>PVLA01004227.1:114092-184025 GCA_004027455.1 Hydrochoerus hydrochaeris | reverse complement strand
GATTATCATGCGGCTCCCTACATTGTTTCCCTTATCACTTATGGGAGCGGCAGTCCCTGTGAGGACAGCGCCTGTCTTAGGTCAAGGACTCTTCACATGAACCCAACCAGGCCTTATCCGTCATGGGCCTGCAGGACAGCAATTGGTCCTGTGCCTGTCTTAGGCGGCTGGTGGCGTAACATATGTGTCCTAGTTGCCCATCTCTGGCTGCCTGTCCAGTGTCTCAGGGCAGTTGTCTCACAGGAATTTTGTAAATCCTCCTCCATGAGCTCTTTCACCCAAAGCTCCCGCATAAACTCTCTCACATTATTCACAGAAGGCAAAACCCCACAATCAGTCCTCACAAAGGGGTTATCTAGAGGGCCTCCAACAACCCCCCTGGAGTCTCCACCCTTGACTCCATATTGAGCATTACATAAAAACATACACATGTGAACTACATAAATTACAATTATCAGTACAAAACATTCCAAGATCCCCGCGCCCAATTCCCACATGTGGCGTCCTTTTCCTGGAGAAGCGATTGTCACAAGGCATGGATGGACTAGGACGCAGCATGGACAGAAAAGGGCGCCGCACCTCATCACTTTTATTTGCATTTCTCTACTGACCAAATATGCTGCATATCTGTACTTCTTCTCAGAAGTTGAAGGGTTAAAACGAAGTGTAGAAAGGTCCTCCTGTTCATAACAGTGCCTTGAGCCCGTTCTAGCGATCCGATATTGGGGCACCTGGCAGAGCACCCTGACATGAGCAGATGCTCCAATGAGCCTGGGCCACACTCTTCCTTCCCTGTCTAGAAGAGGCACAGATGTTCATTCCCAAGCCCTGAGCCCATTCTTGGGGCCACACACTCCTGTTTCCAGTCACCCACACAGTGGGTCACAGTTACTTTTGTCTCCACTGCTATTTAAGGGCCTCACTAGTAGGGAACTCTGGAGTCTCACCCAGGGAGGGGACACTCTGCCAAGACCCTGCCCAGCTGGAACCCAGCAGGAAGTGTACTGGACCTGGAATTTCAGATGTGGAGCTCTTCCCATCTGGTGATGTAACCTTTCTCTTTCTTCTGTGTAATTGTCTATACAGTGATTAACCATTTATTGAACTTTGTTTTATTGCTTTTACTTTGGCATTAGAGGACTTTGTTGTTTGTAAATCCAAACATCTAAATTAAGAAACTGTGGCAGACTGTACTCTCTTTAAGGCTCCAGAAATGCTTTCTCATTTCATTTGGCCTTGTTTTTGATGGAGTCTTTTACTTTAGACTGTCTAATTTTTTTTACTTCTTTATATATTTCAAGTTTTAGTTCTCTGTCTGAGGATGGGTTCACTGGTAAAGTTTTTCCTGCCTATATGCTACCTCTGCACTGTTCTTTGTATCTTTTGCTCTGCAGAGCTTTTTCCATTTGATATAATCTCGTTTCTTGATTCTCGGTGTTATTTCTTGCTCAGTTGATATTCTGCTAGGAAATCTTTGCTTATGCCTATGTCTTCAAGAGTATTATCAACTTTTTTTACCAGTAGATCACTGTTTCTATTTTTATATGCAGGACTTTGATTCATTTTTATTTGATTTAAGACTTACTGGCCATTTGTACTTCTTTGAGAAGTGTCTATTCAGTTTACTTGCCAACTTTTTAACTGGATTCTTTGTCCTTTAGGGGTTAACTTTTTTTTATTTCTTCTGAATTCAGTGTGTAAATACTTTCATTTCTGCATTTTCCCTCTTTTTCTCTTTGGCCCAGATTTTCTCTGCAGAGCTTGTTTTTCCCATATCCAATTTTCAAATGAACTTTTTGACATTGTTATTGGCTTGTCTCATGGGTTCTTATGGCAAGAAGAACCTAGAATATTTTTGATTGGCATGCCATTTCTAAAGGAACCATCCCACGGCACAGAGACATGTTGATTTGTGTGTATTGATTTTATATCCTGCCATGTTGCAGAATTTTTTATTAATTCTAAAATCTTGTGTAAGGTTTGGGTCTTGTATATAAATTATACAAATGGGGATGATTAGAATTCTTCCTTTCTTATTCATACTCCTTCAACTTTTTTCTCTTTCCTTTAGTGCTCTGAGTATAACTTTAAATACTGTATGAGAAACTATTTATTTATTTATTATTTAAAGAGAGGGAGAAAAAAGCAAAACAGAAAAAAGGGTAGAAACAATACAGAATTTCAAAAAAAATAAACAGTAAGAAATCACTAGTTGATACATAACATATTGTCTTCTTGGATATAGTGGTTCAAGTTACAAAATTAAAGCATACAAAGTGGACATTCAAACAGTGAGGCTGCAAACAGTTCTGTTCACTGAGCCAACAAAAACTTAGCAACATGGTTATCAATCCTACACACTTAAACATACATGCAGTTATATCCTTTAGAGCACTTTCTTTTCCTCCTTTTGCTTTTTAAGTCCATTATCTGTTTAGTTATATCATGTGTCAGCTTGCTCAGAGCCTTACTGATCTGTTTTGTTGTTTTTATTTACTTTTTAAATTTTTCTTATTATTTTTTAATTTTATTTATTTTAATTAGTTAATTAATTAATTTTATTTATTTTATTTTGAAGGTAGTAAAATACAGCAGAACAAGATAGGACAAAGCCAATTCAGGCAGTGCAGTGAAATTGGTATAAAACCTCACAGCAGGTTATTGGGATAACAGCAATAGGTACAATAGTATATCTGGTTTTCTTCACAATAGTTGTTCCTTCAATCAGATAGAGCAATATTGAAGGAAATACCAAAATTATAAAAATAGAATATTGAATAGAGCAATACCATTGATCAGAACAGAGCAAAACAGAGATAAAAATATTTGCCTTCAAAGAAATGGCAGAAGAAAATCTCCCTTATTTGCTAAATTATATATAGTCAAGCTCACAAGAGATGCTCAGATCTCTGGCTCTCACTTGCTGCGGCGGGGGGATGAGATGGATGTTTGATTCTTAGCCCGCGCACCGGTAGGCTCACAGCTGCCCACCAGACCGGTGAGCTGGCTGCCTGTTTTCCCAGCGCCCCAAGTTCCAATATGGTGCAGATCTTAGGAAACGCTGATATGGTTCTTACCCTGGGGTGGCCACGGCTTGGGGGGGCCACAGCTGCTTACCAGAGCGGCATGCTGGCTGCCTGTTTTCCCAGTGCCCCAAGTCAAGAAACTACTTAAATACTGTATTGGAAACTCTTCTTGTTTCTGACATTAGAGAATGTTTCTCTGTTTCCTTGTTCAGTATGTTCTTTGTTGTGGGTTTGTCACATATGGTTTTTATCAGTTTGAAGTAAGATCCTTTTATACTTATTTTACTTAGATTTTTATCATGAAAAGATGGCAGATTTTGTCAAAAGAATTTTCTGATCTATTGAGATCATGTGATTCTATCTTTGATTCTGTTTATGTGGTGTATAATATTTATTGACTTATGTATATTGAACCATCTTTATATCCTTGGGATGGAGCCAACTTGGTCATGGTATATGATCTTTTTAATGTGTTGTTAAATTCTATTTGCAAGGATTTTTATTGAAGACCTTTGCATCTATGTTCACCAAAGATATGTCCTGTAGGGGTTTTGGGGGGAGAGGAGAGGCTCCTTATCCAGCTGTGATATCAGATTTTATGAAATAAATTTGTATTTTGTAATAAATTTAGATTCATTTTTATACTTCTATTATGTAGGAAAGTTTGAATATTGTTTAGTTCTCTAAAGGTCTGGTAAAATTCAATAGTAGATCCATTGAATTCTGAGCTTTCCTTAGTTGGAGGAATTTTAATTACTCCATCATTCATTGCTCGTTATTGATCTGTTTAGAATTTTCTATCTTTCTGGTTTAAATACATGGGTCTTGTGTTTTTAGGAATTTAACCATTTCTACTGGATTTTCCAATTTTCTGGAATACAATCTTTCAAAAATACTTTCCGATAATCTAAGTTTTGATGACTGCTGTAGTTTTGCCATTTTCATTTCCAGTTTTATTAATTCAGGCTTTTTCTCTTTTGTTGTTTGTTTGGGGGGTTTATCAATCTTCTTTATCTTTTCAAAGAATCAAGTTTTCAATTCATTAAAACTTGGTACTGTTTTTTAGTCTCCATTTTATTAATTTCACTCTGATTTTTATTATTTCTTTCCTTCTTGTTCTTCTTTTCTTAGGATTTTTATATGTATCATTAAATTGTTTGGGATCACTTTGTTTTTGCAATGTACATACTCATGTCTACAAAATTCTCTCTTTGAACTGCTTTCATTATGACCCACAGATGTCACATTTCCACATTGTTTAGTTATAGGAATTTTTAAATTTCTTTCCTGGTATCTTCACTGACCCATTTATTGTTTAAGAGTATATTTTCCAGTCCTGGATTTATACTGTTTCAGATTGGTTTCTTTTGCTGTTTGTTTCTAATTTCATTCCACTATAATATGATAAGATATGTGAGCTTGTTTCTGTTCTTTTGTATTTACTGACACTTGCTTTCTCATCTAAATGTATTTGAAAGAAAGTTGTGTGGGCTGCGGAATGTGTGTAGTAGTGTTAGTGGTGAAACTGTAGCATCAGTTAAATTCATTTGATTCGTAGTTCAGTTTACCTCTAATGCTTCTTTGTTGATATTTTGTCTGATTACCTATCTGTGAGAACAGGATATTGAATTCCTCCCTATTTGTCTCTATCCTTCTATGTTAAGTAGTGTTTTATGTAATTGAATGCACTGACATTTGGTGCATATATGCTTACAGTTGTTGTCTTTTTCTGGTGAACTGTCCCCTGTACTAACATGTGTGGCCATCTATTTTCATTTTACCTTTAGTTTGCATGTCTCTGGATATGTCTATTGCAGGTAACATACAGATTGGTTTTGTTTTGATCCAATCAGCCAGTCTTTGTCTTTTGAAGAATTGATACTATTTATATTAAGGGTCACTGATGCAAGATCTGTACCAATTCTTGTTAAATACTCTCCCAGTGAGGTTTATTCTCACCTTAAGCCTCACAGTTGCAGTTGTCCTCATTGTCTCTGTTTCATATTTCCTTAAGAATTTTCTGCAATGATTTTTGGTGGTTGTTAATTTCTTTAGTTTGTTCCTATTGAAAGGACTATGCCCTGCATGACATTATGTAATGGAGGCTGGATTAAGGATGTTTACTTTAAAGCCACTTCCTCTTTCCCATATTACAACTCCCTTTTTCCTGTCCCCATGGCATGAAAAAGGCTCCAATCAGCCCCCTGCACATCATCAAATGCCCACCCTAAGCACCACCCCTGTCAGAGTTTATAAATATATAAATGCCAGGCTTTTGAATGCCAGGCTTCTATAGCCATGGAGTTCTGTCCACGTCCTCATAATAAAAGCTACTTTTATATTATATTTTTTTCTTATTGCACCAAAAACTTAACAGAATGGTGCCAATGGATGGCAGAGTAAGTTAGCTCCCAAGTTGGAGCTGACCCTGCCTGTGAACCACCATATTCTGCTCTGAAAATGTTAACTTGCCACCGCTAATCTGCATGCAACAGCGACCTTCCTCATTCACCAAAGGTGAGCTACTGTTGCTGTTCCTAAAATCTGTAAGCTTGTGGTCAGAAAACCTATCCTTACTGTCCTGGGACAACAGCTTCCACGTTCCTTGGGGGAGAGCTAAAGCTCTTACATCCCCAGGGGAAGCTGTTCTCTCAGCTCACTTATAAGTTGGTCCTGGGGGCCATTTCCTGCCCCCCCAAAAAAAACCCCACACCTCTGGCGTGCCTGGTTCATAACCTTGGTGCTTTCGGCCTAAAAAAAAAAAAAAAAAAGCTTATGCATTTCTCACACTGGCAGCAAGTTAACAAAAACCTATTATGAGGGCTTGCCTTTCTCTCACTCTGTCTTGTATAATGGCTCAAATACTTCTGGCTCACTCAGCTCCACCAAAAACTCTCCCCTGTATCTCCCAGACCAAACCCTGCAGCTTTCTCAGCCAGAAGTTCCCATACCTGAGTGGTCCTCTCCTCCTCCCTCCCCTACAGCAGCCTCTAAACCTTCCCTTAATCTCTCTCCCCATGCTCCAACATCTCAATCCCCCAACCTGAGCCATTTGTTCAGTCAGATGGTTCTTTGTCTACTAGTCCTGCATTGCCGCCATTTTCCCGCAGGCTCACCGTATGGGGTAATCATGTCCCTTTCTCCCTCTCTGACTTATCTCAGATTAGCTATAAATTAGGTTGCTTTTCTGCTATTCTTATTTCAAGAGTTCTCTATTAACTAATCTACAAAAAGGTTCATACTAGTCTTTTTTATATAGCTCAAATTGGCCAAATATATTTGAGTACACTCTGATTTTATAACATGTTTGTCAGTCTATATATTTGTTGTTTGTTTTACTGTACAGATCATCTGCCCACATTTGTCTATTTGCCTGCTCTGTAAACAGCTGTTTCTTTTATTTAAGATCAACAATTTTTTCCTCCTCCTCTTTTACATTTTCAGATTATGTAATCAAGGTTTATTTGGGTTATACATTTAAAAAGCATGCTTCCACTTAGTTTGCCAGCTGGGGAAAATGTTAAAACTGGTTAAACAAAATCCCTTGAGGTGAGGAGACATTGGAAAGGACTTCAATTGATGAATAAGAAAGTGGCCACCTGGTTTTTAAACCAGTCTTATTCATTAATCAGAGGCCCCAGTAATCTCCATAGCCTTATGGGAGACACCCCAACCAAAGTGCATATAACTGAGACAATTCATTGTGGTTGATCTGATGGTATATTCTTGCTCTCAAATGTAGAGTTAAGATTTCTTATGATGACAAGTGTTTTCTTTCAGATCCAGATGTCTGCCTTTTCCTTGTGCTCCAGCCAGGATATTCATGTCAGACCAACATGAGGTCACCACTCTAATAAGAATATTTAAATGAAAATTTATGTAATGTATATGTTATACTTAGAGATGCTTAAATACTGAACAGTCCAAACAATGTCACAAATTTCTTCAGTGCTCAAATGTTAAAAACACCCATGGTTATGTTAAGCTTACTGCTTCTACTGCACTGTACTGTTATCAATATTCTAGATGTTCAATAACTGAAATTAAGAGATAATTAAAAATTTCTTTTACATTTCTTTTGCTGAGATCCACCAGATCTTTTTTAAAAAAAAGGTTGTATGATACATACTGGAGCCATAATTAACTAAACTTAAATGACAGTGCAGCCGATCTCTCTCTCCTAAATAAAAAGGTAAAATTAGTAAAACAGGCCATCCTCAATATCAGATGGCATTAGACATTCTAACAGCACAGGAGATACTTATTCAATTGTAAAACCTAAATGTGTATATGACAAATCAATGACATGACAATTTCTAAAATTTCCTAGACCTTATCCTTTGCCTCCTTATGGAAAGCCATTACTAAAGTTAAAATCATAAATATCCTGTTGATTCTATTATTTGACTCCTGCATACTTAATTGATTATTTGCCCTTGTCTCCTTTAGACTTAAAGCTGTACACCTACTCAAAATAAAAACCAGATGTCTTGTGACTGTAGAAGAGATAGATACCTTCCTTTGTGGGCCAGATCCCAAGACAAAAGGCTAAACTTGGCCCTCAAACCCCACAGGGAGACCTTAATGTGACTTTTCATGTTCTCAACAATAGAGATGAAAATTAAAAGAAAAAATAACCATCTGATTTCTTAGCAGTGACACTTGGGGCTCCCAAGACTGGAAAGCCGAAACAAGGTGGAGCTGCCTGAGCCCCTCCTGGACCATGTTTCAAGTACAGCAAAAAGGACACTGGGCAAGAGAGTGCCCCAGCTGGATTGCAATCTCAAGGGGCCATTGGAAGAGCAAATGTCCTAGCTGCCAGAGAGTGGATAAGTCATTCTCTTAACACCTTGCCCTCACAGAAGATTTCATCACCACCAAATTCATCACTGACTGATCTACTTGGACTTGCTGCTGAACACTAATGGGGCTCGGGGTCCATAGCCCCCCATTAAGGTATCCTTCTCAGAGCCCCAAGTCCCACTGGAGGTCTCAGGTAAGATATTTTCTGTACTTGTGGACATAGAGGCCATGTATAGTGTTCTTCCTGAGTTTTCAGGCCCTTGTATTAAGTCCTCAGTCTCTATAGTGGGTGTTGACAGTCAACCTACACAGCCTTTACAGAAAGGGCTGGTGATTTAGCTCAATGGTGCAGCACTTTACTGGCAAGCTCAAGGTCCTAAGTTCAATTCCCAGTCCCCCTTTTAAAGATTTTATTTAAAGAGAAATAAAAGCATGTAAAGGGTAGAGATAATACAGAATTCCCCCCAAAAAAAAAAAGATAAACAGTAAGAAATCACTAGTTAATAGATTACATATTATTCTCTTGGAAATAGTTGTTCAAGTTACAAAATTAAAGCATACAAAGTAGATAGTCAAACAGTGAGAGTGTGAACAGCTACACATGCATGAATATCTGCATGTATTTCTATCCTTTCTGTATTAGAGGAAAAAACAAAACTTAGCAAGACAAAACAAAACAAATTTCTATAAAAACATGAAACCAAAAAGTCATATAAAACCACAGTACAAGGTGATCTACAATGATTACTGTATTGTTTCTTATTATCTTCAATAGAATTGTCTATATCATCAGGCATAATTGAATATAGCAGTATAATTGAGTATAGCAGTAAATAACAATATTAGTAAAATAAAACATTGTAGACAGTATAAAACATCAAAGGCAGGTAGTAATCAAACCAGAGTGGGTATTCTAGTGGATCTTGTCATCTTAAGTGCAGTTGCCTATACTCTCAGACTTGATACTATCAATCATAACAGCTTTGAATAAAGTCTATCAATACAAAACAGTGATCCAACAAACCAGATTCTATTATGATCAGTCATGGTAAAACTGTGTAGGTTTTACAGTTTTAGATTAAGTTAATAGGAAATTAAGGATGATTACCATACTATATCCTTCTATTTTTGGGCTAACTGTGCCCTCAAATCTAGTACAGATAGAATGACTGGAACAAAATATAATACATCTAAGCAGAGTAGTGTGAGTAATGTGGGTTTTAAATCCTGGAGCACTATTAGCAATATAGCATATCAAGGCCATCTATGTTAGAGATTCTAGTTATCCTTCTCTGTCTCATTTCTGCTATGCTATTTTTCTGCCTTTGTTTGTCTAGTTTTCTCTTTCATTCTACTGCCTGCCCCACTCATTGAGGCCTTTCTGCCACTGTTCCTAAAATCCTGGGGTTTTTTTTTCTCTCTCTGTAGAATGTCCTTCAGTATTCTCTGTAGGGTTGGATTGGTGGTCACAAACTCCCCCAGTTCCTCTTTGTCATGGAAGCATCTTGTTTCTCCATTAATTTCTAGTGACAGTTTTGCAGGGTACATCAATCTGGGCTGGAGGTTATTCTCTTTTAGGGTTTGGAATACTTCACTCCAAGCTCTTCTTGATCTGATAGTCTGTGTCGAGAAGTCAGCCATGATTCTGATGGGCTTACTTTTATAGGTAATCTGTTTCTTTTCTCTGATGGCTTTTAATATTCTGTTTTTATGTTGAATTTCTGGTATCTTGATTATTATATGTCTGGGTGTAGATCTGTTTTGGTTGTAGGTGGCTAGAGTTCTGTATGCCTCATATAACCAAATGTCATTTTCTTTTCCCATGCTTGGGAAGTTTTCCTTGATTATTTCCGTGAATAGCCTTTGTAATTTGCCTGTATGTATTCCTGCTTCTTCATTCATATTTCTTATTCTTAAATTGTAGATTCTCTTGTCATCTTCTAGCCTTTGTTTTTTTCCTGCCTGCTTCCTTGTTGTTTTTAAGAGATCTTTCCTTTCATGATCACACATTGCAAACTTGTCTTCAAGTTTTGATAGTCTATCCTTAGTTTCTTTTAAGGTGTTTGCCAGCTTTCAATGGAGTTTTTAATTTCCTGGTAGTCTCTTTGAATCTGCTTCTATATTCTATATTTTATATTTTATTTATTCTATATTTTCTTTATATATATATTTTTATATGTACTTTATGTTCTTTATCGAATGTTTCTCTCCTTTTTTTGTGTTCCTCCCTTCTTTCCTCTGTATCATCCTGACAGATGCTTCCTGAGAGCATTTCTTTTATTACTCTACTCATATCCTGCTTTACCTGATTTAATATTTCAATTTTGAGCTCGTCTACAAGGTCCCAAAGATATCTCTTAATATCCATTGAAGCCATGTCTGATGTTGCGTGTTTGCTGCCCTCAGTCTCCCTTGTTTTTCCTTCTCCTGGATCAGGGCTCTCAGGGATCTGGGCTGGGTGCCTCCTCCTGCCTCTCTCTCCTGTCATGGCCCTGGCTTCCTCCATACAGGTTACAGTGCAGGTCCCAGCCCCTTTCCCTGTTGGCCACGTTTCCTCCGAAGCATGCTGGCAAGGGACCGCAGCCCTCTCCTGCCTGCTCTTGTCACTGAGGTTTAAGCAGTCTGCATATACCTACCCCTCCCCACCAGGCCAGCCAAACTTCAGGAGTGATCACCCATTTAGTGCTTGCTAGGTGCAGGGAATTGATTTGGGACATCTCATTGGGTCCCGGCCAGGTGAGTGGCCCAGTCCAAGCAAATTACATGAATCTGCTCTGGAGAGGGAGCAACCAACTAAAGTCACTGTCACTCCCAGTTCAGGCTCCTCCTGCCCAATTCCAACATGTTGCCCACCTGGTCACGCCCTTCCCATGGGGGGGGGTCTCACTCCCAGCACTGACCATAGATCAATGAAGGTTCCTCCACTGGCTCTGCTCTCCGCTCTCCCCGGGCTCACTAACCCCCAACTTCAGCGCTGACGTGCTTCCTGTGAGTGGCGGTGGGAACAAGTTTGGGCGGCTCTGCCAGTCAGTGCATATTCAAGCTGGTGCAAACTTGGGGGGTCATCGCAAAAATGCTGTGTCCTGTAGTGTTTAGCTGTTTCAGTTGTAGTCCCAAAGTATTTGATGAGCTTTTTTAAGTTTTAATTTCTTCCTGTGTCAAGAGGATCCATCTCCCTCTGTCTGGGTCTCTCCAGGGTGTTTTATTCTGGCATATGAATTGTTTCTCCCAGGAGGCTTTGTATTCTGTTGCTCACTGATGGGCCATCTTGTCTTCTCCTCCCCAGTACCCCTTTTAGGTAGAGATCTTCTTCTCTGGTTGATCCTATAGTTTGGGATACCTCCAATTCCACCTGTGCTACCCATGCCATGCTTATTTTAATTCAACTTAGGTATCCTTCAGTTTTTCCTTGTGTTCCCTAATATCCCATAGCACCCAATCATTTACAGGGACTTAAACCTATAATTAAGCACCTTTTAGATAACAGTTTTCTTAAACCCACTCATTCACCCTATGATACTCCTGTTCTCCTGTTACTCAAGCCTGATGGCTCTTATCATCTAGTACAAGACCTTAGGGTAATCAATAATGCCATTACACTAATCCACCCAGTGGTGCCAAACCCTTATACCAGGCTCTCTCCTATCCCTCCCTCCACCACTCACTTTACAGTTGTAAATCTTAAAAATGCCTTTTTTACCATCTCCTCTACACCCTAATTGTCAGGATTCCTTTGTGTGACTGACACTCTGAGGTGTTAACAACTTACACCTGTTATCACTATCATAAAACCTCTCCTCAGAGACATATACCAACCCCTTCCTTTCCTATTCATCAATTTCACAGACAAACCCTTGGTCAGGACTGGCAGGTAGATTTTACACACATGCCCTGCCACAAAACTCCTAAATATCTTTTCACCTTTGTTTGTACCTTTTCAGGATGGATAAAAGACTTTTACACAACCAGGTTGACTGTAGATGCAGTTACTAAAGTCCTGTTATGGAAAAATCATCCCCAGACTACAACCATGGCAAAGCAGCCCCTACCTGGTCTTCTTGGCAATCCCAACAGTGGTCAAAGTTGCTGGACTTCCCTCCTGGTTTCACATCACGCAAGCTAAGTGGTGCCCTCCCAGCCCTGAATCTAACCATCTTGAGTAGTTATCTCATTTTCTGTCACCTACCCATCTCCATCTCACCAGGGCCTCACAGCCACAACACTCAGGCTAAGTCATGTTTTGTTATCCAATTCGGTTCCTCATCCCCTACATTCTATTTATTATTTTTTTACAGCAGGACTCTTGACAGTCTTTCCTAAAGACTCCCACATCATGTGTAAAATCATCTTCATGCTGTTCTATGTGACAACTGTCTTAGTTCTCTCTACCTTCAGCTGTTTAGTCAGATGTGAGGTCCCTGTGGGTCTGGGCTCTTATCTCCCTTGTAGTGACACAGCCATGGCCCTCCCCATCCCTCTTATTCTTTCCAGCTCAACTCCTGGACCAGAGACAAGCCCACCTACCCACACTGTTAACTTTTACCCTTTCAGATGGGGAAATAATCACCTCTCATAAATTCACTCCTACCCCAACACTTATTTTTCAGAATTCTACCTCACTATGGTCCTGAAGAAAGGACATATTTAAATCAAAGGGACTTTTCCTTCTACCTCCCCTGGGTCCTTAAATATGTAAGTGGCCTTATTCCTCATAGCACCTTGTCTTTTTGTTTTTCCAGTCTAAGATGCTGGCATTTACCAATGATGAAGTTGTTGTGGCCAAAACACCTATGCATCTATGTGAGCAACAGCCATCATCTGTCCACCTTCCTAATCCCTGATACAGAGCCCCCTTCCAGCAGGAAGTAGTAAGAGAGAGACTTCACCCTTTTCCTAACAACAAAAACAAGGCAATGAAAGGATTATGCCCTGCATGGCATTATGTAGTGGAGGCCAGATTAAGGCTGTTTACTTTAAAGCCACTCCCTCTTTCCCATATGACAACTCCCTTTTTCCTGTCTGCGTGGCACAAAAAAGGCTCCAATCAACCCCCTGTGCATCATCAAATGCCCGCCCTAAGGGCCACCCCTGTCAGAGTTTATAAATATATAAATGCCAGGCTTTTGAATGCCAGGCTTCTGTAGCCATGGAGTTCTCTCCACACCCTCGTAATAAAAGCTACTTTTATATTATATTTTTCTTTCTTATTGTACCAAAAACCTAACACCCATCTCAAAAAGTCTTTTTTTCTCCTTCAATTTTGAAGGGTAGTCTTACAACACATAGTAATCTAGACTGGCAATCATTTTCATTCAGGGCTTGAAAAGCTTTTTCCAATCTCTGGTCTTCAAGGTTTCTGGTGATAAACCTATTATTATTCCAATGAATTTGTCTTTATAAGTGATTTGGGGCTTCTCTCTAACAGCCTTTCTTTCTTTGGCATTTTGGGCGTGATATATCATGGAGAGATTTTTTTTCCTGACAGTTTATAATTGGATTCCTTCACCTGGGTATCCATCTCATTCACCAGGTTTGGAAATGTTTCTGCAATAATTTCAGCAGTTATGCTATTGGGTTGTACTTTAAAAATGCCCTCAAATCCACGTGATTTATGTGTTTGTCCCGTTGGAGTTATCCTGTTGTGCCTGAATCATCTTTTTATCTTTTCTTGCTCTTTATTCAGGGTTATAGACAGAATGTTCTTATATCCTTTCTTCTGATTTTTCTTGTCCACTAGTAGGACTTTCAATTTAGTTTTATATTTTACCTCATGAGGTTTCATTTCTCAGACTTTGGCTTGGTTCATTTTTAGAACATCTCTCTTTACTCAAGTGGACTTTCATAACCTGCCTCGTCTCCTTTAACTCATTCAGTTGTTTCTTCCTATCTTCTTGGAGATCATTGATCATTTTAGTTATTGATTCATTCAGCTGCTTTTTGCTATTCTTTTGATCTCATTAATCAATTATCTATTTTAATTATCTATTTTTAATAATATATCATCTGGAATTTCATTCACTTCACTATCTGTAGGATCAGCTTTTGGGCACCTTATTGTGGTTTTAAGGCATCTTATTGCTTTGCTTTCTCATTTTGTTGTGTTTCTGTTTTGAAATTTTCAGATTAGTTGGAAAGAATGTATTTTCTGCTGTCAAATTGTGTTTTTTAAAAAATATATTTATCTGTACATGTTTGCAGTATATAATGATTACATTCACTATAGAAGTTTGCTATATAGAACATCTTAAACTTTTTATGTTCTGCCTCCCCACCTTATTTTTTTAACTGTTCAAAGAGTTTTTTTATTAGTCACGTTTGCAGTGGTTAATGGTCACATTTATCATGATGGATTTATGCACATACATAACACATTTTAATTCTTTTTTATTTGCTCCCTTCCCCTTCTGTCTCTCCAACACTTGTTTTCCTCAATAGTTACAAAAGCTCTATTTCCATTTTTCCTTTCTTTTTTCCCTTTAAATACCTTTTCCCTTCCTCCTCTCCCCTTCCTCATCTCTTGTTCTCCTTTTCTTTTGAACAAATTCTTCCTATTTCCTAATGCCTGCCCAAGCAGTGGTCTTTATAGTAAGTGTCTCTTTATGTCATGGGCCCTGGGTTGTGAATGTGTTTCTGTGTGAAAGTTCCCACTCAGTCCATTAGAAAAGAGTGGCTATTGGTAACATCAGCACTTGCAAAGCTGCATGTATTATCAGGTAATTGAGAAATTGTTTAAAAACGTCTCTCCTTTTGCTACTCCAGGAAAAGAGGGTGAAAGTAAAATAAAGCAGACTAGAGAGAATTAAACATTGATGTTATTCAGATTAATACTAGTAATATGTATATAGACAGGAGAGGAGAAAATACAAAGTAAAAAAGAGAGAGAGACAAAAGGAAGGAGAACAGACAAGAAGAGGTTAAATGAAAGGATATAGAAAGAAAGCAGAAAAATAAAGTCAGAAAGTGAGAGGCTGATTAAAACAAGTGTTTAATTAAAGGACAAGTGTTTAATTGTTGAACTAATGGTCAAATAGAAATAGATATCCCTAAGAAGCAACCTTTTGTACAAGAGACCATGTCTCAGCAACACAGAATGTAGTGGAGCTAAAGCAGAAAACTGATATACACAGATATATCCACAGAATAAGGAGACCAAATCTTACACTACATAAAACAAAATACCAGCTCACAAGCTCTGTTGGCTAGGACAAATATCTCAGAGTGGTTTGTTAATGCTTCTCTTTTCAGACCACATGTGCAAATAACTGTTTTACAATAAACTAGTGTGTGGATGTCAACATGTTCACTCTCCTTAGTGATGGAGAAAATGTAGAAATATCATTTTCTTCAAATTGGAGATATTTTTCTTTGGACTGATTAGAAACATTTAGTATTTGAGCAGTGAAAAAACACTTGATTTTTGTGACACATGAATTTGGGAACACAGCTGCTTGAAAACAAATGAAACATGAACTGAAAATAATCAAATCACTGAGAAAAAACATCTTCCCTATCTGCACAAATGACTGTAAAGATCCAGTGTCACAGTGAGCAGACTGACCATCCCTCATGGTCTCCTTTCTGTGTACACCACAGGACTCGGATGCTTCCTCGCATTCTTACAGAATTGTGGCACTCGTAGTGGTGACTGGCAGCAAGGGTTAGGGAAGCTGTGGGCAGAGGTAGGGTAGTTTTTCCTCCAGTAATACACTGTTGCCCTCTGTGGTATCTTGCTACAGCTGAACAATATGTTGAAGGGCATTTATTTATATCTACCTATCATCTATCTGGATATTATCTCTTGACAAGAATAGATGTTCCGGGGTACAAGGTCTATGAGGCCTGTCATTTTTTATGCTAGAAAATTTAGTCTAATGGTAATCAAATAGAGAATTCACTTTAGAACTAATCCCATGGAAACATGAAATTACAAAAATATCTACATACTTTTCTAAAATTCTTGGAAGTTAACAACACTTTCTCTGGAAAGTTTCACATCCTTGTTAGTTGGTCCTTTTCAGTATCTGCTGTTACTTACACTAAATTTTTTTCAGGCTTTTTCAAAGCCTTCCCATTTTATGCTGATTAGTCTTCAACAAAATTTCAAAACTGAAGGGAGGGGAGGGGCAAGCGAGTAGGACAGGAAATTTTAGAGCAAGGAATGACAAAACTTCAGGGAATTCAGTCTGCACTAAGGTACTTAGAGTGTTGTGAGATCATGCACTTACAAACTGCCAATTTTGCAATGTTCATACAATGTTTTGCAAGGGTCAGATTCCTTTACAAATGAGAATATCCACTTGTTAATGATGCGTAATTAGCTTCACTAGGCAGGGGACTTCACAGAGCAGGGAAAGGTGTGACAACAGAAGGGCTATAATTCCCTAGTCTTTAAAGAGCCCCTGCCTCTTCCTTCCCGAGGGCTGAGTGACATCACCAGGCAGGTCCTCTGTGCACACTGCTTTCTGACAGCCCCAGCACCATCACTGACTGCTCAAATGCCTGCTAAAAAAACCACTGCCAGCAAATCCATCCCCTAAATAACCAAAGTAAGTGTGTGCATAGAGCATGAGGATGAGTGACTTGGAAGTCAGGACTCATTGGTAGCTACAAGGCATCAGCTGTGTTTCCAGTATTCTTTAAAAATGGACCTGCACACCTGTGTCAGACGGCCATGTGGGCTTCTGTATCACCATCAGTTAACATGCATTTCTCCCACCAGGTTTGATAAGAAACTTATCCATGTCAGCATTTTGAGGGTTAGACAAATTCTCTCACAATCTAGGGCCAAACTATGGCTTCTCTGCCTTCCTTTGGGCATCTCTTGGTCCCATGAAATCTTTTGTTTCTTTCATCCCTTCTTGCTGCCTAAAATCCTACTCTATCTTCTCTCTCTCTCTTGGTACTGGGAATCAAACTCACGACCTTGTGCTTTCCAGGCAGGCACTTAAGCCACTGAGCTAAGTCCCCAGCCCCACTTTTTCTCTTTTGAAGATGCCAAGTGCTTGCTGCCAAGTGTGTTGGGAGTAGCCAATGCCCACAGATAAAACAGTTGGCTATTCTCAGCTTTAACCCTCTTCTATCTTATCATGACATCCTACATTCAAAATTAGTGGTCCTGAGACCTTTTCATTGTCAAAATTTGGTGAAAATACTGATTGTTTACAGGAGTAATATCTATCAACATTTACTCTATTACAAAGTAATAGGGACAGATTTATTTAGAATTATGACTTTTTTTAGAAATGGCAATCAAGCTGGCATGGTGTATACACCTCTAATCCCAGCACTTGGAAGGCTAAGGCAGGAGGATCACTGTGAATTTGAGCCTGGGCTGCATAGTGAGATCGTGTCTGAAAAAAAAGAAGAAATGATAACCATAAATGTATTACATATATGGAATATATTTATTGAAAAAGTAACTACTATTTCCAAAACAAAAATTAGTGAAAGAACAGCATTGGCTTTTTCTTTTTCTTTTGGTATGTTTCCTTAATGTCCAGCTTGATAGAAGACAGCCATTTCGGCATTCTGACAGATGATTTGGGTTGAATTAAATAAAGCACATGGGTTTGTGGACTGTGGAGGGAAAGAACCAGACCTCACCAGGACGTGAGCCCCACTGGAAACCAGCACCATGCGTGGGCTGCTGCTGGAGTGGACACAGCCAGGCCCAAGCCTCTCTCCATGAGTCAGCGCCATTCACGGACTGCAGAGGGAGAGAACAAGGCCTCTGTAGGAAGTGATCCTTGCCAGGAAACCATATGGTTTTCATTGATTTGTTGGGTTGAGTTTTATTCTCTTTTGTTTTGTTTACATTAACTCTGATGGCATGAGCAAGACATTTAAAAGATAGCAAGACATATTACGGTAGCCATTTTGGATTTACTATTGGCTTGTTTTGAAATCTTTTATTACATTTATTGTTTTGGTTTTATTGTTTCTATTCTACTTTGTCCTGTTTGATTTTTACTATGTCTGAAGGTATCTGCAACTATTTTAAAGACAGCAAAAGGCATTATGGTGACCATTGTTGATTTTGTAAGATTTTTATCACTTACACTGGTCTATTTTGATTGATTTTACTCTGTTTTACTCTTCCTGATTTTATCCTCTTTAAAATAAAAATAAATAAATAAAGCAAGCACCTGTAGGCTTCCAAAGCTCATAGAGGAATATTTTACAGGATTTTTAGATGATTGTGAATATGTATATTTTTTGAAACTACATCAAAGCTTGACAAGGGACTATTTCTTAAAGGCTATGTGCAATATGGATATCCAAAAGTATATTAAGAAACACATTCTCTATTACATTAAAATTTACTATTCTATATTACTTTATTAATGGGTCTTTTGCTTTATTCATTGGTCATTTAAGAATATTGGTTTCCTTAAGTGAAGAAGATTTTCAAATACAATTATTACTGTCATTGCCAGTCCCATTGCAAAACTTTCAATAGTAAGAGCCCAAGATCCTAGTGGCAGATACTAGTTTTGTATACTCCTAAATTCCACTTATTAACTCAGATGTCATCATGTAAACACATACTATTAATTATTTTCTTTGAAATGGCAATGTAATTAATTCATTTTACTAAGGTATCTGCCAAATAATCAGTTATGAATATGACAGCCACAGTTTGTCTGTCAGTGGTTCTTTTTCAAGTAAAGGCCGGGAAGAAGGGGCTTGTGTTGGAACTCATTCTCACATGAACTTGTTCTTGAATCAAGCATCACATTTCCATCTGTAGGCACAATGCTTTGTATAATTTTCCTACCTACCCTTATAAAAGGGAAAACAATTATATTTATAAGCAATTCTAGGTATTATACAAGTTTAAGCTGTATTGTAGAAACAGTGCACAGGAGTCTTGTGATAGATGAAGTTTTAATCCCCAGTAGCTTGAAATGGGACTGCCAGTGTTTCCTTTTTTTCTTCCAAAGTTTACATCACTTGATACAATTTTTAGATAAATATTTGTTTTCCAACTAAAACTGCAAAGAGACAAGGATCATTCTCTATATTTGTAATATGGTTTAATTTTATCTACTAGAAACACATATGACAAACCACTTACTTTCAGAAAGAATAGTTTGTCTGCAGTAGATAAAGATGGCAGACATTTACAAATGTGCACCATGACTGTTCTAACATTACCTACCATGAGAGCAATGCATTCAGCTACATTTTGCCACAAAGATGAAGTTTTACCTAAATTTTGAAATCCTTTAGGGGTTCTAACAAGGTCATCTGAATGATGTAACTGATTGCAGAAGCTTTTAAAATAGTCTAAGAGAAAAATCATCCCGTGTAGCAGATTTTGAGAATTGTTTCTTGTTTGCTCTACTCCAAGAGTTCGTTTCTGCAGTAGGCCTAAGTGGGAAGAGGTTGACTGATTCCATCAGGGCCCAAAAAGGGCACACAGGGGGATCTCATGTGAGACTCTTGCTATGACTTTAAATAAGATTTGCATTCAGATGCACATAATTGAAAAACAATACAGAAAATACATGTCAGGCAGCTTGTGCTTCTGTGCTTAGCCATCATCGCCTATAGTGACATTACCTTTCTCTAAAAGTACTGCATTGTGTTTTTCTGTGTTAAGCATGATATTTTATCTCTCACTGATACTTAAGATATATCACAAGCTTTGAAACTCCTTTTGAACTTTTTTTCAAAATATGAACAACCTCAAGAAATAAAAGCATTCGGAACCCCACTAAATCTCCAAGGAGCCGTGTGTATAGTCTAAAGCACGTGAAGTTAGTTTTAATCCACAGTTGAGAATATTGGTGTATGAGACACAGTTCATAATTTGGCCACACATTAATTGTAGTATACTATTTCCAAAAGGGCTTTAAGGTGCTTGCATCAGCACGCTAACTCTCCTGCCTGTTTTCAGCTTTGTCTTGGAACTGCAGGAAGAACTGTGCTAGTCCAGGTGACCTCACTGGGCTGTTACTTGATCTCCCACCAAGTTGCTGTCACTTTGTTAAGATTTTCTCTTGGTTGTCAGCTTTTGTAGGTTGCTAGACACATTTTAGACATTGTTTCTTTCAGTTTTTAAATGTCGCAAATGAAAAAATCTGAGAACCAGAGAAAATGGCAGAACAAATGCTAGGAGTTTCCCTTTCCCTTCTGCGGCAGCCACTCGGACCGTCACTCCCTCCCCCCATTCAGCCTTGTCCTCTGCACACCTTATGTATGGCGTCCAGTTCTGAGCACCTTGGGTGAGCAGTGATTAGAAGATATTCTCTGCACTGCTGTGGAGGTGTTTACGGATGATCTGCACATCTTTGCCAGTGGTTCTACTTCTGGAGGAATCTGTTCTTCATAATTCAGGAGTTCATGCTGAACCTGATGCTACGTAATCTGCTTGTTTGCATTGACTCTGAAATTAGTTAAAATTAAACAGAAAATTGACTTCATTGTCATGATTGTCTGTACCTATGACATCATTCTGATCACCCCACCTTTGGGATATTAGGCAAGTTACTTAACCTCCTTGTGACTCAATTTTCTTACCTATAGGGTAAGGATAGTAATTCTTGAGAGAGTTGCAGTGAAGAAAAATAAATTATTACATACAAAGCTCTTGAAATAGTGCCCAGCATCTACATGTTATTGTTATTTTATAGGCTAATTCAGATATTCTTACTGAAAGGCATTCATGTCAAATAGAGAATATTTACATTATTATGTCACTGTACTGTTATGCATTATATATATCACAAAAATAGGTATTAAAAAGTTATGAAATAATTAACTATTTTTGGATGCTAAGAATATTTTGGATATCTTTTACATATCCTCAGTGGAATCTCTAGATAACACTGGTTTAATTTCCATGGCCAATATTTTATGCTTTTCCTTCTTCAATTTTATTTTATAATCTACTATCAATCACCAAATGGGCAAAGGACAATATTCTCTCCACTTCCCAGAGTGATCCTTCCTATGTCAATATGCTAATCTTTCCACAGTTTAGGTGGTTAAAGTGTGGAGAAGCTTACACCATGTATCTTTATTAATTAAGTATTTTCCCATCTAGCACCAGTGAAATTATTCTGCGGTGATCAGTCAGAGGTTGTCATCGATTACTCTCGTGTTCAGTGATTAGAACTTTTTAATTGTTTGACTCTGAAGGCTATAATAGTTTTTTCAGTGTCTCTGGCTTTTTATACATATATAATGTTTTGATGGTAGATGGAAATGCATCAAGAAATTATCTTCTTTTCATGTCTCTCAGTTTGTGAGTGGAGGGTTTTGCATATGGTCCTACTTACCACATGGAACCAGACATTCCACGGAGGTTTTGGATGGTCCATATGTCAGAGTCCCAGATGGGCTGCAGGTAACATTTAACATGAGGCTTAGGACATATTCCACACAATTCAGTCAGATGATTCATGTTTCAGGTGTTATGTTTTTCAATTTTTATGTAGTTGGGCAAGTAGTTGAGGCATCTCCAACATAAGCAACTGGGAAAATCCAGTCATTTTTTGCTCCAAGATTTGAGTACTAATCACTTATTTTTATTTGGAGGAGGCAAAAGATCATTCAGTCAACATATGAATGTAATGATATAATAGGTACAGGTGACTGACTGGAATTATTCATAAACATCTCATTACTTGTCTTTACAACCTTTAAAAGCAACTATTAAGTACTATGATTATCTTGAAGTTCACTTGTGATTTCATAATTTGTGTTCTGCCACATATTTTAAAAATAAGTAGTGCAGTAAAAAAAGATGGTTCATTCAAAGATAGTTGAGAACAGCTCCTAAAGAAGCTAAATCCAGCTGTGATTAAACTTGAATGACTTTGGGGTTGAGTAGAGTTCTTAATGTGTATATTTAAGGTTTGGAGGAAAAGAGGGTACACTTTTCTGCACCTTTAGGGACCTAATACTACCTACAAGGAGCAGTAGTTGGAAGATACCGGAAGGCTGTGTAGTCTAGGTCTTGAATTTGAAGAGGCCATGTACATTCGTGCCAGTTGTGTACAGGAAGGCAAGAGTAAGCTCCACCAAAATTGTTGATATTGGCCTGAAACTGCATTCTCTAATTGGTTAGTTAGTGACATATTGCCCCCCCAAATGGCAATTGTTGGTAGGTATTCAAAATTAATAAAAAAATGGCAAGTCAGCATTGTTGGAGAGGAACAATATAAGCATAGTTCTCACTTCAAGGTTAGTGCATGATGGTAAGTTAATTTTATGTAAACTTAGACAAGTTGTTTCGTACCAATTGCTTGGTCAAATACCAGTTTAGATGTTACCATAAAGAAATCTTTTTGCGGTGATTACCATTTAAATCAGTAGACTTCAGTAAAGCAGATTACCTTCAGTAGTCTAGATAGGATTCCTTCCATTAGTGGAAGTCCTTAAGACAAAAAAGACAAAGCTCTTGGAGGAAGACAGACATTGGCCTCCAGGCACTTTAGATTTGAAACTGCACTATCGACTTTCCCTTGGCCTCTAGCCACTGGGTCTGCCCTGTAGATTTCCAGCTGCCAGCTCCATGATTGTGTAAACCAATTCCTTAAAACAAATTTCTCATTTTCTCTGTCTCTCTTCTCTGGATATGCATCCTGTGGGTTCTGTTTCTCTGAAGAACTCTGAGTAGAGCAGCATATGGACAGTAGCTATGAGGTACAGTGCTCAGACTTCCCTCAAGTACACAGTAAAATTTTCTTTCTCAGCGACTATCTATATTCTCTCTCTTCAAGGAAAAACATCAGAACTGCAAGGTGACCAAGTCAGCTTTAAAATTACATATTTCTTATGGGTTTATATTTATTTGTAGCACAACTCATAAACACTTTTTCCTGGCCCTTGGAAATTTCAATAGTTTTATATCATCTCTGTTTTTCTTACTATTAAACCTGATTCACATATATTTGAAGCACTTTAACTATACTTGGAACTAAAAGTATTCTTCCTCCCTCCTTTGCTTCTTCTCTTTTTCTATCAGTTTTGTAATAATATTTTGAGGTCTATTTGATTTCTTTTTATTTTTATTTTGAAAAGAATAAAACCAAGTGAGAAAAAAACCAAAAAACAAAATGGGGTCATTCAAAAGAAAAGGATGAACATAGTGCATAATTTAAAGCCACAGTGCAAGGTGATCTACAATGGTTACCATGATGTCTCTTGTTATCTTCAATAGAATTGCCCATATCATCAAGTACAATAAAAATGAATATAGCAGTAGAGAACAAAATCAATAAAAACAAAACATTGGAAACATTATAGAACTTCAAAAGAAGGTAATGAGTATCATAGTGAATTTTATTGTCTTCAGAGTAGTTGCCTATACTCTCAGATTTGATACTATCAAACAACAGATTCAAATAAAATCAGTCAAGACAAGACAGTGAACACACAGGGCTTCAGACTAAGTTAATAGGAAATTAAAAATGGTTACCATAGTATATCTTGCTATCTTTGGAATAGCTGTCCATGCCATCAAATCTGGTACAAGTGGAAAAACTGAAACAGAATATAACCAAACTAAACAGAGTGATGAAAGCAATATGGGTTTCAAATCATGATACAAGATTAACAATGTCCTCTGCCTTCCCTATTTAGACAATTCCTCCCCTTTCCCTTTCCCAGGGTACACTGTACATTTTGTATCCCACTAACTCCTTTAGTTTTTAGATTAGGGAGGCAACCTGCTATTTATCTAAGTGGTTCTGAACTTTTTACCCCTGAGCATGGTCTCAAGTTGTATCCATTTACCTACAAGAGCCTCAAGGTTTTCCTTCATTATAGCTGAGTAGTTCTCCATTGTATAAAAGTGTTATGTCTTTCCAACCAATCTGCAGCTGATGGGTTGAGCTACCCCCACTTTTTTCAGATTCTCTGTCACTTAGAGCATTTTTTCCTCATCTTTGACTGTCAGTCCATAAACCTGCTTTCAGGTTAAATATATTTCTTATAAAGAGCATCTTGATGGACCCCATCTCCTGATCCACTCTGTCTGTGTTTCTTCTTATTAGTGTTTCGAGGCCATCTAAGTTGTTTTCCCAACCTTCTCTGCCTCATCTCTGCCATGCTATTTTTCTGCCATTGGTTGTCTACTTTCCCCCTTCATCCCACTGTCTGCCACATTCAGTGAGCCCCTCTGTCACTGTTCTTGAAACCATTGTCTTTTTGCTCTCTCTCTCTAGAATGTCCTTCAGTATTTTCTCCCCAGTTTCTCTTTGTCATGGAAGCATCTTGTTTCTCCATTAATTTTGAGAGATAGTTTTGCAGGGTGCATCAATCTGGGTTGGAGGTTATTTTCGTTAAGGGCTTGGAATACTCTGCTGCAAGCTCTTCTTGATTTGATGGTTTGTGTTGAGAAGTCTGTAGTGATTCTGATGGGTTTTCCTTTATAGGTGATCTGTGTCTTTTCTCTGACAGCTTTTAATATTCTGTTCTTGTGTTGAATTTCTGGGATCTTGATTATATGTGTGGGTGTAGATCTATTTTGGTTATAGCTGGCTGGAGTTCTGTATGTCTCATATACCTGGATATCATTTCCTTTTCCTATGCTTGGGAAGTTTTCTTTAATTATTTCTGTAAAAAGCCTTTTTGTTGCATTTCTGTTTACCCCTGCTTCTTCACTCACATTTTTTATTCTTCAATTATAGATCCTCTTGTCATCTTCTAGCCTTTGTATTGTTACTGCCTGTTTCCTTGTTACTTTTAAGAGATCTTTTCTTTCAAGATCACACATTGCAAACCTGTCTTCAAAATATGATAGTGTATCTTTAGTTTCTTTCAAGCAATTTTGCCAGCTTTTAATGGCATTTTAATTTCCTAGTAGTCTCTTTGAATCTGTTTCATGTTCTAGATTTTTTTTATATTCTTCATTGAAGGTTTCTCTCCTTTTTCTATTGCCCTCCTTTCTTCCATCTGTGTCTTCTCGAGAGGTACTTAGCATTTGTTTTATTATTTTTCTTACATCTTGCTTTACTTGTATTAGAATTTCTGTTTTTTAGTTCTTTTATAATGTCACAAAGATAATCCTTTATGTCAGATACTGCTTTTTCAGACACCACAGGTGTGCAAACCCCGATCTCTTCTGTGTTTACCTCCTCTAGGCTGGTAATGCTTGTGTTGGGGGTCTAGAGATTTCCTTTTGTTTCTTCCTCTTGTCATGTTTCTGGTTTCCTCCAGGCGAGTGGACAATGGGGGTCCCTGGCACTTCTTGTATTGGCTGCGATTACTCTGAAGCACTTCCTCCCGCTGAGGTCCTCAGGCTCGCCAACCCCGACTGCACCATGACCACACTTCTCCGGATTCCAGTGGCATTTCATACACAGTGGGACCAGTTCTGGTGAGAGCGAGTCTGGCTACAATTTTCCATTCATAATTTTCATTTCTTTTTTAAATTTTATTTTCTTTCTTTCTTTCTGTTTTCTATCCCTTTAGTTTCTTCCTGGGTCAAAAAGATCCATCTCCTTCCATCTGTTTTATTCCAGCTTCTGAGCTGTTTCTCTCAGAGAGGCTCCTTATTTTGCTGCTTACTGATCTGCCATCTTCCAGAACCCCCTTGAAATCTATTTATAATCTTCTAATATAAGAACATTTTCTTTCTTTTCTGTTTGTGCATGTGCATGTGTGAATGTGTGTGTGTGAGTGTGTGTGTGTGTGACAAGGTGTCCCTGTGTGGTCTAGGTTGGCCTTGAATTCAGGATTCCAGGCATGAACCACCATGCTAGGTGTTCATTTTTCATTGACAGAAAACAGCATATTTTCATCACATATTTAATTCTCTGTTTTTATGTTTTACTTGGGAAATAATTTAGTAGAAAAATGTGGACATATCATTAATCAAATTTCAAAATTTCATTTGACTTATAATGTACAAGTTACCTGATTTGTTACTTCATCCTGCAATTTCAAATTTCTTACATTGATTCATATGAAATTGCTCATATTCAACCATTTTTGACTTACAAAAATGTCAAATTTATCCTACAGTTCTAAAGAAGCTCCACTGACACGATGATATATAAGGAAATGAAACTCTTGACCTACTAGATGTCCCACTATGAGTTTGTGCTCTCTAAAATCACAGAATGAATTTTAGGAAGAATGGAGGTTAAGGACAGGATACACTTATTGAGAGAAAGAAAGCTTCTGTCAGAGAGAGGCAGAAGGGTTAGGAGTGGGTTGCCAAAGACTGTCTTTTTAGGGACTTTTATAGAGCAAAATCACAAGGTGAGATGGGAAAACATGGGAACTCACAAGGTGGGTATAAGGTGGGACAGAACTATGGTTAACCAATAAGATTCATCATTCAGGTAAAATTGATTAAATTGGGGACAAATGGGAAGCAAGTCATAGCAACTGAGGATGCTTAAAGAGCAGTGACTTTCTGTAGAGGGATGGTGACTCCTGGCTTTCTCAGGGTAATAGAGACCTATTTAGAATATCAGTCCTTAGGATGTGGGTACATTTGTTTGATCTTTTGTCTTAAGGACTGGCCCACATCAGGAGGTGTCTGCCTACCACACAGTTGCAAGGTATCTGGGCTTCTGCACTGTCTCCTTCAAGGAACTAGCCCTGTCTAACTGCCTATAATATTTTTATCTAACTCAGTTACCTGTAACAAGGGGAATACCTAAGGCTAGCAGTGAGTGGAGGTGAGGTTAGTGACCTCAGAATGCAATGCTGCCTGGGCTCACTGAACCAACTGCAAAGTGCCCTATCTTCCAGGGTCAGATAATGGACTGTTACAGCATTTGAGGTGACTAGAAAGATGCCCTGAGCAGTATTATGAAGAAGACAGCTCAGTGAGAAAAGGAGGTTTATTGATGAATGTTAATGCTGTAATGATAGTCTGTTTTAAGGCCAAGTCTTTGAGTGATAAGGTTTAAAATTGTCATAGTTCCAATTATAGCTGGGAAATATAATTTCCATTTTGAAAAAGGGAAGATGTGAAAGTGATAAACTAAAAGAAACTAGGCTCTTTTCTAAGATACAATAAATGGTGCAAGACTGGGTCACACTGTGAATGCACAAGAAGTATTATAGTGGAAATCATAAAAAAATCAAAGGCATGTATGATACAGGTAAAAATAGAGGCAAATCAGTATAATGCAACCATAAAGTGATTGGCTTCCACTGCTATATCATAAAAAATTAAAGAAATAATAGTAAATAATGCTCTAGATAAAGTCATACATGTGTTGTTTGTTGTTGAAAAACATTTTTGAAGAGAAAAGTCAGTGCCTCCTGAGAATTGGCCACGTTGGGACTGGGAGGATGCAACAAGAAGCCAACTATCCAGCCTTGCTGGTAAGCCATGCAAGCCATACAGTTTCCAGGAAAAGTCAGCACCTCCTGTAAGACTACCAGTGTGTGGGCTGAGAATCAACATTCCTACCACCCCACCTCTGTAAGCAACCCACTGGTTCGGAAGACAGGCTAAGCTGATAACAACTAAAGTACAATAAGCAACTAAATGCATGTGTTGCTTGGTTGATTTTGCATGCCAGGGGCCAGTGATCTGAGCATCTCTTGGGAGGATGATAGTGTGCGATATTGAAAATATGGGAGATTTCCTTCTGTCTTGTCTTTGAAATCCAATATTGTTCTCACTGTTTTGCTTTGTTCTGATTGTTTTGCTTTATTCAATGTTCTGTTTTGATTGGTTTTATTGTGTTTTGTTTTTGGTCTGATTTTGCTATACCTGATGGAATGGACTATTGTGAAGATAACAAGATATGCTATGGTAGCTATTGTTATTTTCCTAGTATACTGCTTTCAAGTTCTGTACCAATATTGCTGTTTTGTTTTGATTGGCTTTGTTCTGTTTTGATTTGTTGGATTTTACTATCTTTAAAAAAAAAAGAAAAACATTTTTCTGTGTTAAAATTCCATATATTTTGTTTTATGGAGTTATTTTCTACTAATTATTGTCTTCCTCAATCTAAACCACATTATTAGTTCATACACACAGAGAATGTTCTAGAAAGTTACATGAGGCAGGACTGAAAGATGATGATGGAAACATAATATTTCATTACTTTTTTTAAATTTCTGGCTTTTTAAGACAAAGTCTTGCTGTGCAGTTCATTTTAGCCTTGGGCTCACTTTGTAGCCCAGTCTGGTCTCAAATTTGCAATGATCCTCCTGCCTCAGCCTCCTGAGTGCTGGGATTATAGGAGTGTGCCACCACACCCAGCTTTTTTCATTACTTTCAGTAAGTGCAGTGCAGGCTTCCCGCTGGGGTTAGATGGGGTTGCTGCTGAGTGTGTGGTGCGAGCTGCAGGATCTATGTCAACACAGTGCCCTGAGAGCCCAGCTCCTCACATGCTGGGTCAGGAAGGTCACTCATGAAGTACATAGTGTGCTGTGTGAGCTTCAAAATTAGTAACCATAGCAGTGCACAAAATGGTAGGATTGAAATGTGATCTGGACAAGATGCTACGAGATAAAATACCAGAAGAAAAGATGTGGCCACTGTGCTGTTTGCCCTGTGATCATTCCTGTCTCAACTGGTTTTAGGTTTGTGTGTGTTTGTTTTTAAACTCAGTTGAAACCTAAATATCTGAGTTAAGCCAATGGGTAGTTAAAGTCACCTGATCATTTGATTTTTGTAATATAGATCATTACAACATAATGAAAATCATATTGAAATTAGCCAAGGACATATAAATTAAGAAAAATAATTGAGAAAGACAGATATCTTTAGATGCTGTGCCCTCTCCTACAGAAGAGGGAGAAAGTTTCTTTTAAATTGCTTTAGACTAGAAATCAATTAACCAGCGATCTTTAGGATTCCCCCTACCCCATCCTGGGGGTTTAAATCCAGGGCTTTGCACTGAGCTACATCTTCAGCCCTTTTTATTTTTATTTTGGGACAGGTTTTTGCTAAATTGGTTTTGAACTTGCAGTCCTTATGCCTCAGCCTCTCAGGGGCTAGGATTACAGGCGTGTGTTACCATGCTCACCTACCTTCGAGTTTTGATGACGCTATATAAAGTTTCTTAAAATTGAGACATCTCATGTTAAAAAAAAAACAAAAACAAAAAACAGAAAAACAACAGCAACAACAAAAAAACCTTCCTTTGAAATCTGAGAAGGCTGTGCCTCACCAGCAGGGCCTGACTCTGTAGGGCTCATGGCTGTGGAATGGCAGTTGTGCTTTTGGGTGAGGTAAAAGCTCTCTCATATGCCTCTGTCTCCTCAGTGCCTGGACGAGTTCCCAGAACCATTGCCTATGTGGTTTCTGCAGGCTTTGCGCAGAGCTGTGTGCTGCATGGTAACGTTTCAGGTGATGGTAGCCTGTGCATGTGGCAGGGCCCATATGATTACAAGGGAGGCAGAGACTTTATCATCACTAACACTTTGTCATCACTAACACTTCCCATTGCGCTATGATGCCTGCATTATTCAGTGCAGCTCCAACTGATGGCTTTGTACCTGGACAGTGGTTACCCCCAGCTAGTGTGGGTTTATCATGTATCTACCGTGTAATAGGTTTGAGTAAGTACACACTGGGACACTTACACCTCCAATCACAGCACAGCGTGGCCACATTTTATTTCATCCTGACAACGCTAGCCTTCTCACCGTGGACAGGCTACATCAGAGGAAGAGAGCACCCTTTCATTCAACTGGCAGTGGTCTAGGTATGAAAGAACCCGAAGAATAGGTGTGTGGTTTAGCTAGAAGGACTCTTTAAATTCTTTTCATCCCTGAACTTCTTTGATTCACTTTATTAGCATGGAATCATTTTCTGAGAAGTTGGTCTTTACAAATTTCTTTGTGTTTATCTTAATACCATTTTAAAACAGATAATTTTATGTAATAACACACCAAGACATATAAATAGTGAAAGGAAATTTTAAATTTTAAATAATGGCCTGCTAAGAAAGTCCACCAAAAGCCAGGGGACACATCCTGGCAAGTCCAATAACAAAACACTCCTCCTTGTGTAGCCCCTGTTTTTTGGGTAGCTCGGTTGGCCTTGCAGTGTAAGTTGAGGTGTTCAGACTCCTTCAGCATCCTATGCTGCCACCCAACCCTCCAATCAGGTGTGCCGAATTCGCCTGTGCTTGCTTTACCTTTAAAGGCCCCGGAACCTCCCAGGTGGGGCTCTGGCTCTGTGGGAGAGATGCTAGTCAGAAGCCCACCTGTGTAATAAACTGCCTTCTGAACTTCCTCAGTGCCATTTCTTCCCGCCTCTGGTCTGTTTTCTGCAATACTGGCTTGTATCTTAACTAAGGTGGGGAAAGCATCTACCCATAAAGCCAGGCTCTGATTATCCAACAAACACATGCCTTCATTTATCATTTATTTATTAAGTACCTACAAGTGTGTAAGATCCTGGAGGCACAGAAATACAGTGGTAAGTAGACAGGGCATGTGATTCCGTCAAAGCTTATGCTTTGGCATAGGAAATAGAAAGTAAATGTATATATACTTGGAGAGACTAACAAGCACCATGAAGAAAACGAAGCAGCGCTACACTCTGCTCATCCGAAGTGCTCTTCACCCCAGGGCCCCTCAGGGTAGCACTGGTCAGGGAATGAATGACAAGGATGGAAGCAAGCAGAGCAGTCAAGGACCAGGAGTGGCAGGGCAGGTGGGGAGCACTGTGCAGGGAGGGGCAGTCGTGTGGCCCTGTGCTGAGGTCGTAGGATTTCAGGCCAGGTTGGAGGTGGTCTGGGTGGCTCTGGCTGTTGCTGCAGGGCAAAGGGGAGGACACGAACAGCTGCCTCTCTGGCCCAGCCTGGATGGGGCCACAGTGCTGGCTGCAAGGAGATGGGTGGTTCTGCCTGATGGAGCAGGATTTGCTCTGGACTGGCTGGGGAGGCCCTGAACAGAGGCAAGCTACTGCAGGCATGTGCCTGAGCAGTCCGGAAGGCTGCTGGGAGCAGGTTCTCTGGCACAAACCAGGTAAGGCGCTGACTCCTTTCTGGAAAGGCCAGCAGCCTTCCACGCATGAGGGAAACACAAACCACAGTGCTCAGACAGTGTTGGGTGGGTACTCAGGGTCTGGCGCCCTTCTCATCAGAGGGTCATAGGTCAGTGGGGGAGGAACATCAGTCTAGACCAAGGAGGTGGCAAAAGAGGGGACATCAGGCTTCTGTTCTGTCACTAAGGAGTGAACAGTTTTAACCAAAAACTCAGATGCTGACACCAAGAAGCCATAGTTGCCATTTATCTATTCTGTTTGAGGGGAGAGGTTGGGTTTTATTTAATCTTATCTTCAGAGCTCTTGTTTTATAGCACTTTAATCATCTGAGTAATTCATAGTGTATCTCATGATGATAAGAAGACCAAGCATGGGAGCAGTTGTCTCAGTCTGTTCCTCTTTTACAACTTACTGCCTCATTTCAACTCCTGTCTTTATTGTCTCAGCAGCAACCAAAAGCTGGCGAGTGCTTCCTAATACCACTGTGAGCAGCGCATGCTCCTTCCCACCTTAAAAGATGTTATTCTCTGGCACCTTAACCTTTGAGTGCGCCAAGATTGCCAGCTGTCTTCCTTACTCTACATTTTATTTCCTGCACATCTTGTGTCTCTTTCATCATGTTCTCTACTCCTCTGTTTTTCTTAAGTCACCAATAACTGAGAATCTTTGCCTGCTTTGTGCTTCTGATGATTTAGATCAGTGGTGGTGAACCTCCAGCACACGTTTTTCTTTTAAGATAAAAGATGTTAATGCATGAGTTGTTTTTTTCTAAACTAAAACCTCAGTATTCGAGTTTAATCACAGTGTTGGTGCTCTGTGATAAGTAAGTGGGTTTTGGGCTGCAGTTTGGGCACTAGTCTCTGAAAGGTCCATCACCACTGATTTAGATCACCCCACTTTTCTTGTGTGCCTGCTTAGCCCTGTCACTTCTTATTCTTTACTTGAGCTTGTCTCTACTCTTTAGGTACCATTTGATTTATTTTCACCAGATTCTCTGTTATATCACTAAATTCTGCTCTCTGTTACGTTCTTTCTCCCCCTACCCCATAACATTCTTTCTTACCTACCATTTTCACAGTAAATCTACACTAAGCAAATTTGTTACATGGTCTTTTAATGCAATTTACAGTGCTTTGAGATGTTGGTTAGGTGACTGTGCCTCCAAAAGTCACCATGAATGGTTGATTCTGCCCATCAGCAATACTTGCATCTTTTTCTTGACTTCTAGGAGCTCCATTGATGGTTTTTGTAACAAAATTTAAAAAATGAAATGAAACAAAACAACAAACTACAGAGAACAAAAAGCTGCTCTCCTTGACTGGTTTTAACAGGGAAGAAACTTGAGTAAGGATCACAATTAAGTATGATCCAGTACCAAATAAAATTCACATTGAATGATTAGAAAATTTGATTTGGAGAATATAATACAAATAAAAATATACATGAAGAAAAAGAAGCAAGGAATGATCATATTTACAAGCTTCTTAATTTTCAGTAGATATTTAAAAGCCCCTTATTAAAGTGTGTGTCGGTGTAGGTAGGTTCAGGAGGAATTTTACTTCTTAGAAACTGAACAGTTTTTCTTCCTTTCCCCCTACATGCTGCTGGAAAGACTAAAGTGAAATTAGTGCCTCAAATTAGCTTTAAAAATCCCTACTGGTCTCTAGACAGTGTTGGGTTTTGAAGTGTTTCACCCTTCATTTGCTGCCTACCTCATGGTTCTCTGGCTGTTCCCTGAGTGCCTGTGGTCTTTCCTGCTGTGCAATGCCACAGAAACACCTCTCCCAGGGTCTCTAGCCATTCCTTATAACTGTTGCCCTGTTCCTCCTCAGTCTGACTGGAATATCAGCCATTTGATGAGAAAAGCTGACATGTTTGGAAAGGAGCAGCCAGTCAGAGGGAAATTGAACTGTTTTTCTTAGTCTCCCATGGTTCCAAGTCTCTGCTGTTGCTGCCAGGCCAGGGGAACAGCTGTGAGCAGGTAGAAGGCAGAGGCAGGCTGGCCCCTGCATGGAGTCCACACCCAAGGCCATGGGCTGGGAGGATGTCCCAGGCAGGGCCCAGAGGAAGCAGGGGCACCTTGCTGAGGCGAGACAGTCCTTCAGCTTTGGGAAGTGCTGGTCCACCAGGGAAGCTCATGTTTCCCATTTTGTGTAGTGGATAGCAAGAGTTTCTGTGGACAGAGAAACCTTAAGGAACATTATTCTGGACATCTGAATTCACCAGAGGTTTGTTTGGTCATCCAATGAGGGCAAAAGGCTCAAATAGTAAGAGTCTCTGGTCTGAGTTGTTCTCTGGAGGTGGTCCTGGAGTCTGAGCTCAGAAGCCTTGGTTCTGGGTGAGGACAGTGACCTATGAAATATAAGTGTGGCTCTCAAGTGTGACTGAGCCAAGAAAGCCATGAATGGAGTGAATCTACTCAATTAAGAAAAGTTATTGAGGAAGAAAACTGATCCTGTGGAGAATGGTGAAAGATGGGTGAACTGTGAAGCTCCCTGTAACATTCGGGCAGTTTAAGAGGTTTAATGTTTGCCACTCAGTGTTAATGTGTATCTACTTTCACACCTACTGAAAAATCAGTGCTGCAACTATTAGGACATTAACCCAGGATTTTAGTACTGTCACCTTTCCTGTAGATAAACAAATTAGAAACTATTATTGGAAGAACCCACCCTTTCTTCTCTCTTCATGTTTAGTAAGTGCACTATTAGCTGGAGACTTTGAAGCACTGTGTCATCTAATACTTGTGACAGGTTTATGGGGTAGAGTCTTATCACACCATTTTCAGGATGAAGAAATCGAGGCTAAGATGCTTGCTGAGATAACTTGTCATGAGTTACACAGCTGGAACGTGGCAGCACTAGACACAACCCACTTTGTTAAACAATCCTGGTGCCATATACATGTCATTTCTGATAGAGGTTCAGAAAAGGAGGGAGACAGTTATCTTCCCTTGAATCTGTTAGTCATACAGGACCAACATTTGAAAGGGATCACAGGACCGCTGATGGATTCCTAAGGAACTGGTGAAACAGGAAAAAACACTACCAGTACAAAACTTTGCAAGGCATCATTGTCAAACATGACTATAACATAAAACAGGTTTTACACAGATGGCAGAGCTCAGTGAAGTCATGTATAAAGCACTCACTGAAGCTCAGGCATGCGCTGAGGCCCAAATTCACTGCTTCTCATAGTTTTGAAAACAGGCTTCCCCACTTCCCAGCTATGTGAACTCATTAGAGCTATTTTGTTTTTCTGGACTGTGCTTTTTTCTCATTTGTAAAAGGTAATAACTGTGTCTGTCTTATAAGTGTGTTGGGATTATTAAATGAGTTCATGTATGTGAAATGTGGATGGCACACAACCAGTTTTGAAATTCAGCCTGCTAGCTACCTTCATAGTTAATACCACCTGCATCTCATTAATACCCTTTAATATCACAGCATTATTCATTGCCTCCCTGGCAGTACACAAAATGCTGTATTAAATCAGTTTATGCCTATAACTTGAGTGATGGGCATTGCTAACACTGTTACTTCTCACGTAAGGGTTCTGAGAGCTGCTGCACTTTAGTGTGACTGGAGTCAGCCAACTTAACTGCCACCCTGAGGGCCACAGATAAGATAAGCAGCTGCTCCAATTAGGCAGCCAGAAAAGGCCACTCATGGAGCTCAGACTAGCATTTTCTAATTCTAAGTCCAGAGTGCATTGTTAGAGTAATTTGGGTACTAATGAGAAGTAAAGAATTGAAAGCAAGAGCCCACCTAACAATCAAAGATGTACTGACACTGTGCCAACACTCTAATAGTTTCTAGCTTTGCTCAAACTAGGTTTTTTTGAAACAAAATTTTAAAATGCAGAAAAAAAATTTTTAAAAATACTAGCAATAAGCAAGAAGATAGATTATATTAAGATATAATTTCATAAACTATAAATGAAATGTGAATGACAGAACGGATCAAAGGAAATCTAAACAGAGGCAAATTATCAAGTTACAACTATTGAATCTCTTTTTAACATGGCAAAGCCAAGCCAGAGCACAATAAACTAAGTTTTTTTGCTATTATTTGTTTTTCCTATGACATTGAAGATTTATAAAATTGTAACAATCTTACAAAGAGACAAAATAATTTAATACTTTTAATTGTTTCATTTTAAAATTTCATTCATTTCAAATTAGTTTTTTTTTATCAGTACCAAGGATTGAACTCACGACTGCGTGCTTGCAAGGCAGATGCTTATGCTGCTGAGCTAAATCCCCAGCCCCAATTTCAAATTAATTTTTAACTGGTACATAGAAATTGTACATACTGTGGGAGTACCTTATAATGTTTTGGTGCATGTATATTTTGTGTAATGTTTAAATCAGATTAAACATATCTGTTTTTTCACATGCTTATCATTTCTTTATGCTGAAAACTTTCCAAATTCTTTCTTCTAGCTTTCAGAAGTATACAGTACCTTCTTATCTATAGGCAGCCTCCTATACAGTAGCACATAAAAACTTCTTCCTCCAGTCTAGCTGTAACTCAGAACCAACTGGCCAGCTTTTCCCCACCAGTCCCCAGATCCTCTCAGCCTCTGTAACCATCATTCTATTTTCAACTTCTAAGAGATCAATCTAAAAATTCCACATGAGTGAAATCATGCAGTACACTGAAAAGAAGCAAGACCACAGTAACAGTAAGTGCAATGATGATGAATGATGGGTATCATGCATTTATCCTAGCAAAGTGCAACACTAAACATGTATATGATTCCATTTTTGAATATGCAGACTTCACTCATTGAGCATCTCCATTAAGGACCCACTGTGTGTCACCCCTATTCCAGAAGTGAGCAAAACCACGCTTGCATTTTTGCTGAAGTTTATAGTCTCAAAGTAACACAAAGAAAAAAACTTTCAAAAGTTCCTCAGCTTTGGGGTTTGTCGTGGTGAAATCAAGGATGGAAGTGGAGCACCAGGGAAGTTACTTTCTCATTGCTAAGACAAATCATGCCAGAAAATTAAAGGAAGAAAAGTTTATTTCTGCTTACAGTCTATAGAGGCTTCAGTCCATAGTTGGCTGGCTCCAAAGCAAGGTGACATAGCAGAGGAGCATTGAAGAGAAGAAATAATTCATGACAGGGGAGGCTGGATGCAGAAAGCAATGAGCTTATCTTCTTCCATCCCTTTATATTCCACCCAGGCTCCAAACTATTGACTGGTACCACCTCCATTCAGGTTTGGGCTTCCATTATCCATGCCCAGAACTATGCCAAACCAATTTAGTCATCACACACCCTTAATCCCAGTACCACACACCCTAATCCACATCACACACCCAAAATCATGCCACGTTCCAAAAGCTCCAAGTCTGAGCACATGAGACTTTGTGGGGGACCTCTAGATACAAGCCATGACACAGAGCTAATCTGAAGAAGAGCTGAGGTCCAGCTCTAATAGGTTGAATGCTGAATGTGAGGTCATGGCAGGTCATCCAAACTGAAACGCTCAGTGGCTATAAGGGGAGGAAGGGAACACAGGAGAGGCGAGAGATGAAAATTGGGATTGAAGAATGATTTCTCTGGGCAGATAATGGATAGCTGAGCTTACCAATCCAGTCACTGAAGGAGGACAAGAGGAAACTATGAGGTGGGGAGGACAGACTGTCAGAAACAAGAAAAGGCTGGGATGATGAGTAGATGTTGTCTGAGAGAGATACAAGTAGAGCCAGATAAAGAAAGAGTACTGGGCTGAGGATTTAGCTCCACAGCATAAGCGCCTGCCTGGCAAGCATGAGGTTGTGAGTTCAGTCCCTAGAACAAAAGAAGAAGAAGAAGAAGAAGAAGAAGAAGAAGAAGAAGAAGAAGAAGAAGAAGAAGAAGAAGAAGAAGAAGAAGAAGAGGAAGAAGAAAGAAAGAAAGAAAGAAAGAAAGAAAGAAAGAAAGAAAGAAAGAAAGAAAGAAAGAAAGAAAAAAGAGTGTTCCCAATGCAGCAGAGATCAAGGATGGTGAAAAAAACCATCACTTCTTTCCAAAAACGCAGTTTCTGGTGATGTCAAAAGGGGAGGAGAAGCAAAATGGTTTCAAAGACCAATACAGAAGGAGGGGTGAGGTAGGCAGGAAGCACCAGCCTAGGATGAAGACAGCAACAGGATGTTGGGTAGAACAGGTCAGAAGTCACCCTAGGAATGACTTGGCATTGCCCTGACCACACAGGCTCTGAACACCAGGTGCTACTGAGACAGAACCTGGCAGTGCCAGCTCGGTGAGGACCATTCCCAATAGCATAATGAAAATGACTATCTTACATGCGGTAGAATAAAACCAATCCCCTAGGAAGGACCTTGGTGTTGGTTCTTGAATGTGAATTAGAAAACCACAGCTGTTCAATATGAAAGTTTTATTTTTCATCTCTTTCAGAGATTTATTTTTGCTGTCAGAAGGGAGCATTCTCTGATAGACAGCAGGCTTTGAAGCAAGGGAGAAAAATGAAACCCGTTCAATCACAAAGTTGCACTTACATTAGGAAAATTTTTAATTAAAAATAAATAAATAAATAAAGGAAAACATCATTTTGGCAAGAAAGGTACTATAATTTATCAAGGTGATTAATCTAAGCAGTGAAAAATTTTAATTAATTGTCAAATACTTAACTAAGTATTTCTTGGATAGACAACTTAGCTGTGAGCCTGGACTGGGGGTGAGGGGACCACAGACACTGCAAACATCTTGCAGATGGAAATCATGAGAGATTTGGGGAACACGTATAATTAGATATTTGTTCCGTGTTGGCCAGTTGCCACATTAAACAACATAACAGAACAAGAGAAAAAATATGAACCTCATTTAAAGAACAGCCCTTGTGTACTATAGTAAGTAACATTCATTTAATCGCTGTATAGGTTATACATGACTACAAAAGTAGAGAAGCAGGATGATTTTCCTCTCTCTTTCACACTATATTTCTTAAAATTTTAAAATAAGCAGAAAGGAATTAACAGGGAGGAAATTCAAAAGAGTACACAATAACTCAAAATTTCCTCAAAACTTTAAGTGACATGCCTGGTGAAACTGCACCAGCGCATTCTAAGTACTCGGAAATATTGCCCTCATTGGGGAATCCTTCAGGAAATATGTTTACAAGTAGATCTAGAAAGGCTACTATTTTAAATGCTATTTATTTACCATAAATGATGGTAAAAGTAAATGACTGAAATATTGAGATATTTGATTTCGATAAAGCTTAACTTATCATTTCAATGTTAGCTTTGACTTCTGTGACTCCCATGTTATTTACAGAATTCTTTATGAGAAGTAATCATAAAAGCATTGTTCAGCATATGAACAAAACAATTTGTTGTATTTTCAACTGCATGGAAAACCATGTTTTAAAATCCTATCAGTAAACTAATGGATGAATGTAAAGTTTTGATGCATATTACAAAATATAATGATAATTACAAAACAACCATTGCTGTACTTCTGGTTATTGATGAGCCAAGCATTTTAAATTACAATTTGTGACACTGACAGATTGTGTCAGTGTTTGCAGCTCGCCATAAAAAGTTCACTTAAATTGAATAATGAAGTCTCTGGCACAGGACTTCATTTTCTACGAAAATGTGACACACACTGCTAGGTGCTGCCTACATGCGCAGACACTGCTTGATGGACATGTAGTAAGTCTCTTTCAGAATCTTAAGGCAGCTTGAGCACACCATCTGCTCTCTGTCTGTATTCCTTCTGTGCTTTTCTTAATCTGGAAGAATGGTTCTTGAAATTCTTGCAGGACTCTGCAGAGCTTGCCCTCTATTTTGAGATGCATCTGGTTGGAAGCAGCCTCCGTTTCTGCGTTCATGCCCAGTTGTCCGGTGCGTAGCCTGTTTATTGGAAATCCAGTCTGGCTCACTTTCAGCGTAAGTGCTTTTATGTTTGCTACCGCACACTTTCATGGTAAGGCTAGTACCCCACAGCAAATTGCTGAGGCTTGCATACAGGAATGATTAGTTTACCTGAATCTAATTTGCACGAGGTTACCTGTACACTGGTGTTTGTTTCTCTTGCTCAACGACTTCAAAATGGCCCTCGTCCCTTTAAGGAATCCTGAGTACCTTGAATACTTGATCAAATATCACCAGGGGAGTCTTCAGGACAGCTGTAATTCACATCGCTTTCTTTTAGAGATAGGGCACCTCCCTGTGAGTAAGACAAATTTTCCAAGGGGCTAAAAAATGAAGGTGCTATAAAGAAGCTCTGAATTTTAACAAGGATGGAAATTTCAAAATTTTTAAAGACGAAAATTTAAATCTTGCATAATGTTTAAAAATGATCAATAGTGAACATTTCTGTGGTGCTTATTATCTAGCAAATACTGCTTTCTGGCTTATGTTAATTATTTCAGCTCTCATGATTTCAGTGAGGTATATACTGTCATTGTCCTCAATAAAGAGATAAGGAAATGGAGGTGCATGTTACCTTACTTGCCTAAAGTCTGTTTGAGACTGGCTATCACACCAGAATTCAAATTTGACTGTTGAATTCCAGAATGAGTCTCCTAATAGTTATACCATGTTGCTCCCACTTACCACTGTTAACACATACACAAAATTCCTTCCACAGTGCTTTTGATCAAACTTAAAATAGGAATGAGATCAGAGTATATCTAATTATCTGCCTTCATTTGGTACATTTAATCTACAACAAATTTCCATACATGCCACATGTAAACATTTGGTAAACATCTTTGTAAGAAAAATATTTTAATTCAGTAAAGGTTCTGTGTCCCCTCTCCACTTTGTGTATCATCTATTTATACAAATTCGCTTGGCAGCAGCCCAGTACAGAGAGTTAGAGGGCCAAGTTAGTGTGAGGTGAGCAGGAGAGAATGACTTTAGCTTAATCTTTTGGCCTCTTTGAGTGTTGGTTTTCCTGCCTATCAAATGGGCTCCAAATTGATAGCCCCAGCACAGGGTGGTTGTGACTACTGTGAAGTGTGTGAGGAGATGACACAGCCATTTGCAGAAGCTGTTCCTCTCAGTAACAGCAATATCCATGACTGCACAACCAGAAGTGTCAGCCCTTGGGAAATTTTCTCTCGTGCAAAGGAGATAAGATGTTTATTAAAGCAATGAGCGTAACACATCCTCAGTGACTACTGAAGAAAACTTGAGCAATGACAGTGGAAACTGAAAACAAAGCAAACAAAACATAGCAGTATAAATAAGACGTCCATGTGCTTCCTTTCAGACTTTGTCTCTCCATTTTTTAAAGCATGTCATTCAATTCCTTACCAGCAGACAAACTTTGCAAGATCAACTGTTTTCTTTTACTCCCCCGCTCCCTTTTTTTTTTGGTACTAGGGATTTAACTCACTGACTTGTGATTGCCAGGCAGGCGCTTATGCCTTTAAGATAAATCCCTAGCCCATATCTCTCCCTTTTAATTTGTTACTTTCTTTTCTTCTCCCTAATGTCTCCCTTTTACTTTGTCACCTGAATGCACAGTTCCTCTGTTCTCTTCTGTTTTGGTTACTTTTCTCTTGTTGCTGAGACAAAATACGTGACATCCAAAAATGAAGGAGGGAAAGGTTTATTGAGCTCACAGTTTGTGGAGGTTTCAGTCCAGAATCAGCTGGATCCAAGGCAGGATGGCACTTGGCTGAGGGCAACAGCCCATGGTAGTTCCCGCGGTAGTGGAAAACAGCACAAGCAACCAGAGCAAAAGGGGAGGAGCATGGAGAGAAGACTCTTTCTGTCTTTTATATTGTGTGTAGGACACTTGGGGGTAGCACTCACACTCATAACCCCAGCATTGGACCATAAAGTCATTCACCAACTCCAGAAGCCTGCACCCCTAATTGCATGAGGCTTTGGGGGGGCTTCCAGACCCAATCCATAACATCTTCCCTTCTTGGCATCACCTCTGCAAAGTGCTTCTGTCTGTAGAAAAATGAGATGCTGGGTTAGAGGCTGGAGCCTGACATGGACTTTTGAGAATTTCCTGTCCATTCCTGCTCTCTGCTTTCACACAGGTCCACACGGGGAAGTTTCCTTTGAAGGAGGGGCTCTTGTGCTACAGAAGCCCACAAGGAAAGAGGTTTTGACCCGTGCCCCCACAAAACTAAATAAGGTGTCTTGTAAACATGTTCCAGAGATACTTAGTGTGTGGAAAGAAAACCTGCATTCTGAGAAGAAAACAGCCTCAGTCCTTTCTGAAGGCCTTGAATCCACATTGCCCTCCCTGTCTTAACAAATGTACTATAGAAAATTCCACAGGATAAGTTTAGATGAAATGTGTTTGAATGCTTTGAGCATAGCTTTGAGATTAAATACTGTTGCCAAGGGGTTAATTGGACTCAAAGATTCCTTTCCATGAGGACTGAGACTCTGTGATAGAAATTCCATCTGCTTCTTGAAACAGTTTATGGGTTTGGCACTATCAAGTGTTGGCTTGACAATTGCTTAAAAATCCTTTTTACCCTGATACAGGTATAATTTTTATGGCTTCCAGATTTATTTTTCACAGTCTAATTTTAAATTAGAAACTACCCCAGACCTGTCTCTGGGTTACCAAAGTTGTTCTGAGTATGAGTAAGGCACTGCATGGACATCTCTTGACCGAAAATGCCTAACTTCCCTGCTCTGTTGGAGGAGTAAAACATTCTCCCTCCAATTTTAGTGCTCTGAGAATTGGAATGTTCAGGTGGAAGCAGTCCTGCAACACTTATGGACCCACTTTCCTGATTTCAGGGGATTATTTACAGACAGTCTTCCTTAGGTTTAGAATGATATACAACTTTTAGCACATATGCATTTTACATGAATAGCTTTCACACGTGTAATCCAGGTTCAAAAAAACAAAAGAAGTAGACACATGCTTAATGCAGCATTAGGCTCTGCCACTGGCGGATGGAAAGCTCCTGGAAAATGCAGCATTAGCTCCTGCCACTGGAAAGGAAAAGCTCCTGTTTTTTTTTTTTTTCATTTTTTTTATTTAAAGAGAAAAAAATGTAAAGGGTAGAGATAATACAGAATTTCAAAAAAAAAGATAAACAGTAAGAAATCACTAGTTGATAAATTAATTACATATTGTCCTCTTAGAAATAGTTGTTCAAGTTACAAAATTAAAGCATATAAAGTAGATATTCAAACAGTGAGAGTGTAAACGGCTATGCATGCATGAGTCTCTACATGTATTTCTATCCTTTCTGTATGAGAGGGAAAAACAAAACATAGCAAGACAAAAAAACAAAACAAATTCCTACAAAAACATGAAACCAAAAAGTCATATAATACCACAGTTCAAGATGATCTACAATGATTACTGTGTTGTTTCTTATTATCTTCAATAGAATTGTCTATATCATCAGGCATAAGTGAATAGAGCAGTATAATTGAATATAGCAGTACATAACAAAATTAGTAAAAATAAAACATTGTAGAGAGTATAAAACTTCAAAAGCAGGTAATAATAAAACCAGAGTGGATATTCTAGTGAATCTTGTCATCTTCAGTGCAGTTGCCTATACTCTCAGACTTGATACTATCAATCGTAACAGCTTTGAATAAAATCTATCAATACAAAACAGCAATATAAAAACCAGATTCAATTATGATCCGTCATGGTAAAACAGTGTAGGTTATACAGAGCTTTAGATTAAGTTAATAGGAAACTAAGCATGATTACCATACTATATCCTGTTATTCTCGGGATAACTGTCTGTGCCCTCAAATCTAGTACAGGTAGAATGACTGGAACAGAATATAATACATCTAAGCAGAGTGGTGTGAATAATGTTGGTTCCAAATCCTGGTGCACTGTTAACAATATAGTGTATCAAGGCCACCTATGTTAGAGATTCTAGGCATCCTTCTCTGCCTCATTTCTGCTATGCCATTTTTCTGCCTTTGTTTGTCTAGTTTTCTCATTCATTCTACTGCCTTCCCCATTCGTTGAGGCCTTTCTGCCACTATTCCTAAAATCCTGTTTTGTTTTGTTTTGTTTTGTTTCTCTCTCGCTAGAATGTCCTTCAGTATTCTCTGTAGGGTTGGATTGGTGGTCACAACCTCACCCAGTTCCTCTTTGTCATGGAAACATCTTGTTTCTCCATTAATTTCTAGTGACAGTTTTGCAGGGTACAACAATCTGGGCTGGAGGTTATTTTCTCTCAGGGCTTGGAACACTTTGATTCAAGCTCTTCTTGATCTGATAGTCTGTGTCGAGAAGTCAGCCGTGATCTTGACGGGCTTACCTTTATAGGTAATCTGTTTCTTTTCTCTGATGGCTTTTAATGTTCTGTTTTTATATTGAATTTCTGGTATCTTAATTATTATATGTCTGGGTGTAGATCTGTTTTGGTTGTAGGTGGCTAGAGTTCTGTATGCCTCACATAACCGAATGTCATTTTCTTTTCCCATGCTTGGGATTTTTTCCTTAATTATTTCCATGAATAGCCTTTGTAATTCGCCTGTATGTATTTCTGCTTCTTCATTCATATATCTTATTCTTAAACTGTAGATTCTCTTGTCATCTTCTAGCCTTTGTATTGTTACTGCCTGTTTCCTTGTTATTTTTAAGAGATCTTTCCTTTCATGATCACACATTATCTTCAAGTTTTGATAGTCCATCCTTAGTTTCTTTTAAGGAGTTTTGCCACCTTTCAATGGAGTTTTTAGTTTCCTGGTAGTCTCTTTGAATCTGCTTCATGTATTCTATATTTTCTTTATATTCTTTATAGAATGTTTCTCTCCTTTTTTTGTGTTCCTCCCTTCTTCCATTTGTATCTTCCTGAAAGATGCTTCCTGAGAGCATTTTTTTTATTGCTCTACTCATATCTTGTTTTACCTGATTTAATATTTCAGTTTTGAGCTCATCTACAAGGTCCCGAAGATATCTCTTAATGTCCATTGAAGCCATGTCTGATGTTGTGTGTTTGCCACCCTCAGTCTCCCTTGTTTTTTCCTCTCCTGGATCAGTGCTCTCAGGGTTCTTGGCTGGACGCCTCTTCTTGCTTCTCTCTCTTATCATGATCCTAGCCTCCTCCACACAGGTGTACAGTGGAGGTCTCAGCCCCCTTCCCTGTTGGCCACGGTTCCTCTGAAGCACACTGGTGAGGGACCTCCGCCCTCTTCTGCTTGCTCTTGTCACTAAGATGTAAGCAGGGGCTGAGTATGCCTGCCCCTCCCTACCAGGCCAGCCAAACTTCAGGGGCCTTCACCAGGTTAGTGTGTGATAGGCACAGGGAATAGATTTGGGACGGCTCATTGGGTCCTGGCCATGGATGCAGTCCAGTCCAAGCAAATCCCACGAATCTGCTCTGGAGAGGGGGCAATTAACTGAAGTCACTGTGGCTCCCAGTTCAGGCTCCTCCTGCCCAATTTCAACATGTCACTCAATTGGTTGCACCCTTCCCGTGGGGGGATCTCATTCCCAGTACTGACTGTGGATTAATGAAGGTCCCTTTGCTGGCTCTGCTCTCCGTTGGGCTCACCAACTCCCAACTTCAGCACTGCTGTGGCTCCCGTGAGTGGCGGCAGGAATGAGTTTGGGTGGCTCTGCCGGCCAGCGCAGATTCAGGCTGGTGCAAATTCAGGCCAACACAAACTTGGCGGGTCACAGTGAAAACGCTGTGTCCCATAATTTTAGCTGTTCTAGTTGTAGTCCTGATGTGTTTGATGAGCTTTTTTACATTTTAATTTCTTCCTGTGTCAAGAGGATCTATCTCTCTCTGTCTGGATCTCTCCAGGATATTTTATTCTGGCATATGAGTTGTTTCTCCTGGGAGACTTTGTATTTTGTTGCTCACTGATGGGCCATCTTTCAGGAAATTTTTTGATTTATAAATGTTGTAGCTTCTCCTTTCCTTCACTTATGATGTTCAGTCACAGAGTCGGAAGAGCAAGCATGCAGAGGGGGCCGGCACACTGGAGGCTGAATGATTCAATCCAAGTTCTGGAATTCACTGCAGTATCCGTGCAAGTCTGCACCAGGAGGCCAATGGGTCTGTGGTGGGAGGCTGAAGAGTCTATACCAGAAGGCTGAAAGATCCTAGGCAGAAGCTAAGGTCTGTGCTGGAGGCCAGGAGATGATGTCCAAGCCAAAGGCAAAGAGCAGAGATGCTCTGTAGAACCGACAGGAAAAGTTCTTTCATCATCAGGAAGAGAGACTTGCTCCCCCTGGCTCCCTCTCTTTTTGCATACTTCCACTGTTGAATTTTGCTGAAAGAGATGCCTCGGCTATATTTATCCTTGGGTCGATACCTTTTCCCTGGAATAAGACTTTCTGCTTCATTTCCCTCATGTGCTATAAGCACTGGCTTTTGATCATGCCTTTTCCTCATTGTATGTAGACCTATTTGGTTACAGTAGCTCTATACAAGATAAGATTTCAGATTATGAACCTTAATTCTGACTTGTCTTAAATTCTATTTCTACATTTTTTTTTCTGGTTCCACTTACCACTACTGCTAATGAGGGTCCTCCTGCTTTGCTTAGAAAATACGTTCTTTGGATCCAAATGAACCCTTATGGTTTCCATGTAAGAAGAGAATGAACAGCACTCACCAATTTGTTCAACTCTCAATTTTGCTCTAACAGTAGGTGAGTGCACAGTGTCTGTGCTGGAGGAAGACAGAGTGTGCACAGCTGCTGTGTTCATTTCTGCACCTGTCCATCAACCAGAGAGACTCTAGCAGTCTCAGGCCATCCTCTGCCCAGAGAGGTTGTTCTGTTCCTTTACTTAGAGTTAAGGGTTAACAGGTTTTATGTCTCCAGAATAAGAAGATAATGAACTCAGGGTCATGAACTTAGCTAGCTTTGTGGGCCAGGTACATCGCCCTTTAATCTTTATTTCTGGGACAAATGCTTGACCCTAAGCTTCTAGATACCATGAAGGAGGCCTTTGAAGATTAGTATCCTTCGTACTCATGATCCTCACCTGCACTTTTCCACTTACCTCTTCTTGTTTAGGCCATAATTTGATACTTAAATATTTTCCCATCATCTGTACAAAATCTATGGCTCCAGATTAATGTGTCTGTATTAATCAAAAAGAAGCTCTGTCAAGACTTTTGGAGCCATGTCAGCTGGCACACAACCCTGCTTTTGTGGATGCCTGTGGGCTTGAGCCAATGCCTGCTATACCAGCTGCCCTTTAGAATGTGCCCAACCTCCCAAGAGAGCAAACTGAAAGCTTCCTCCACCAGCCTCTCCACTTAGCACGTTCTTCTGGGTGTCCTCCCCATCACCTCCTCCAAAGCTCCGTTGTTGGTCACTGCTGGTCTTTATGCTCTTTGCCTTTCACTTCTGCTCCCCTTTAGCTCCGTTTGAAATGTGCTGCTGGCTCTCCTCTAATGTCCCTTGCGATGTATTTGGGTCATTGCCTCCATTACAAGGCTGCAGGTCTTTTTCAGAAAGGAGAAACAGATGTAAGGAGAGAGCCTAGGCCTGACCTCTCAAGTTTGTGTCCCTGTGTGTGATTGGTAGTTTCTGTGTAACATCTTTAGATTCTCCAAACCTGCCTCCAGGTTGAACATACATGAAAAACTTTGGGCTACTTTGTTCTGAGTAGTGAGTTGTGTGAGGCTTCGTTTTCCTGCTTTTGAGATCTGTTGGTGAAGGTAGGTGTACCTGTGTGCTGGGAACAAGGATGCTTATCCTGGATGGGACAATGACAGATTTCTGGATGCCTAGTCAGCTGTGACAGCAAACAGGACAGAACTGCCCCCCAGGCAGTGCTGACTGTGACAGGCCCAGGCAGTTCCAGATGTGGTCTTGGGTCCCTGCCTTTTTCCTTCTCTTTTCAAAGGTGTACAAACCTTAAAGCATGTAGTGCATCTTAAATGACTACAGATAACTCAGTGTCTGTCTCCAAAATGTCACCATTAGGTCATATTTCGCAAACATGGGACTGACTTAAGATGGAGGATTTTAAAGGGTTGTGTTTTGTAGTGAAGAGAGAAAATCAACAAGGTTTCATCTAGCAATCAAGATAATTTCTTGTGTTTTCTATTATTAGGCTTTTGGTTACTGAGGAAACTGTTTGTTTATTGATTTATTTTTGTCTTTCTGAGACAGTTTCACCGTGCAGTGCAGTTCTGACTGGCCTTGAACTCACTATGTATTCCAGGCTGGCCTCAAACTCACAGCAGTCCACCTGCCTTAGCTTCCCAAGTGCTGGGATTATGGGCATGTGCCATCATGCCCAAAGAAACTGAATTTTAAGAGTTAAAGATTATTTAAATGTTGGCTTGTTATAAAGTGTTTTTAATAATCAGTTTATAGTTGGTTAAGTAAACAGCGATTATTTTAGGTTATAGCTTACCCACTATATTTATGGTACTAGAGATGTATATCCATGTGAAGACAAAATACATTGTATGTCTAAGCTTTAATGTTCAGTTTATAGAGTTAAGGCTACATATATACTATGAACACATCATAACCAATAGTCGTTCTCTTTCACACAATATAGTTGTATCCTGATCTTAACCATATACAACACTGATCAAAAGTTTTGACCTCTCTTTAAATTTGGTCCTACCATTTAAAATTTTATCTACATTTATTGACTTTGAATAAATAAGCATTTTCTTATCATGTAAATGATATATGGTCATACACTGGATAATAAATCTATTTGTGGTATGTAATACTATTTCCTAAACTCTAGGAGCTCTAAAGAAAATTTAACTATTGTCAGTAATATTATATATGTAAACATGCTAAAAAAAATCTAAACTTTGCCTTAAGAGTAAAAATTAAAGTGGGTGTGAAGGCACATGTCTGTAATCCCAGCACTGAGGAGGCTGAGAGGCTAGCCTGGGCTAGGTAGTGAGTTCAAAGCCAGACTGAACTGCTTAGCAAGACCTTGTCTTAAAAAAAGGAGAAAAAAACCCATGATGCTAACCTTTTGGTTTATTAAATACATTTATGCTCCCCAAGTATACACACTCTCTAAAATACATATACTAATGCTGATCACAATTGATAAAATAGGTTGCTGTCCACAAGTCATATTTCTTATTTAGAAGCACCTGATATCCAGACAGAATTATAATAGTGAAGATTAAAGCCTACTGCTCCTTCCTCAAGATTAGGGTAACTGACCTTTTGGGTGTTCAACAGCCAAGCATTAGAGACCAACACAAGGAAGACACCTGGGCAGAGGGCAGCTGTATTTTGGTGTTGCCCTCTAAGGTCAGCCAGGGCCCAGGGCATGATGGATTCTCTCTAAAAGGACCAGATACATAGAATCAAATCTCCCAAGCAGGGAGGTTGTTGTACCTCAGAGGATAAGAGAAATTAGATTATTTTCATGGTAACCATTCTTTCTGGGATAAGATGGAATTTCAGCATAATTTTAATTTGCATTTCTCTTATGGCTAGTGATGCTGGACATATTTCCATGTATTTTTGGCTGCCTGTACTACTTTTTAACATGAAAGAAATCTTGAGAAAATTATAAATATATTATATCCATTACTGACTGATCTTTATTCTAGAAGAAGAAAAAGACAATGTAAGGAACAGCACGAGGCAGAGATCAGCTGAGACCACCAGGTTTATGTAAAGGCAACATGGCATGGAATTTGTTGTGCCTGGGTGGGGACAAGCAGAAGGCTAAAGGGCCATCTGTAAGGAGCAAAGAGAGCCAGGATTTTTTTTTTTTTTAATAGAGCTTAAAAGAAGTCAAGAGACATCAGGGAGGAAGATCTTAGTAACGTCAGTGGTCAGAGTCCTCCGGAGGTCTTGTGTCTCAGTTGGCAAAGTCCCTGAGGTATCCAATGTAAATGTCTAGGTGTCTTCAGATGGCCAGGTGTTTGGAAGATTCTGTGCCCCATTTTATCTTTTTTAAACTGTTCTATGTTTGCTGAGGGCACTGGTGCTGAGCTGAGAACAGTGCTTCTCCTGGCAGACAGGTTGGGTACTGGGAAAGTCATGTCCAAATTGAAGCTTATAGATTCCAGGTGTGAAAAGTTGCAGGTAAACCCCAAATTTTTGCAGGCTGCAGAAGGAGTCGCAAGGTAGTGCCCATATAGTTATCCATCTGCCCAGGTCAAAAGAGTTGACATAGAGGGACTCTCAGGCTCCTCAGAAAAAACAAAGGCAAACAAACTGAAAATCCAGAACAGAAAAACAAAAAGCACTGAACAAAAAACTTCCAACATCTTCCAGTCCTGAGGTGCCTGAAATTAACTTAGGAATATACCTGTTCATCTTGTGTGGTATGGAGATACACACTGTGTGGGGTGCGCTGGGTTCCATGACCAAATCAGCTGTACATGAGGAAGAGCTCACCAGCAAGATTAAAGAGCAGAAAATTGCTGTGGATAAATTTTCTAACTTGAAGAACAGGAAAATATATAGGCAAAACCAGAACAGCAAAGTGCTCTTTCCTGCAGACCTAACAGAAATGCTTTCTGAAAGTTGAAAGCAAAAATGTCTTAGGTGAATTGAAAAAAAATAAAACCAAAAAATAGAAAACTTTTAGATCAAAATTAAGAAATAGTCACCCTGGTTTCACATAACAGTGTGTGGTATTTGTTGTTCTATAAGTTTTTCTGTTGAACACTTCAAGACACATTTGCCATGTAGTCTGAAATGGTGGCACCTGACAGTGGTAAACAGTTGTTAAAATCGGATGCTACGTACCAGTGTTTATTTCTGGTCAAGTCCTTCTCTTGAGAAGTGTTGTGACCTCCGAACCTGTGGAAGTTGAAAGAGGCCATGTGTCCCCAGGAAATGGAGAAGCCTTTGCTGGAGTAAAGATTGAAACTGAAGAGCATGATTCTCAAATTATGTTTAAATATCTTTCCTCCTGTAAAAGTGAAGCTGATATTTTGTCACTGTTCTCAGAAGTATAGAGTCCTTGGTCTTTGATGTATTTTCAAGTGTCTAGTCATTATTTATGATTTGGTAGGAATTTTTTCAGTCACTGTAGCCTACTGTGGCAGTTTAGTAACTTGGGCAAGAGTCTGTGCCTCTTTCCAGTTGGCACCCAGACATCTGGAGGACAGCACGGTGTCAGGAAGTTCTACCAGCTGGTATTTTCAGAATTGATCTAAAATCTGAAACCAATCCAGATGTGGGCTTTAATTTTTATCCTTAGAAACATATTTCTGAGGAGAATGTTGTTAAGGAGTGTTAATACTCTGACTCAAATTCGGCAGACATACTAATGTTTGTATCAGGGGTGGTGAACAAAGCCAAACTATACCTTGAAAACTTATTGTTCCTTTAAATATGATGCTGCCCCAAGTTTCACTGGAAACTCCTCATAGAAAAATTTCCAGCATTTCACCTACAAGACAGACACTTCAGGTCTTTCTTACAGATGGACACATAAAAAAGTAGTTCACCAGTTGACTGATGTCCTGAATATTGCAATCAAGAGACATGTCTTATATTTACTGAGAGACAAAAACCTAGCCCCAAATGAAGTTCTGAAAGCTTGTTATAGGAAAGCAAATGTTGCAATCTTGTTTTCAGGAGGTGTTGACTCCATGGTGATTGCAACCCTTGATGATCATGATATTCCTTTAGATGAACCAATTGATTTTCTCAATGTAGCTTTCACAACAAAAGACAAGACTATGGGAACTATCTTTCATAAAAGGTGAGAACAGAAAGATCACTGTGAAATGCCTTCTACAGAATTCTCTGAGAATGCTGGTGCTGTTGATGGTGATAGGACTGAGGAAAATGTCCCAGATAGAATTAGTGGAACAGCTGACTAAAGAAACTATAAACTAGTGACCCTTCTCAAATTTGAATTTTTGTGGAAATTAATGTTTCTCTGGAAGAACTGCAAAAACTAAGAACTCAACCTGTCACTTCAACACAGTTTTAGATGACAGCATTGGCTATGAGACCCAGTTTACTTCAAGAGGAACTGATTGGTTAGCAGCCCAGGATAGAGCGAAATCGTATCACAGCAGTAGAAAACTAATTCTCACAGGAACTGGCACAGATGAGCACCTTGCTGGTTATTCTTGTCATCGCATCCACTTCCAAACACTTGGACTAGAAGCGTTGAATGAAGAAATAGCAACGGAACTGGGTCAGATTTCTTCTAGAAACATTGGTCATGATCACAGAGCTACTAGTGATCACAGAAAGGAAGTAAGATTTACATTCCTGAATAAAAGTGTTGTCTCATTTCTAAATTCTCAACCAGTTTGGGGAAAGGCAAACTCAACTTTACCACATGGAATTGGTGAAAAACTATTTTTATGTCTTGTAGCTGTGCAACTTGGTCTCACAGCCTCTGCCCTTCTGCTAAAATGAGCCATGTCGTTTGCATCAAAAATCACAAAAGTGGAAAACAATAAGGAAAAGGCCTCTGACAAAAGTGGACAGCTCCAAGTCATTTCCTTAGAAAACTTTGCTTTTGAAAAGGAGATTAAATCATAATATGATTTCACAGCATTACAGTATTTACTGAATGACAGATGCATTAAAAAAACATTTTGGATGATAATGCACAATGTATGTACCATTGTTACCCCCTGATTGATGTGCTTTGAAATTTTATTGTAGTTTTCTTCTTCTTTTTTTCTTTCTTTTTATGTTTGAATAAAATGGACTTGAAAAAAAGAAAAAAAATTTACTGCTTTATTATTGTAAAAAAAAAAAAAAGGAAATATCTATTTAAATACCCTTCAAACTTCTTTCCCTGCTTCATCCTGAAAGTTCCCCCAAAAGATTAACAAGCTATGCAGGGTGAGGCTGTGTGTAGAGAAGTAGAGAAGTGACCATTTGTTTCTTCTCATTTCTACTGCACAGTTTCAGCCCTAAGCATCCAAGAAACCTAGTTCTAAGTATTTTCCTGGGAGGACCTCTAATTTCTTAGCTATGAATGTTTTATAAAATTTAGTCACTATAGGTGTCCTTTAGCCAAAAGTAAGCTAAAAAAAAAAACCAAGAAAATGGCCCAGGTTTTCATTCAAGGAGAAGAAAAATGCAACTGAGACACAGGGAACTGTTCTGCCATGTGAAACAGCACCCACAGCTTGAACTGAACACATCACACTGTGGACAAGGCTTGCCTCAGGAAAGACAAGGAACTATGTTTCTGCTTTCCTGGGAACATATAATCTCTTCAAAAGACAAAGATTTACTGAAGATACAGCAAGTTGGGATACAGGTTGATAGAGATAAGAAATGAGTGAAAGAATCAAAGGAATAACCATAGAACGAAATACTGAAAACATAAAAGGAACTACAATCACATGGCAGAATAACAGAACTGCTGGAGGTTAGGGATGAACCTGAGCTTCTTTGAAGAATGCTGGAAAAAGAGAGCAGCAGTGGCTGTTGCACATGCACTCTTGCCGACTACAAAGCACTGGGTAGATTAGAAGCAGAGACTTGGCAAGGTCGCCTGCTGTGTCCTGGTGAACAGCCAGCAGGTGAGTGGCAGGACTCAAGCTCGGATCTGTCAGCCTCCTCAGCACGTCTGATGAGCATTTCACTGCTAAATACCAGGGTGGGCTGATGGATAAAGCTGGAGGATATTTGAAGAGCCACCTCAGCTGTTGATTCAAGCCTGACTTGCCCAAATTCAATATGTCGTCCTGCCGGTGATCTCACGCTGGGGAATCCAGTTCCCAGTACTCACCGATGTCCATGCAGCTCCGCTCACCACCTCCACACACCGCCAAGCTCAGCAACCCCCACTCTCTGCAGGGCCGTGACCCCAGCTCGATCGTGAATTGCTGGACTCCAAGATGCGCCCAGCACAGGTACTGGAACGTGCCCAGCTCCAGCCCTCCGTCCACACTTCTTATTTTTTTTTAACTTTTTTTTTTCTTTTTCCTCAGTTTCTTCCTGGGTCACAAGAATTCTTCTCCTTTTGTCTGGTCCTCTCCATGGTGTCAGATTCCAGCATTTGAGTTGTTTTTCTCAGAGAAGCAGCCTCTGTTTCTAAGGAGGACTTTCCAGGCAGATGGTATGCTAGCCAAGTTCTTTTATTCCTTTGCATTACTCATAAACTTCATTCTGCAATCTCTGGAAACATCTTTGTCATCTCTAGAAATGGTAGCATCTTGTTTGTTGGCTCCTACGTGAAGCCAACAAATGGAACAAGTTAGTTCCACTTTTGTCCAGTACCAAAGCAAAAGCTATAATCTTGTTTGATGTTTAAAATTAAATAGCCAAGCAATAGTTTTCCTTCTTACTGATCATCTGAAAGGATGTTTTGAAGTAGTTCAAGTAATTACCTGTTGTTTCTAGTTCCAGAAAAGTACCACATATCCCACACTTGGTTAAAGTCCAAAAATAGAGAATCTCCTTGGACATTCTGAAGCTCCATGAGAATTTTCTTGGTAATCCTTTGTTATGTTATCCAGTTCTCTGAAGAGTTTTTAGGTGGAAATTTAATCTCTAATGATTGAATATTTTACTATGCAAGAGACAGCAGACGGAGGTGAATTTCAGAGTTTTTATTGTTTGTTTGCTTGTTTCTGGATAATGTTAATTGACAGAGAACATCCACACAGACTTAAAATCCTTTAAGTGTTTGGAAATAGTTCTCAGAACTTGTACAAATTGTTCCTGAACCCTGATTTTCTACAAACACAAAGTTCGAACTGCTAACCAATTAAGTCTCTGCTATGAGGGGTCAGATGTTGATTGTTTCCCCCACATGAAAGGCTCTCTAGATCTTTTCAAAGGACTTATAAATACTTGTGCTGTGCCTGGCTATACAGGTCACCCTTCTGCCTAGCTGGATATTCAAGGAGGTAGGGCAAGGAGACAGTGAGGTCTGTGTCTGATTGCTTAGAGCATGGAGGACTGATCAGTTACTTGGTCATTATTTTTATTGGGACCTTTTTTTTCTCAATTTTACCCTATTCCTTGTTAGCAATATTTGACAGCTTTACCGCTGGCAGTTGTGTACCAGGTGAAGAGAACATTGGATCAGGAACCAAGAGCCTGAGTTTTCTTCAGCTTCAGGTTTTGTACAGATGGACTCTGCTCCTCACATAATGCCTGAAGAGAAAAGAGATCCAGGAAACTTTAGCTTCAGTTATGATATTTCTATAAAAAGTTTATTTTAAAAATACTGCTTGGATATTCAGATTCTTCCACCCTTTGCTGTTCCTCATCACGCAGCACTGAACACACTTGCACATGGATCTTTGGTGGCCCATTTGAGTAGGACTTCAGGACAGCATGTTGCTTCTCTTTTGCTGTGGCATAGAGTACTCCACCACCTAGTTGTGAACGTCGTCATAACTGTTTCTTGGTATGTCTACCGGCCAGAAATTTGGAGAACACAGATGAGTGGTTGTAACTCCAGGCTTAGTGTGACTGCGGTGGCACTGTCAGTGGTGTCACCCAAAGGTTTGGCTGAGCTGAAGAAGCTTCTCCTCAGGTGGCTGTGAAGAGGCTGCTGCTCTCCCCTCTAGGGCCCTCTCCATGGGCTGTGTCCGTGTCTGCACAGCACGAAGGCTGTCGCGTCCAGAGAAAGTGCTGAAAAGGCAGGAAAGAAGACAGGCTGCGTGCCTTTCAGGGCGTAACCTTGGGAGCCAGTGCTCCATCTTTTCAATATTCTACTGCGGCACAGGCCCCGCCTTCAGTGTGGGAGGGGCCTGCCCAGGGCTGAACAGGACCATCCAGTCATGAAAATTATTGGGGCCATCTTAGAAACGGGCTACAACTGGTGGGATCCTAGAAATCGCAGGAGCAGGCCAAATTGTCAAGTGGTCTAAGTAGAAAACTCACTTCTAATGATATATATCTTGTTTATATATAAACCAAATCTTATGTTCCTAAGTTTTCTAGTCTTTTTCCTGTATCATTTGAAATGAATGATTAAATCTTCTACCTACCCAAGAATATTGTGAGAAAATCAGAATTCTCTCCCCAGAAATCCAAGTATTTGACAGGTTTTATGTTATTCTGGTTACCTTTTCCTGTAATTTGCATTTCCATTGGCTTCTCATTTCTTCTCTGTATTTTTTTCTCCTACCGTTGCTCTGCCTAGACTGCTTTGCCTTGCATATGATACGGTCCTCATTTCTGTTTCAACCCAGTGTTTAAAAAAGAAGGCTGTTATATAAAGCAGACTTTTAACTAAAAGTTTGGAATAATGAGAAAGTTTGTGGTCAAGCATGATATTAAAAATAACAAAGTTTAATGAGAGATGTTGATAGCTAAAATTTTTATCTCAAGACATTTCTTACTGGCTAGCTATTTCTTCAGGTCCCAGTGTACAACTTCTTATTTTTCCACTATTTCCTACTTAGTTCTCTTTTCTCCTCCCCTGCCCTCTCCCCCTACTCTTCTCTCCTTTCCTCACCCCTCCTCTCTTCTGTCCTCTGTTCTTCTTAAACACTGTCACCAGTTTGTATAAGAAAATTAAACTCTCCTTTTAATTTACTATGTAGAATAATCCAACTATTGTGCTGTTTTCTTTCAAATTCTTCCACTGAAAGAGTCACTCATTACACACAAGAAGTTCATAAATATAATTTTTCTAAGTGAAGAGTTATCTTTCGTAGCATGATCTCTACCACTCAGTAATTTTCCTTTCCTTTATATACAGAAATATTCTTTATTTTTTTGTCTTGTGTCTTCCCTTAGCTATTTATTTTGGCATAATTTCAGGCTGCAGAAATGTTGCAAAGAATAGTAGAAAAAAATTCTTATATGTATTCTTCAAATTTCCCCCACATTTTAACATTTTACTGCACTTGCTTTATACTTCTGTGTGTGTATGATTTTTTCAAACTATCTAAGAATCAGATGAAGACATGATGCCTCCTCATCCCTAAGCATTTCATGTGTATATTCTAAAAACAGCCATTCCCTTACCAATGTAGAGTTACTAAAATTACATAGTTAACATTAATGTATTCTGATGATCAAATCTATAATCTTTTCACATTTTCCAATTAGCTCAAGAAATTCTTTCTCTATGAAACAGAATGCAAGGCCAAGTGTTGCACTTTGCTGTCAAACTTCTTCAACCACATTCAGTCGAGTTAGTTCCTTAGTCTTTGAGTTTCATGATGCTGGTGTCTTTGAAGCTATAGTGTTGAATACGCCTTGATCTAGGTTTGTCTACTTTTCCTCCTGACTAGTTTCAAGCTGTGGGCTGCTAATGAGAAGGGATATTGTGTTTTTCTTAGTGGACTATACCAGGAAAATACTGATTTGTATCAGTGGTTTTTAGATCTGAAAGAAAACTAAATGGTGATCTAATCTCATTTAAATCTACATATGAAGAAACTAAGCAAACAAAGTCAATATACCATGATGATGCTAGAAAGTTAAGCCTTACTGGCAACAGACATAGTATTTGGTGTTTGTAGGCTCTCAGAATTTAAAACCATCAAAGAACTTCCAGTGGGGACAGGGAAAATGGAGAAGGTTTGGCAGTTGTGATTCTGCTTCCTGTCATCCAGTTCAACAGAGCTTTTCTAATTTTAATTATTTATATGCTGAGTTTCCATGTAAGAAACTTACTAAAACATTCACCTGCTAAAAACACTAACAACTATGAAAACAGTTGTTCTGGCTCTTGTCAATCCAAAGCACAAATGCCCTGTCGAGTTATTTAATTTACACTTGAGATCTTCAGATGTAGAACTTATGGAATCCTCATTCAAAAAGATTTATGAAAACTTTCTATGTTCTAGCCATTTTTTCATCATTGGGTGTACAAAAATGATACATAGAAGGCTTTTTTTATATCAGTTTCAAGTCTGCTTATAATTCTGTCTTCAGAATCTACAAAGAAAAAGCTATTTGCCTAATCTACATGAAATTCTTCAATTTACAAAGAAACAGGTTGCTATGATCTTTCTATTGCAGGGTTAACCCTTCAGGTCACTTTCCTAGTTTTAGGACATGGTGTCAATCTGTCCATAGATCATCTCTGCACATTCCACTTGCTGACATACCTGTGCTACCTAGAACTGCACCATATATTCCAGATGTGGCCCAAACAAAACCAGAGGAAATACAAGCACTAGTGACCTTATTTTGTATACTGTTATGTTATTATGCAGTTTAGAATGATATTTATTTGCTCATCCAATAACAACAAACATGTTCACAGCGTTTACAATTTACACCTATTTTATTCTCAATTAGCACAGGCTGGCCTTGCATTAGTGGTGATTTTCCTGCCTTAGCCTCCCGAGTGCTGGAGTACAGGCTTACACCACCATACCCAGTTTTGATTAGCTTTTTCTAAAACTATAAATCTCTGAGATTTTTTATTGTTGTAACTGCTGCCATATTTCATCCTGAATTTGTGAAGCGGATTTCTTGAATCAAACTGCAGACTCTACCACCTATTTGTGTTAAATTACATTTGATTGTCTTTGTCTCATTCTTTTAGCATGACATATACAGTCTTGCATAGCATTAGGACATTTTGGCCAGCAACAGACCACATATAAGATTGTAATCCCTTGTGATATTGTAGTTGTCTGTCTGGGTGTGTACACTCTATGATGTTCACATGATACCGTAATTGCCTTATGCATGTCTCAGAGGGTAGTCCTATCATTAACTGACACGTGACTGTGTTTGGGATAACTATTCTAGTTTAAAGATTACTACCTTTCTACATTATTTGCTGCTTTCCAGTTAAAGTTTCATCTTATCGATCACCTCAAAGACACTGATAAAAATAGTTTAGAAGGAAAAGACTTAGAGAGGAGTCCAGCAGATTATCATCAAAGACCCCATTCTAGTAATTGTCTATCTTTGTCTACACAGTTGTTTATTTAGTTCAGCCAACTCTACTATTACCCACCATGAAAAGCTATTTTTCCACTTTCCCCATATTAAGATGTTTTCCCAATATACTTCTAAAACTGAGATATATTTAAAAAGTAAATAAAGTAAAATTGAATATTTTTTCTGTTCCCTAACTTAGTTATACCATATGACCAATATGAAAGATAAGAGTATTTTAGTATTGCTCATTCTGAATTTTTGTTGATTTTTGGTATGTTATGAATTTCTTGGTATGTTATAAATTTTTATAAACCCTGAAAATCCTTGTAATTGAAATAATTTTCTTAATGATGCTGACTAAATATAGAGAAGGTCTCCACTGTGTAGACTTCCTACTGTGTAGATGTTGGATGTAGAGAGAAATAGGCTTAGGAAAGCAAACATCTACCACTTGAGTCCCATGAGCCGCAGATCATTTTCATTTTTTTTCCTGTGCTTTCTTGATCTTCAAAAAGAATGCCAATTGTTGCACTATGTTAATTTATTAAATAAATCATCAAGGTTTCAAGCATTCAAGAAAAGAAAACTTTGTATCATTTTTTAATTACATGGGATCTTGCAATTTGAATAGGGGCTCAAAAATAATATAACAATAAATATTTATTAATATGTGTATTGATAATTAGGTATGTGGCATTGTGTTCGTAGTGCTCTAGCTGGAATTGCTACGGAGTTACATGTTGAGGGAAATGCTGTATGGGGATCAGGACGCTTCCATGCTTGTCTCAACAGCTGTTGGTGTAAATATAAACTACCATGTATTTGTGTCAAGGTATTGAGTGAAATTCAAGGAGAAAAATTATTTTCATTAAAAACTATTAGAGTGCCTAATTTGCTCATTAATATAGGCTAAGTATTTCTGTAAAATGGTTCTTTGAATTTTCCAAATTCTCTTGAAATGAACAGGAACAGTTTTTATCAAGGTTTAACAGAACAGCATGGCATTATATCTGTTATTTGCAGAAATTGTTCTTCATGTCTCATACATCATATAGACAGATTGGCAATGGGTGTTTTTATCAATGAAAATGGAGCTTTTTATGTATTAAATAGATATATTTTGCTTTTTATTGCTTATAGGATTCAGTAATGAAAAATAAGCTTACCTAAAAGTCTACTTCAAAACTAATTTTTTCCCTCATGGATAGTATTAATTATTTTCCTTGAAGAAATGTTAAAGACAAAATAATTATAGAAGTCTTCTCTTGTTGATATTCTTCTTAAAGAAAAAGTAAGCATAATGAATGAGGTTAATAACAAACTTATTCAGCTTTATAATTAACCCAGTTTCACCAAGTCCTTCATATGATTATCTCATCTTCCTCACACAAAAACATGCTATTTTTTTTCAAATTTTTAAAAAATTTCCTCATTTCTAAATACAATCTTATTCATTTATGCTTATTAGATAATGGAAGCAAAACAAAGAAGATGAAATAAAAAACAAATTTGTTTTTAAGCCCCTCATTTTGTGGTGTTTTGTCATAGAGCCATAGGAAACTTGTGCAGGGCATATGGAACTGTTAGCATGCATAAATATGCTCATTACAGACCACACACACTCATGCCCTATGCCAGGTGACTGGGTATAGCAAGCAACCTAGATGTATTAATTCATGTTATCTTTTCAACAGTCCTTGTTAGGTACATACTAGTAGTACACCTCTTTGAAGGGGAAGATTAGAAGATCTTACAAAAATTGTTTGAATTAAGGTCACTGGACCCCAATGTTGCCTAGAGACAAGTCACCAAATTATAGAGCTGTGTTTCAGAATTAGAAGGAGAAATACATTCTCCTGTTCTCCAGGCTGGAAGTCTAAACCTCAGGGCGATGTTCTCCACAGTCTGTGGGGGAGCGCCTCCTTCCTCTGCTTGTGGTCTTCTTAGCATCCCTTGGTGTTTCTCAGCCGTCCTTCCAATTGCTGGTCCTGTGGGCATCTAGCTGCCTGCTCATTTGACTGTATGTATACTCTGCATGTCTCTTATAAAAATGCTTTTCACTGAATTTAGGTCTGTGTAGTTCTCCTTGTCTCAACCCCTTGGACCAAGCACATCTGCAGGTCCTCTCTCCAGATAAGTTGGCATGTCCAGTGATGAACCCACATCATTTATGTCAACTAGTGAAGAAATACAATGTTGAAAAAATAGGGAAGGAGAGTGGAGAGGAGCAATGAAGGGAAAGAAAAGCTATTGGCTCTAGGGAGAATGCACGTCACAAACCAATATCTGCAGTAACACTTTCTACTGAAGATTTGCTATTTGAGAATGTAAAACAAGAAAAAACTGATATTTGTGGAAATATGGTTAAGTATTTGAATATTTATTCTGATATATTTGTATGAGGAAAAGCTCTTCAAAACAGTATTACTATAAAGAAATGGAAACCGAAGTCAACATTATAATCACCAGTAGACGTATCCTCCTGCTTCTGTGTCTATAGCAAGCAAAGTACAACTTTTGGCCCAGTTTTAAACTATCACAAGGATAAGAAACAGTTTGTCACAAGACTGAAGAACAGTGTGTCATTTGTATTTGTCAGCAAGCCTTGTGAATGCAAAACAGTAGAGCCGGGCCGGTGTACTGGGGCAGGAACTATCAGCGACTTCTAAGCTCTGCATCATGTTGGAACTTTGGGCTCTGGGAGATAAGGCTGCCTGCTGGCCGGCCTGTAGGCAGCTAGGGCCCCGCCAGTGCGCGGGCTAAGAATCAGACATTGATCCACCCCACCACCACCCCACCCTCACCACCCCCATTAGCAAGTAGGTACCGGCGGTCTGAGTATCTTTTTGGAGGATGAATGTATACAGCATGGCTAGTAAGGGGGATTTCCTTCTACCATCTCTTTGAAGGCAAATATTTTTATCACTGTTTTGCTCAGTTTTGATTAATGGTACTGCTTTATTCAATATTCTGTTTTTAAAAGTTCAATATTTCCTTCCATTTTCCTCTACTTGATTGAAAGAACAGCTAATGTGAACAAAATGGGCTGTATTATTGAGCACATTGCTTGTGTTCTGGTGACCTGCTCTGAGATTCTGTGGTAGTTTTATTGCAGTGCAGTCACATGGGTTTGTTCTGTCTTGTTCTGCTGTATTTTGCTACCTTCAAAAAAAAAAGTAGATAAGAAAGTAATAAAATACCTCCAAAAATCTCCCAACTCCGCCAAAGCTGATCCATGGATCATGGATGAGGAGAAACTCAAAAACAAGGCAACAGAATTATATAAGGTGATTAAAAGTATATAACAACAACAAAACAAGTCAGTAAGGTACTGAGCAACCTGAAACAGGGTATAACTAAGCAGATAATGGACTTAAAAAGTAAAAAGAAGAAAAGAAAGTGCTCTAGAGGATATGGCTGCATGTATGTTTAAATGTGTAGGATTGAAAACCATGTTGCTAAGTTGTTACTGGATCATTGAACTTCTTTGCAGTCTCACTGTTTGAATGTACACTTTGTATGCTTTAATTTTGTAACTTTAACAACTAGGTCTAAGAAGACTATGTAATTTATCAACTAGTGATTTCTTACTGCTTTTTTTTCTGAGATTCTGTATTGTTTCTACCCCTTTTTCTGTTTTGCTTTTTTTTCTCTTTAAATAAAATTAAAAAAAACAGTAGAGCCTTCCCTATTCGAATGTTCATAACTTGCCAACATCCAGTCCAAAATCCAGATTTGCAAGAAAATAAAATGTTATTTATTATAATTTGGAACTTTCTTAAAAGTTTTCACACCCTAATAATAGTATAGCAATAAACACAAGTAAATCGTTCACAAAAGAAATACTATAAATTGCAAAAAAAATGTTCAGAGTCAGTAATAAGCAAAGCAATACAAGTCAGATTTTTCACTGAACAGACTGGCAGTGATTGGAAAGAATAAGATTGTGAAACGTGTGAGTGAAAGAGTGTTTTCATCATTACTGATGAGATGTAAACTGGGACCAGTATTCCCAACAGCAGGTTGCATATTTGGGAATCAAAAGTTTTTGAATTGCACAGATTCTTTGACTCAACAATTTCATTTCTCAGAAAAGTACTCTAAAGAAGTGGAAGTATGTGTACTCAGATATGTACACCCAAGGAAGTTTATTACAAATACGTTTGTATTAGTTACAAACTGGAGATAACATCATACACACCCACCATAAAGACATGAGCTGAATAATGTATCTAGGCAGTCACCTACCTAGCTGCAAGCTTGGTGGTGCTGATCAGTTTCCACTGACAGGAACACACGCTGTGCTAACGACACCCTGGCACATGGGAAAAGGTCACAGAGTATATGAAAAGAGTTTCTGTGAAAAGCATATTTTATTTACACATTTTGTTCAGGTCTATATAGTTTCACATTTTTTATCCAAAGGAAAATATATAGTACCAAAATTAATATCATTTGTCATAATTATTATTATAAATAATTGTATTATAAATTTATATTAAATATCTATAAGAATGAGATTATATGAACTTTTTGTATTTGTTGTTTTCTAATTTTAATAATTAGAAAAATAAATGATAGTGCTGTAGAGGTGTTTATGGTCTTTAATGAGTTTTCCATTAAAAGGAAGCAATATCCTAACCGTAATTTCTGTTGGGTAACTCCATATATTCTTTTGGTTTTCATTCCTATTCACACACTGATAATTTCCAAAAAACACACCCATCAAAGACCTGTCTCCTAAACCCCTCATTTAGAAAGTTAGCTTCCCACTAGAAACACATAAGAGCTTTAACTTCAATACATTAGAAACGTTCCTTCCCCAGAGATGCTTCTTCTGTCTTAATATACCACTGTCTGATCTGATTCACTCCTCAGATATCACAATGTCGCTGTCTGACAATATCTTCTCCTGAATTAAATACCCTTTGTTTCAAGGCAGTGTTTCAAGGGCATGGTTTTGAGATTTCACTCACACCTCATTAAATTTTTTTGTGAACATATATAATTAATTAAAAACACAAATCAAAATTTTTTTGGATAAAAATTTTTAAGCTGTTGTCATAGAAATAAATTTCAAAAACTAAAAAAATCTATTAATACTTCTCTGGTTGCTTTTAAAAGATGGTCATTTGAAATTTACAACAGATATGAACGAGCAAATTAGAATATATATGGCTCAAGGAAAACAAAATGAAAGGAAAATTGAAGAGTATTAAGGTAAGGTATTTTCTGTTATTCTTATATATACTTACATATTTATATTATACATATATAGTTATATATATTTTATATACATATGTTTCATATTTTATATATTTATTACATATAACATACATCCATAATATATATTTAGATGTATATACTATTTATATGTATCTAGATAGATAATAGAATATGGTAATAAGTACAGACATAATAAAGAGCAATAAAGCTCCTAATTGGAAGACAAACTAGAATTTTTCCCTGAAATTTAAAAGAAATTTTCCATGCCTTCTGGCATCCAGGGTTATGGATGAGAAACCCGAGCTTACTCAAATTCTTGCTTTCTGCTAGTTCTCTCCTTTTATTTTCTGGAAGTTTTTAAGATCTTGTTTTTACATCTAGAATTCTAAAATTTCATAGTGATGTGATGTGCATGCCACTTCGCGTAAACAGCATAGTTCAGAGTAACTGAATGAACTCTAAACAATAGCATTTCTGAGCTCGTGGAGAAGAATTTCCTGAAATTCTTGCTCACCGACTCCCTGAGGTTTTGCCTGGTGTGCAATTCAGCATAAGACTGCAGAGTTTAAACGGCTGGTGCAGAGTTTAAATGTTTAGTCAGAATATATCATTGGGGACCCTCACGTTTAAACTTCAGGTGGTAGCAATTGTGATAATTTAAACATACAAGAAGAATTTCTGTATTCCATTACCGTGTGTAGATGAGGAAACCGAGGTACTGATATTAAATCTAGCCTTGTGTAAGGAAGCAAGAGATCCGACAAAGCACACAGTGGCTGGCCTGACTCAGTGTAGAATCTAAGACACTGATCTCACAGTGACGGAGAGCAGGGTGGAGATGACCGAGCACAGTGGCTGGAGCAGGAGGATGTGGTTTACCAGTTAGAGAATTTCAGATAGCCGGGAGGAATTCAAGAGCTCTATTGTACTACATGGTGGCAACTGTAAGAGTTGTATGTTTTATAAACATATTTTTTAAATGCTATGACAGCAGGTATAAGGCATTCTTACCACAAAATTATGTGTGTGAAGTAATCCCTTTGCTAGTTAGCCATTCCGTAGCATACATATACTTTAGAACAGTATCTCATACATGGTAAACACATACATTTTAAAAATTAAAGAAAAAGAAAGCAAATTCACTGCACACGGTCTCATCTTGAAATCTGAAGGTAACTGGAGGGCTCCATTCCTTTCCTGAGAATCCCATGCACGTTGTCACTCCCGAGAGTTCCTGCGCTCCACGCAGGTCGTCCCCAGCGGTCTCCCTCGTGTCCCCGCACACTCACTGCTTTGGTATCTCATCCTTTCTGTCCGCGCAGGTACTGGGCCTCGGAAGCCAGGTGTGCCCGACCCTTTCCTCAGCGGAGAAGGAGGCAGCGCTCGCCCCAGGCAGTGTTCTCATCCTCGGGTCAGGTGCCCCGCAATCTGGGCTCACTCTTCCCCACTGCCGATTGTGCTTAAATGCTACAGCCTGGTGTTGGATTTAGCAATAGATCCCCAGATAATTTTTCCAAGGTGTTTTACCCAAAATATTCCTAAAACAAAATGTATCCAGAACATTTCCCCCCTTTGAATTCTAGTGTATCTTAAGGGACATTTATTTACTCTGCATGTTTCTGATTCACTGCCTGTATTCTTAATCTGCACATTATTGTAGGAGAGTAGTTTGATTTCAAGAATTTTCATGACTTTCTGCTCTTCACTCTTTTTCAGCCCTAACCCCCACTGTCCATACCACTTCGCTACCCCACCCAAGCCTGAAAATCCTATCATATCTACACAGCAATATTCAAGTTCTCCTTAAAAGCTGAAATCAGGAAGCTTTGCATGACTGCTGGTGTGGACTACCCGCTTGCTTGCCTGGGTATAACCCAGAGATTAGTAAAGTGCACTTCTAGTTGTGGTCCCTGGCTCCTTTTTTTAGCACTGTTCCCTGCTCTGCTTCCCAACTGCCATGAGGTGGGCGACTTGATTGTGTTGTGTTCTTCTGCCCTGACCTTCCTGCCAGAAGCCAGCTCCACGGGGGCTGGACTGCCCAAAACCATCATCAATTAACCCCATTTCCCATTAAGTTCTGAGTGTGAAGTGTTGCATCCCAGTGATGGGAAAACTGACTAATAACAGCTTGAGGCTGAAGCTGTATGTTTGTGGCCATATTCCATATTTGTTTCTCCTATTAAAATGAAGTGAGTTTCACAAAAGTCACTGGGAGGAAAGGAAGGGTAAGTGTAGCTTCCTTCAACTGGGAATCCAGTACATACATGTTGGGTGCCCCCCCGTGCAAGTGTGAACAGGCAGACAGAGAAAGGCATTGCTTTTCCTTGAATAATATGCCAGCTTGGGTATTTTTTATTAGAATGTTGGCTTTTGTTAAAACTGTGCTGAATCAGAAGAAAGGGGTGATGGAAAGTCAGCATCCTCTTTCCCTTCCTTTTCATCTTAAAGAAATAAAAAAAAACCACTGAGAGTATACAGTGCACTCCGAGAGACTTGATCATTATTATGTTTCAGTAATGCTTACCATGTATAAAGAAATGCCCACACTGACTTGGGGGAGCCTGCGGTCTCGTAGCCCCCACCTTCTGCCTTCCAGTTCCTCCGATTATTGCTACGGCTGTTCCTGTTGTCGTTATTACTGCAGGCATCTCATTATGTTTTCAAACAGAAATTTGGCTTCCATTTCTGAAAATGTCATAAGAACTAAGCTCTCTGTAAAACTTGCAGGAAACATTTTAAAACTAAAGCTGTGTGGGTTCAATCTGAACCTCATTAATGGCTTTCTTGAAGCCATATACAGTCTTTCAAGGCCCATTAGTGTGATCTGGAAGCACCTAACACACACAGTTTCTTGGAGTCCAAAAATGCCTCCTTCCGGCTGGCATCATTGCCTGGACTCTGATGGCTGGGGCCTTAAAAGGGTCCAGGTAAAGTTTACCTTTTGTTTCTTTCTTGGTTCTGTTAACGAGTAAGAATTATAAGCCAGTGCTAGGCTGCCTGGAGAATTAACAACCAGATGAAAGATGTTGGTATTGGCAGGACTGAGGGCTTTCGTGCATCCAGCATCCATTTAGCTGTTATGAAGCATTCATATTTGTGAATCCTTAATAAAGAAGGCAATGACATTTTGGGGCCAAATATGTCATGATCCTTGGTGGGATTTAGTATTCCTCCCAGGACTTAGAACATATCTGCATCTTTGTGGAGAAGAAGTCTCACGAAGGACCTTTTGATCACTAGGCTTGGATCAGACCCACTGACGAAGAGGTTCACATTTAAATGGGCAGTTTCCAACTCTATTAAAAGTGGCTTTTATTTATTCATTCAACTAATACTATGTACCAGGCCCTGTCCTTGGGGCTAAATAATATGATGATGAAGAAGAAAAAGAAAATATATCCCTCAAGGAACTTGCAGCAGAGTGATAGAGATGGGTAACAAAGAAATATGCACCAATTTTTTTAATAACTCCTCTATGAAAATTAAAGCAAGGTAATATAGGCTAGAGAATGGTGAGATATACACACACAGCAGTGGCGGCCATGGCATTAGGGAAGACCTTCCTAAGGAGTAGACATTCTAGATACAATGAGAGAATGAGCCGTGAGCTAGCTAGAGAATCCCATTCTGTAAGAGGCCAGCCAGGGCCAGGGCCCTGAAGTTGAGGGGTGATGAGATCACTGCCTGACAGAAGGGGCTGTAATAGCAAACAGTATTAGAAGATGAAATCAGTTCTTCTCACTGCCTTATCAGGGGTGGGAGGTGTCTCTGGCTTCTTGGTGTTGGGATTGTCCATGTAATTACCTTTGGACCACAGCAAGTGGGCAGCACGCCAGGCTGTTGATTCCATCAGAGGCTTGTCCCATTGTAGCTGGACAGCTCTGCTGTTGATGAAAGAGGAGGCAGGCAGAGAGGCCCCTCACTGAAGCTTTGGTCAAAGGAGAGCCCCTCTGCTGCTCACAAGTGGTGTGAGTGTGTGCTTGGATTCCTCAGGGTCGTGGGTGTTTGAATGCATCACTGTTGTGGTAAGGGTGACAAGAACGCTGTAAGACTGACTGATTCTCTAAGTGCAATGGATGAGTCATTTTAGGGGAATTAAGCTTTGAAAGATCATTACATGTTTAAAAACTTTCACTTACCTGAGAACAGTCAGATAGTTCAGGAGAAATAGTTCAAAACAAAGATGTTAATGCCCCCCAGAAAACCCACATTTGCATGATTATTAAAAACACAAAAACAATAAATTCTCATTGCTGCCTTAGAAGCCTGGCAAGTCTATGGCGATCAGTGCAGGCAAAGACATTAACTTCTTCTATATTCAGGATATATGCTGTTTTGCGTGACCAGACTGAATTTTGCTGTAGTTCCACCAGTCAAAGGTCATGGAACTATTTGTCATTTTTTTCACATGGGAAATCAAGAACACAGAGCTTGAAGTTAGGAAAAACCTAAAACCTTTTCTGATGAGATTTTTAGTATAAAAGTGAGGAACTAGGGCCCAGAGAGAAGAAACCAAATGCTGTGTGGTTCCACTTTTGGGTTTAGACAGCTGTACATATACTAGAGTGAAAAGAACAGAGATGGGGGTAAGGAGGAAAAGGAAGGCAAGAAGAGAGAAGAAAAGAAGAGGGGAAGAGCGGGGAGTGGAGGGGAGACTGTGTACTTGGACAGTAAGGCGAGAGAGTTAACATCTTGCTACTGTCTCTCTAAACAGCCCTGAGCAAGTGTAAACCTTCATCTTCCTTGGGTTCCCATTGCCAGAAAAAATAGAACTTCAACTTCCTTACCTGCTTGTATACTTGTCCTGAGAATAGTATGTGGTAAATACTTGAAAAAAATTATTAAGTGCCACACATATGGAAATAAAATTATAAAACTAAAAAACTGGCCATAGTAAAGGATAATGCTATGCACACAAAAATTCTTAGTAATTTACCTCAAATACAGCAATTACTAACATGTCTACGGAATTTCCAGTTTTCCTGAATTGAAGTTAAAGAGTGTGTCTGAGTGAGTGTGGCCTGCTGTGTATGCTGCTGTATTTAGATTTTGGGATAATAAAGCCTGGCACTCAGAAAACCATTATACTCTTCAAAAGTGGTTTGCTATTGTGGAGATGGGGAAAGATTTGGGCTCTTCTGGGTTTTATTTTTTCTGTATTAAATGAAGAATTAACCAGAAAGTGAAATTTAGATGCTTGTTATTTATCTCAGAAAGAACTACCAAAATTACAGGTGTTTCTTCAAGTATACCCTCAGTATACATGAGTTATAGGTTCTGAGCTTGGTCCAAAAACAAACAGATAGAAAATAGAAGGACTCTCAGGCATGCTTTTCAATCTCTTCTGCCCATTTCTCTATAATCCCTACATCATTCAAGAGAAAGTTCTATTCTATTCACAAGGACAACTGTAAAATCTTCATCTGAACTGACATTTTTAAACCAAACTGCCCACTTACATTTTATCATTTGTTCAGAACATTCTTGGTCTGCTGTTCATGGTTAAACCAAAATGATTCTCCAGGTAGGAAGGGTGGGTGAGGCTGTGAGGCGCTGCCCAGGGGGGACTGACTGGGCCTGCTTTTTTTTTTTTTTTTTTTTTTGATCTTTTTGAGGCAGGGTCTTGCTATGTGGTTCAGGCTGGCCTTGGGCTCACTTTGTAGCCCAGGCTGGTCTGGAACTTGCAACGATCCTCCTGCCTCAGCCTCCCGAGTGCTGGGATTACAGGAGTGCGCCACCATGCCCAGCTTCTTTTAAATTATTATATATATTTTTGGTAATGGGGATTGAACTTGCGACCTGACACTTGCCAGGCAGGTGCTAATGCCACTGAGCTAAATCCCAGCCCTGGCCTGCTGCTTTTGCATCTCAGTGACTGGACTTCAGACTTGCAGGTAGAGGGGACATGTGTGGTAACCATTCCACCCTGCAGCTGGGAACTCAGGCCTCTGACGAGTGCTACACATAGGATTCTGCAGCTTCTCAGCAGGGATGACATGGCCTGGCACAAACTGACAGTGGATTCCACACTGGTTCTGATCATCAGACCTTCAGGAGTCCTCCTCTCGTTAATGTTCTGGCCTGCATCTTGTCAGATGTTGTAGGACAGCATAGGTGTACAGATCAAGTCTTTGCTCTGAGAGCCAAGAGAGGCGTGTGTGCTTGCCGTAATGTCACTTCCTGTCACTTGATGGCATTGTCTTCATAGGAATAGTTTAAAACCTCTGCTTCAATCGAGTTGCTGTTTACTTCTTGATTTTCTGTCTTCCTTCTGTCACAGGACTCCACTCCTACTGTCCAAAGTCTAACAGGATAATGGGTTACTTTCCCTTTTTTCTTGGTGTCCTGTCTGTTTTGACCTAACTGGCCCTTCTTTCAGGTTTGTCTGATTTGCTAACCTTGAGCATTCCTTTCCAGTGTTACCCAGGCTCTTAAAGAGCCTGAGTCTGGCTCCTTTTAATTTTTGCTCCAGCCTTTAGAAATGCTTCTTCAGACTGGAAGTCTTACACATACAAAAGGATGCGAAAGCAGCAGGCCAGGACTGAAAGTAGGGTTTTCTGCTGAAATTCCCCAGCCCTTCTTAAAAGTTTATTTTTTAATTTTGAGACAAGGTCTTGCTAAGTGACTAAATTGCCCAGAGTGCTGGGATTACAGGAACTACTACACCCAGCTAGACCACAAAAATGTTTAGGCATTTCCTGTTTAAACTCTAAAGAAATAATCTGGTACTCATAAATGTATCACTTAACTTCATTCCAAAAAAATCACAAACAAAATAGTAATAAAGACAATGGGAAAGCCAGGTGGAGAGTGGAAATGACTTTCCGGCATCTCACGAGAAAATACAGAATGAAAGTGTGACTATACATGACGTTCTCCAGAAGGCAGCAGTTTATTTCATGCAATGGCTTTGAGCTCTGAAGGCCAAGCTAGGACTCACCTCAGATCCTCATTCCTGCCTTGATGTGCTGATCAAGACATGGAAAGTACGTGGTTGATTCCCATCTTTGGGTGGAGTTTCCCTGCCTAGTAGGTGTCTCTTCCAGATGGCCCACTGGCCACACTGTGCTCCGGGACGGGGATGCCCTGGCCACGCTGTGCTCCGGGACGGGGATGCCCTGGCCACGCTGTGCTCCGGGACGGGGATGCCCTGGCCACGCTGTGCTCCGGGACGGGGATGCCCTGGCCACGCTGTGCTCCGGGACGGGGATGCCCTGGCCACGCTGTGCTCCGGGACGGGGATGCCCTGGCCACGCTGTGCTCCGGG
>PVLA01004227.1:0-113992 GCA_004027455.1 Hydrochoerus hydrochaeris | reverse complement strand
GTCTTATGTCAGAACTTTTCTCTGCATCTACAACTTTCACTCTTTTCATTTCCCTTCTTTTCTCTTTCTCTTTTAATCTGTTCTCCCCCTTCCCCTCCCTCCTTCCTTCCTTTTTTTCTTTTTTCTTTCCTTCCTCCTTCCCCATTTGCTCTTAAAATTTTTATTTTCCAAAGTTAATCTTATCTGATGCTCAGGGTAAAGCAGAAGAGATGTATCACATTTGACTAGATGGCTCCAACATACAGAAATAAGGCTGAGCAAGGCAAACCAGGGAAAAAGTTTTCAAGACATATTCACGTTTCTAATAAATAAAACCCTTTACTCTTCCAAGTTATTCTTCCCCTATAATCTGAAACAGTATTTCTCAAAATCCAACATCTGGTGGGTTTCTGTGTTTAATTAGCTATTTTTTTTCAGATGACCTTGAACCTTTGCCATGATGTGAAATTCTTCTTTTTCTTTTCAGACATCCTTGCTGGTGTATTATATTTTCTAGAGCTTTTTCCCTCCTAAAATCTTAAAACCAGAAATTTCTTTCACTTTCTCTAGTAACTTTAAAATGTTTTGTTTTACTTGACATGTAGCCTACTCGTTGTTCTCAGAGTGGTGTGTCTAAAATGTGTACCATGTAAATGCACATGTCCAAGTACACACCATTTCCCTGGTCAGAAGTGGTCACGGTCTGTCACAGGCCACCCCTTCCTGAGATTGCACATGAGTGCCTCCAGCCTGTCCCGTTCCCACTGCACTTGTCCTGGCCCTCCATGTTCCCTTTGTTGTGTTACTGTCTTCACTTCATTTTCCTCAACTGGGTGTCACCAATCTTACCCCCTGGAATTTCTTGGAGATTGCTTTCTGCGAGGCACTCATGTAATATTTTTTGTGTACCAAGAATGTAATAATTTGAATTATGTAATATAATCTCTTGCCTTAGTTTCTGTGTTTCTCATGCTATAGTAAGTGACTCTTTGTAGCAAATAGCAGATCTGATCTGATTATTCTCTCTAAACTCAATGCTTGGCCCAGAGTAGATTTCCAAAACACATAACAACTGACTATTAACAGTACATTTTTCTCCATATCCACATTTATTTCTTGATGTAGTACTCACAGCGACATGGTACAGATGGCTTACATTACACTAAGAGACTTGATGGTTAAACTCACATGCTCTTTTACAAACTTAGCTGTTAAAATTATATACAAGTGTAATTCATTACATTGTATTTAAAACAAATTAATAAATGCTTCCTCTCATCGCCACCTAATTATTTTGCACATTTAGTGCTCATGCACACCCCAGAGGCGGTGCACCCCTCCGTGTGTGTGCAGTGTGGTGTGCCGTGCATCTCTTCCCAGCACTGCTGAAACCAACAAGCGTTGCTCTCACCTCAGAAAACGCAAATGCAAATCAGGTCTCAATTTATAGTTTAGTTGATTGTTTACCTATAGGAAAATAGTGAAAATGTTAATAATCAAGGGTAAACTTAAAAGAAATTTTATATCTCTAACTATTACAATGCAAAATAGCATCCTAAATTGAGGAAATACATGAATAGTATTCAAAAACTATGGTGTTACAAAACTATAAGTTTCCTTGTAAAACAAGAGAAGTTCCAGAAATCCTCTCTCCATTTTATTTTTGTATTACATTAACATAAAAACCCCAACCTTTAGTCCTGTCCAAACTATACTCGCTCATCAGTTGCAATGATAGGCTATAGAAATAACAGCTGAAAATCAAAACATTAACTGTGAGAATTAACTTCCTAAATGGAATTTAAAATAATGTTATACATTTTACTGTTACTTATAAGTTTTGATATACAGTGTTATGTCAATAAATTTATTATACATACATTTTCCAGAGGATTTTTTTCCATTGTATGAAATATTTAACTACTCATCTTTATTTTCATGTATTTGCTACCCTAGTCTTTTGTTTGTTTTTGATCCTTTCAGTAAAGTTTTTCTTTTTGCTTATAACATTAACTATGACATCCATTAACATTCATCTAAAAAGTTAGTTATATGTACAGGCAAGCAGTGTGTTTTTGTATTTATCTAAGTTCTGTCTAGTGACCAACTAGAATATAATAAATATTAATAATTTCTTTGTACCAATTTCTTTGTCTGAGTCTGGAGTAACCATGCCCCCACTGACGTGTTGCATACTCAGCACAGTGTTTCTCCATAACAGAGAAAATAAGGGAAGTGGATGTGAATGTGCAAACTTAGAAATGGCAATAGACAACAAAGGAGAATTTTCCACAGATATTTATTTTTAACAACTCATCAAGTAATTGGCATTTCAGTCTTGTGAAATGAAAAGAGACTGGCCCACCTGTGACCTCCTACCATGTATTTTATTAATAAAGCACTCTCTTGGCAATTAGGCGCAACTCTAAGTTTTGTGGAACATGAAACTTACACTCTCAGTGGGCCCTCTTGAAAAAGTAGAATATACAATTATGTGTAAAATATTAGGTTTCAAAGTGAACACTTACTTAGGTTACAAATTACAGATTTTACAAGGTTGACATAGAACCACAAATATCAAAACATAGAAAAAAGTAATAATTCATACCGCCTTTTTTATGGGTACAATTGTGTCCTAATATCATCTGTACAAAAGATAGGAAGGAAAAAAATCTATCTCTTAGGAGAGTTAGTAAAATTTGTTTTATTATCAGAAAATTTTCTCTCAGTTTAATAATTGTCATTAAAATTGCTATGTAAATTTTTAGGATTATTGTCAGATTTTGGAAAGCACTCACATTTCCTTTAGTAATGAGCTATAAGACTTCAGGTGGGGTCTCATCGTCTTCCACGTGACCTAGGACAAGCAGCAGAGTGCAAGGCCAGGACCCCAAGCATGCCCCTTCCATGCCCCTGCCATCCCGCCACTGCCTTCTGGGATACCTCACATTCTGGACCTTGTACTGCTATTGACTTTTGGCTCCCACTCCTCCCACCAGAACATTGGACTGCAGTGGATTAATTGTGCTGTGTCCATGTGAGACTCAGTAAACCCTCATCCAAACAGAAGACCTCAGCAGGCTTCCATCATTGTGGTGAGTTTGCCCCTAAAATAGGAATTCAGTTTGCCACCTTCAGTGGGTAAACAGGAGCAGTAGACAAGCCCCCTCCAGAAGTAGAACCTTGGCAAGCTTGGCAGGAGTGTGGGTGAGTCCTTCCTCTACCAGAGAACATCAGGTAGGTTGAGGCCTCCTTCAACCTGGAGAAAATCAGAAGGGCTTATGAGACACCCAGGGACACAGTAGTGCACCAGCCAAGACAAACACTATAGACAAGGATATCTGGTGCCTGGACAACCTGAAGATACAGTAACAGCAGGGAACTAAGGGCTGATTTACATCAATACATTTGTCAGCCTAGGGAGAATATAGGACTGACTCACTCAACAGGCCTGGCAGGAGGAATTCAGGTGACTGGCCCACCTCTTCATTGTGGCACCCTGCATTTGGACAAACATCAGTCACACTGTAGAACCCTAAGATACACATTACCAATAGGTACGACTAGTGAGATTGAAAGGCCAAATATTAGCCCAAAAGGTGAAAATGACAAAACAAAAAAGCAAAATTCAATCTCAAATATCTAGTCCATCAGGAGCAAGTAAAGGACTTCAAAAAAAATAGAGGACTTCAAAAGTCATCATTGGAAATCTCTGAAAAGATAGTAAGTGAAACAAAAAGACAAATCCATGAGGCTATAGAGGAAATCAAATTAGAAGTAATCTCCCAGGGAAAAACAGAAATAACAACCTTAGTAAAGGAGTTGCTAAGTACAGCTAGAGAAGAAATAAATTTTAAAAAAGTACAGGAGCACAGGAAACTGATTGAAACCTTGAATAAACAATATGGAAAACAAGCAGAATTCATGAAACAAAGAGATGTCCAAGAAACAAAAAATTCTATCAAAAGCTGGCAAAACCATTTAAATGAAGCTGAAGATAGAATTTCAGACCTTGAGAACAGAATCACAATTAGCTTTCATGAAAGGCTAGAACTTTTAAAAATCACAAAGCAGCATGATATGACAATCCAGCAGCTTCAAGATGATGCCAAGAGAAACAATCTAAGACTAATAGGTATCAGTGAAGATGTAGAAGTCAATGCAAATGACATAGGTAAACTATTCACAAAAGTAATACCAGAAAATTTCCTAAACATGGGGGAAAAAAATCTGATATGCAGACAAGTGAGGCATACAGAATGCCAAACAGTCACAACCAACATAAATCTACACCCATATAATACATATAATAATTAAGATCCTAGACATACAACATAAAAACAGAATACTAAAAGCTGTTATTGAAAAGACACAACTCACCTATCAAGGCAAATCCATTAGAATCACAGCAGACTTTTCAGCACAAACCCTCAAGTCAAGACAATCTTGGAGTGAGGTGTTTCAAACCCTGAAACAAAAGAAACACTTTCAACCCAGATTGATGTACCCAGCAAAACTTTCTTTCAGATTTAATGGAGAAACATGATACTTCCATGATGAAGAACAACTGAAGAAATTCATGTCCACCAAACCAACCCTAGAAAGAGTATTGAAAGACATACTAGATAGACATAAAAATGACCACAATCTCCAGAACAACACCAAAAGAAACCACCAGGCAGGACAAGCAATTAAACATGGAGAAAAAAGCAGAAAACAAACAACTGGAATATAACATGGCAAGGCTGACCAAGTACATATCAGTAATATCCATAAATGTAAATGGCCTCAATTCACCCATCAAAAGAAATAGGTAGACAGAATGGATCAAGAAATAGGACCCCAAAATATGGTGTATACAAGAAACACATCTGGCTCAAAAGATGGCAAACAGTATTCCATGCAAAAGGAACCCAGAAAAAAGCAGGGCTAACTATTCTATTTGCAGACAACATGAACTTCAAACCTAAAATGATTAAAAGAGATATAGAAGGTCACTGCATACTTGTTGGTGGAAAAATTCAAGAGGAAGAACTAGCAATCATAAATATATATGCATCAAATACAGGACACCCAACTATATAATACTAATGAACATGAAAAACCAAATACACAAGAACACAATTATAACAGGGGGCCTTAATACCCCATTGTCACAAAGAGATAGATCAACTAGACAAAAAGTCAGAAAAGAAAAAATAGAATTGAATCATACGTGAGAGCAAATGGACTTAGTAGATGTTTACAGAGTATTCCATCCACCACAGCAGAATATACATTCTTCTCAGCTGCACATGGGATGTTTTCCAAAATGGACCATATAATAACCCATAAAACATGCTTCAGTAAATGCAAAGGGATTGAAATTATCCCATGCCATCCCAATATCGGACCATAGTGCACTAAAATTGGAAATTAATGGCATAAGAAATTTCAAAACCTGCATAAATACATGGAAATTAAATAACATTTTTTTGAACAACCAGTATGTTACAGATGACATTAAAGACAAAATAAAATAATATTTACAACTCAATGAAAATATGGAAACAACATACTGTAATCTGTGGGATGCAAGGAAAGCAGTCTTAAGAGGGAAATATATAGCAATAAATTGTCATATCAAGAAAACAGAATGAGCACAAATAAACAATCTGATGCTACATCTCAAGCTTCTAGAAAAATAAGAGCAAGTTAAACCCAAAGCTCATAGAAGAGAGGAAATTGTAAAGATTAGAGCAGAAATCAATGCAATTGAAACTAAAAAACAATACAAAGAATTAATGAATCAAAAGGCTGGTTTTTTTGAGAGAATAAACAAAATTGATAAACCTCTGGCTAACCTTATCAAGAAAAAGAAAGAAAAAACCCAAATTCACACAATAAGGACTCAAAAGAAGGAAATTACCACAGATCCCAAGGAAATTCAAAAGATCATGAATACCTACTTTGAAAAGTTCTATTCACATAGTATGGAAAATACAGAGGAAATGGAAAGATTACTAGAAACATATGAACTACCAAAACTCAATCAAGAAGATATAGCAATTTCTAATAACCTAGTATCAGCTACTAAAATTGAAAATGTGATCAAAAACTTACCAACAAAGAAAGCCCATGGACTGATGGATTCACAGTTGAATTCTACAAGAAATTTAGAGAAGATTTAATGCCAATACTCCTTAAACTCTTCAATGAAATTGAAAAGGAAGCAATCCTCCCTAGATCATTCCTTGATGTAAGAATTACTCTGATATCAAAGCCAGAAAAAGATTCAACCAAAAAGAAAACTAAAGGTCAATCTCACTAATGAACATTGATGCAAAGATTCTCAATAAAATACTGGCAAATATAATGCAACAAATCATCAAGAAGATTATACATCACGACCAAACGAGATTCATTCCAGGAATGCAGGGATGGTTTAACATACATAAATCAATAAGTGTAATACACCACATCAACAGAGCCAAAAACAAAAAACATATGGTCATCTCAATAGATGCAGAAAAAGCTTTTGATAAAGTCCAACACTTGTTCATGATAAAAACCCTACGGAAACTCAGAATACATGGTATTTACCTCAATCTCATAGAGGCTATCTCTGACAAACCAACATCCAACATTATACTAAATAAAAAAAAAAAACCTGAAATCTTTCACTCAAAAATCAGGAACAAGACAAGGAAGTCCACTATCACCACTCCTATTTAATGCAGTTTTGGAAATACTAGCCAGAGCAGTCAGACAAGAGAGAGAAATAAAAGGAATAAAGATAGGAAAGGAAAAAGTAAAATTATCACTATGTGCATTTGACATGATATTCTATATAGAAGACCCAAAAAACTCCATTAAAAGACTACTGGAAGTAATAAACAAATTCGGCAGTGTAGCTGGATACAAAGTCAATGTTCAAAAATCAATAGCATTCCTGAACACACACACACACAAATTGATTAAGAGAGAAATACTGCCTTTCACAACAGCATCTAAAAAAATGAGATACTTAAGAATCAACCTAACCGAGAATATAAGAGACCTATATGATAAAAATTATACTATGCTAAAAAAAAAGATATTGAAGAGGTTATTAGAAAATGGAAGGATATTCCTTGCTCTTGGCTAGTAAGAACCAATGTTGTGAAAATGGCCATACTCCCAAAACCGTTATACAGATTTAATGCAATCCCAATCAAAATATCATTAACATAACTTACAGATCTAGAGAAAACATTCCTAAAATTCATTTGGAAACAGAAGAAACCTAGAATAGCAAAGGTGTTTTGGGGCAACAAAGGCAAGACAGGAGGCCTCTCAATTCCTACTTGAAACTACTATAAAGCTACTGTAATAAAATCAGTATGTACAGGCAAAGAAATAGACCTGAGGAGCAGTGGAACAGATTAGAAGAATCAAACACAACTACAAAGACACTCAGCCACCTGATATTTGACAAAGGGGCTAAACATGTTCACTGGAAGAAGGATAGCCTCTTTAATAAGTGGTGTTGAAAAAATTAGCTCTCCATATGCTGAAGACCGAAACTAGACCCATACCTATCACCATGCACTAAACTAAAATAAAAATGGATCAATGATCTAAGTATTAAAACAGAAACACTAAATCAACTGGAAGACAAAGTAGGTAGAAGTCTTGGAGACATAGGGGTAGGCAGAGAATTCATGAACAAAATGCAAACTGCATGGGAAACACTCCAAAGAATCAACAACTGGGATCTCATGTTATTGAAAAGTTTCTGCACTTCAAAAGAAATCACCAATAGAGTGAAAAGAAAACTGACAGAATGGGAAAAAATTTTAATCAGCAACCTCTCAGACAAAGGACTTATATCCAAAACATATAAAGAATTAAAAAACATCAGGCCCCCCCAAATTCAAAGACCCTCTCCAAAAATAGGTATCTGAGATGAACACACATTTTTCAGATGAAGACATGCAAATGGCAAATAAATACATGAAGAAATGTTCACCATTGCTGGTCATTAGAAAAATGCAAATTAAAACAACATTGAGATTTCATATCACTCTGGAAAGAATGGCTGCTATCAAGAAATCAACTGATAACAAATATTGGACAGGTTGTGGGGAAAAAGGAACACTGCTCCACTGTTGGTGGGAGTGTGGACTGGTACAGCCACTATGAAAATCAGCATGGAGATTCCTCAGAAGACTAGGACTGGAAGTTCCATTCAATCCATCTATTCTCCTCCTGGGTATTTTCCCAGAAAAACTGAAAAGGTCATGTCACAGTGATATATATGCACCCATGTTCATAGCACCCATGTCCCAACAGAATGAGCTGAACTGCCTAGACTCTCCCTTAGCCATATCTCCAATGTGATCCTAGCCCTCCCAATACTGCATTATACAAGGGGAGTGACAGAGGAAAAGCTGGGCAAAAGAACAAGTGGTCCTAGTTCATTTCAGGGAAAACCATGTTAAGTTTGTAAATTCTGTTTTTATTTAAAGTCCGTTCTGATGCTGGAACCCAGGAGGCTGCACAAAGAAGCAATTCGTCCTCTGCCCTCTTGGTAAGTGCCTCCCTCCAGTGTGAGCGAGGAAGAGATCCAGTAGTGTCTCCTGTGAGCCTACCGGTGCGCGGGCTTGGAATCAAACATCCCAAACTCCCCCTCTTCTCCCTGTTAGCAACTGGGAACAGAGGTCTGAGCATCTCTTGGGAGGTTGACTGTATGCAATATAGCAAATGAGGGAAGGAGTCTCCTCTATCTTCTCTTTGAAAGCAAGTGTTGTTTTCAGTTTTGCTTCATTATGATTAATTGCTTTATTCTATTCAATATTCTCTTTCGATTGATTTTATAATGTTCTGTCTTTGGTATGATTTTGCTATACCTAACTGACCAGACAACTATTGTGAAGATAATGAGATATACTGTGGTACCTATTACTGTTATCCCAGTAACCTGCTGTGAAGTTCTGTACCAAATTCACTGCACTGTCTCAATTGGCTTTGTTCTGTCTTGTTCTGTTGTATTTCTACTTTTTTTCTTTTTTTAAGTGTGTTCCTAGAGTTTTTCATGAGCCCTAGCCCTGCTCTGTGCCAGGGAGAGGGCTAGTCTGGGTGGTCTCATGATCTGCCGGCAGCATCATGGAAGGAATGAGCTTCTTGGTAGTGACACAATCATGACCTCCAACTAAGGTGAAACTGAGACAAACACTGGTGTGGCTGCCAGCCTGGCTCTTCCTGCATTCTGTGTCTGTCCGGAAATATCTGTCTTTAACAACTGAAGGGAAAGAAAGTGCTTCATGTTGGACGATCAAAAAATGGTCCTAGAAGTCATAGCATTTATTTCTGCTTCTGGCAAACTCCGATTTATTGGGAAAGACTGAGGAACAGTAAGAGATTCCATTAGTATGTTATAATGTATGAGTGCTCGTAAGACAACACATTATAGGCATGAGATGTTTTTAAAAATTAGCATAAAATTTCTAATTTGCCAAAATCTAGGCAAAATAGAACCACATCTTTATATCTGGAAAACACTATGTTGGCAGTCTGTTAAGTGTGTTCTGGATTAAATGCTGAAACCCAAAAGGGCTGTTATCCAAGTACTTCATTTTGCCATGTTGTGCGTTCATATTCTCACCCCATGGAATGCGAATGCATTTTCTTTCTTCCGCCAGTCAGTTTGGCTGTCAAGAAGAATCCTTGGCCTGCTTTTTAACTACTCATCTTCTAAGCATGCCCACAAGTCTTTCAAGTTTAAGATAACCCAAATAATTTTGATCACAGTGAGAGAACCAAACTATCAAACAAAATTGAGAACCAGACATCTATAATCTAAGCTCCTGGATTTCCACTACAGATTACAGGGCTGGGATTGAGAAATAGGAAACAGAGTCAGGAGTCTGTTTACCCCTGTTTGTAAGCATGATAGCTCCACCTACTGGGAAGATGGGCCTTTAAAGTGTCTGTTGTACTCTTTTTCCATGAATACAGTTGGTTCGACCACTGGTAAAATTAATTCAATTTTGACTGGAAAAAAAAAAGTATTTACTATCTTGGCCTATCTGTACTGCTATGACAAAAATTTCTTGAATTTTTGGCTGGCTTGTACACAACAGAGATTTTTCCTAGAGATTGAGAAGTCCAGCATCAACATAGGCAGATTTTGTTTCAGTTGAGGGACTGGTTCCTGGTTGATAAATGGCACCATCTCCCCATGTCTTTAAACAGCTGAAGGTTCAGTGATCTTTCTGGGGCCTCTTTTATAAGGAGGCTGATACAGTTCACAGGCTCGCTAAGGCTCCAACTTCTAATACTGTGAGTTTGAGGTTACAGTTTTAATATACAAACTGGGGCAGGGAGGCACAACATTCACACCACAGTAGTTACTAAATGATATATAATATAAATCAGAATTCCTCCTGCCGATGGCCATGGAGAAAGAGAAGACAAACCTGGACAAATGCACAGCATTTTTCTTTAAATGCTGAAGGCCATTTGAAGCAGGCATCCTCCTTTATCTTTCTATTATAGTTTTAATCTTCTTATGATGAATTCTAACTCTTAGCTGTTGATAAATCAAACAATTTTGTTACATGGAAACAGTGAATGAAATAAAAAACTCCCATTTTGGTTCCTGATCTACCTGGTACTCTTTCTTCCTCTACCAGTCCATTTGAGATAACACATTTTAACTTGACCTGGACTAGTTTCTCAAAGGTTTGTTTCAGAATTTCTTTGGCATTCAACTCACTGGTGTGGAGAACAGAAGCCACAGTTTCTCTCTGGGGACAGAGCATAGGCAGTGATAAGCAGAGCTCAACCTAACTCAACTCCATCCCACAAGTTCTGTACCTCAGAAAGTGCAAAATAAAAATATGACCCAGTCCTTTCCCTGGAGCACGTGCAATGGCGGTTATTACGAGAGACAATGGGAGTGTGGTGAGAGGTTGGGCTGCCTTCCTTCCAAGGAGGCTCCCCATTAGCTCATCCCACGGGTGAGTCAGGTAGTGCGTAAGCATGCCTTGGGTTCCTGTCTACTGAATGAGTGAGCAACTAACTCAAAGGTAGGATTTGAAGTGATTAGACATATATTTTTAAATTCCCATTTAGGTCAGTGCCTGGCATACAGTAGAGCCTATACTTTTTAGCTGTGTTCATGTAAACCAACAATGATTTAGTGATTGCTATATTCTAGCTATTGTTCTAAGTATATATTGGTATATATTACTATGAGACATTGACTTTTTTCTTCCTTGTATTCCCTCATCTGTCATCCCTTAATATTATTAAGCAAATAACCTATTACATGCATGTGATAGAAAAATATATCTATAAAGCTATAACCACAGATAGCTAGCTAGCTAGAGAGATGATAGATAATAGACAAGAGTTAAAATGCAACACACAGACACACAAATAGGAACCGAAGAAAAAAGTGAAGACTTGAATAAAACAAATACTAAAGGGCTGAGGATATAGCTCCGCAGCACAAGTGACTTCTTGGCAAGTACGAGGTTGTGAGTTCAATCCCCAGCACAAAAACCCAAACAAACAAACAACCAAACAAAGAACATCTAAAAATGATAAAGCAGGAAACGTTCCTTTGTCTGAATTGGGATTCACACACTGTGCTTGATTGCCATGTCTCTTTTCTTCACAAAAGTTTCCCTTCCACCTCTTTCTCTTACCGATTATTGAAGATACCATACTTTACATTCCACAGCTTCCCAAAGTCTGGATTTTGTTAATTCCATCCTGCAGTATCATTTAACAAGCTCCTCTGCCCCCTACATTTCCTAGAGCTTTTTTCCTTGATTGAAAGCATCGATCCGGGTGATGGACCATGGGTCCGCGTCCGAGGTAGTGTTTCCTCAGAGGTTGCTTGAGGTTTCGTGTGTTTGTTTTTGTGCTGCTGCTGTCCTCTGGGGCTCATGGCCTGGATTCTTTCATTTCATTAAGGGTAATACTGTTATCTTTTCTTGGAATATTTTAGGATGAAAATCTCACTTATCAAATATTTGCTTGAAGTTTGTATACAAAGACATAATGAATGTTTGCTTTTTCCTTTATTTCACAATATCCAAAATAATAAATTGCTCTGTAACATCCTCCAGTGGTGACAAATAAGAAAGAAAGTGAAATGTATAAAAAATGAATCCATGAATTTCAGCATCTGCTTTCTACAATCACTTGTAGTTATTATTTTAATTAATGTTCGAATCATATCTACTATTGCCAGTGTCGTGTTTGTAATTTGTTTTCAGGTCCTTTATATTTAATCCTAGGAGCCTTTTACTCCTCTCTTTTCCTTGCTTTCTGGCCTGGCAAGATGTTCTAACTATGCACTGCATGTTTGCCACCCTGTGTCTGAAACCAGTCACTTCTCAAAGAGGCCTGGCCACATTGTGTCCAGAATGACACAGATGCCTCAGGACATTCTCTGTTCTCAGACTGTCATTGGTAGGCATGTTCAATGAATGGAGCTTGGGAATACAGATCTTAAAAGTAAAATTATCAAATATGGTCACATAATTCATACAAATAGTGTCCAAGCAGTATTTGGAGCTGACTTCCTCAGCATGGGCTGTCCTAGCAATGTATCACAGGCTGTGGGATTAAAAAACATAAATTTATTTTCTCTAAATTCTGGAGGCTGGAAGTCCAAAATCTGGTTGTCAACACAGTGGGTCCTGGAGAGGGCCACTTCCTGATGGTGATCCACTTGTGTTCTCGTATGGTCTTTCTTTGGTGCGGCCGCAGGGTGAGAGTGTGGAAAGGAAACAATTTTTGTCTTTCTCTTTGTATGAAAGTGCCAGTCCCATTATGGGGCCTGTGCAATGATCTAATCTATGTCCAGTTACTTGCTAAAGGGTTCATCTCCACATACCATTTCACTGGGATTGGAGTGTCATTAAATAAATTCGTGGGGACACAAACGTTCAGGCTATTACAGAGCTGTAGGGTTTTATAGCCTCAATTAAGTACCCCATTTCTCCCACATCAAAAGTCCTTTTCTTGATGACATTAAGATAATTATTCTTTTGCTGTAATGATTTTGGTGATTCTATTCTACTTTTCATATACTGTCTCCTTATCCCACAACTGTTTTCGGTTGTGGTGCATCTACATTGCTACTTCACTACTTAATAATATATTTACACTCTTAGGACATCCTTTGTTCTGAAGCTTACTGTCTAGTAGATTCCACAAGAAGTATTCACAGGAATAATATTCCCAGATTTCCTGCATATTCTTAAAAACTTTTGACGTTATATTTGAATATCAGTCTTTGAAAATCTTAAATTTATAATGCTATTGCCTTTTGGCAAAAAGAATTTCTACAATACTGTAATAATATCATTTTCTTACATTTATAGTAATCCTATCATTTTGGTTAGATGCACCTTGAAAGTCCAATCATTTTAATAGATGGTATCTTGATATTAAATGGTTTGGGTTATTTTTCCCAGAGGTGAGGTAAGGCATTTCAAAATAGAGTTTAACACTTTTTATTGTTGCTTCAGAAAGGTTTCTTGACTTATAGTTATTTTTGTATATGTTGCATTCAATTTTTGTTTTTCCTTCAACTACAATTTGAATGTGCATTATATTTTATTTCTTTATATTTCTTTTAAATACATCATTTTGTTTCAATAGTTTTCCGTTCCAGTAGATTTCTTTGGGGCCATTGTGTTTGTTTTATGTTACAATCCAATTTTGTCTTTATTTCTAAAATGTTTATATCATTTTTAAATCTTAGCTGACTTTTATTAACTCTCTTCAGATCTTTCTCAATTATTTTGTTTTTGAGTTTTTCTGATCCATAATTATTTTATAATATCTCTCATTTTCTTAGTTTCTGCAAGAAATTAAGAATTTGTTTCAAAATACAGTGGTAAAGAATACATATGTTGTATTGATACATTTTCTTTCTGTAGTTCCATTGTTCAAGGAACAATATTTCTATCTTTCATCTATGCCATTTCATTTTAAATTACAATGCAGTTCTTTTAATTTTAGGGAGATGAATTTTTTTGAACTTTTAGACAGGAAAAGTGACCTCAGTTAGTGTCCTGACTGCGTCCTGGTGCTCTAATACAGTACCGGAGACTGAGGAATTGGCTCATGGTTCTGGAGTCCAGGAGCTTCCAGATTAAGAGCCTAGCATATGACAAGGCCTTCTCACTGTGTCCTCTCATGGACGAAAGACAAAGAGAGGGCAAGAGAGAAAAGGCAGCCATGCTCAATTTAAAGAACGATATGTGGAAATGAATCTATCTGCAAGACAACAGGGTCACAACTGTCATGACAAGATCACTGCTTAAAAGTCTCTTAATACTGTCACTTTTGACATAAAGTTTTCAACAACTGAACTTTGGGGGACATATTTTAACCATAGTGCTAGCTTACTAATTTCATGGAGCTGGAAACCCCCTTTTTGTTGTTTGTTTTACTGAAGAACAGAGTTTCTGCTCTGTCCAAACTTCTGTGGTAGGGAAATCCCTTGCACCAACCCACAGGTTGAAGCTTGTGGAGACAGAAGTTTATTTAAGCCACTGCTCTCAGTGAGACCTACTGTGCTTTTACTACTTTGAAGGCTCTCCTGTCTCCTGTTCAGTTTATTACCTCCTCCCCATTCTTCCTTACGCATATGTTGATACTGAGCAGTTCAGGAGGATCTGTGTCCCTCAGAGCTCACATGAAGATAACGTGTCTAGTTTTCTGGCAGATGTCTACCATTTTTGGTTTTGCCATCAGGCAGTTCGCTCTGTATATTTTTGAGGGAATATATTAGCCAAATTTTTGTCACTGAGACAAACCATCTGACACAAATGACTTAAGGGATGAAATATTTCTTTTGGCTCAGAGTTTCCTTGGATTCAGTCCTTGGTTGGCTAGCTCCATTGCCGTGGGCCAGGAGTGAGGTAGACCTTGTGGTGAGGGACAAGATAGAGCAAAGATACCCACCCCATGGCAATCTAGCAGAAAGTGAAGGACCCAGCAAAGGAGGAAGGGATATGGATAAGACACCATCCTGCAGGTCATTCCATGTCCCTCTCCCTCAACCAAGCCCTGCCTCCTAAATTTCCATCACTTCACATTGCCATCCAATTGTGGGTTCATTAGTGAATCAATCTGCTGATGAAGTACAGCCTTTATGATTCAATTATTTTCCAAAGCTTATGATTGTGGTGGATATTTTGAACCTAAATCACGACAGGGAAATGTTCACAAATTCAAAGCTACTCCAATTACTATCTCCCTAGAATCATCTCTAACATTGACTCTTACTGCTGTTAGCATGTTGTACATTTCTAACACTTTTATTTTGTCATTCTTAGTCTTTTTTCTGAGCAGAAAGAAAAATAAGCTTGTGTGATTGTGGTGACTTGATTGGCTTGGTAGCCACCCTGGAGATTGGTGAAGCAGACTTCTGGATGCATCTGAGTGGGCCATAAAGGTGCATTTGGAGGTCTATATCTGTCCCTTACTCCCTCCTCTTGAGCGTTGCTCCCCTTCTTTGTGATCGGCCCACCAGGAGCTAAACACCTCCACCATGAACTGAATCCCTTGAAATTATCAGCTAAACTAAATATCTCTTCCCTTAAATTGTGGAAGTTGAGTATCATGCCTCAATGGCAGGAAAGCTAACACTGAAAACTGGTAGTAGACATGTGGAGTGTTTGCTGTGACTATACCTGACCATGTGGGTTAGAAGTCTTTGAACTGGTTTTTAGGAGGGTTTGCATGGATTGGAGATGTGGGTTAGAGAAACGCTGGAAAGCTGTAAGCAGAGCCTGGTAGGTGATTCTGGTAGGAGCTCAAAAGACCAGGAGAGTGACAAGAATGGGAAAAGGAAAGGCCAGGCTTATGAGGGTTCAAGTGGGAATGAGGCTTCTTATAGAAGTTGAATTAGGGGTCACACATGTTATGTTCTGGTGAAAAATAAAGTACTTGTTGCCCCTGTCATAAATTTTGAGGGAAGCTGGGAAAGGGCTATGGGTTCACTGATATAGTGGAGGAAATTTTAATAGTCCAGCTTTCAGGCTCTGGTATGGATATAGCGGGCTGCTACCACTCAGATTATAGAGAGAATTAGGGGAAAAATCAAAGCATATGACTTTGAAAAACTTAAATTTTGGCCCATAAGGAATCTTGTGTAAAGTTAGGGCCAATGGAGGTATGAGTGCTAAAAAGATTAGAGTAAAAAAAGAAATGAAATGCTTTGTACAGGGGCAGAAACAAAGATACCTTTAGAGTATTTCAGGAATCAACAAGACCTACCCACTGTAGGCTCAAAGACACAAAAGTTGTGGGTGTTGGGTACTGTATTGCAGGACAGGAAAGCTGATGTGGTTAGCATATAAGTCAATAGTAAAAAAGCAACTTCAGAAGGAAGAACTAATACGAGCAAGTCAGCTGCTGGGTGGTTTAAAATATAGATTCTGGGATGAATGATTTTGAATCAGTCACCCAATCACACTGTCACTTATTGGCATTGTGATCTTGCACAAATCATTTAACCTCAATTTCTAAACCTCAGTTTCCTTATACATGAAGTGAGCCATGTTATAGTGTAAATATTTGTGTCCCTGCCATACTCATATGTTGAAATCCAAACCCCAATGATGATATTAGGAATTTGGGCCTTTTGATATGTGATGAGTTTGTCATGAGTGAGACAAGTGACTGTATAAATGAGATCCCAAGAGAAATCCTTATACCTTCAACCACGTGAGGACACAGTTGCTGGTACCATGAATGAACCAGGAAATTAGCCCTCGCCAGGCACTGAATCTGCTAGCACCTTGATCTTGAACTTTCAGTTTCCAGAAGTGCAAGAGATTACTGTTGTGTATAAGCTACCCATTTAAGGGTGTTTTGTTGTAGCAGCCTGAATGGATTAAGACAAAGTAAAGTTTATTCTTTGAGAATGTTGTGAGGATCCATAAGCAATGCAGGTAAACTGACATAGAAGGTGCATAGACAGCTTCAACAAATGTTAGGCTTTTAGACTGTTAGCTGAATATTATTAGGATCTTGTTTGGCTTCTTTTAGTTTTGCTGAGAATATAACATCAGGTTTTCATGGTGGGAATGAGAAGCATACAGATGAGTAGATACCACTTCAGTTGTTCCATGTGGTTTTACAAGCATCCAAATCACCTGACTGCCTAAATTATACAATTAAGCAATGAAAGTTAGCTTGAATATACACATATGTGGACATATTATGGTTTCTGATCAGTGGGGCAGAGTTACTTGTGTTGGAACCTAGAAAAATCACTTAATAATTTGGAACCTTGGGTTGTCAATATAAATCGAGTCAGTATAACTAAAACATTTCTTTAAAACAGTTTTGCCCCCAATTCTCTCTCTCTCTCTCTCTCTCTCTCTCTCTCTCTCTCTCTCTCTCTCTCTGTATGTATGCATGTATGCATGTGTGTGTGTGTGTGTGTGTGTGTGTGTGTTTCCTGACCTTGGGTTCACAGAATCAAGGAGTAGGAGATGGGAAGAATGGAGACTGTGCCAGGGGAGAACCACCTCTCTAACGTTTGCTAAGATGAGAACATGTATACTTGGAAATGATGATGAAGTGCTACTGGTCTGCATGAAATATAGACCAGTTAAAAACATGAGTGTGCAGGGCTGAAGTCACGAGTGGGTACCAGACACTGGACACTGAGGATAGTAGGAGATAATGCACTCTGTAGAAATCAAAAGAACTCTTGGCTTGGTGAAGCAAGCTCCTCAGAGTGTCCCAAAACCAGATTTCTCCATAGAGCTATATACTTAGATTCCTTGGTGCTGTAGTGTTGAAAAGACAGTATAAGTTGAGTAAGTGTCTCACAACAAGTGACAGAGATTTTTAGCATACACAGTGAAAATGAGGATTTCTCTGCATTGAGGTCACAAATATAAAACTATAAATCCAAAACCAATATAGGTAGTTTTGAACTAGAACCTTCAACTTAAATTTTTGTAAGATGCTTTCTAATGTTATAAAAATATCCCGGGGAGGAAGGGTGGGAAAGAGGGGTAAGGGTGGTTGTGGCACAGGTGTGTGCTAATTCCCCTGCATGAATATCTGTATTGCTAACATGCACTATAGGAAAAAAGAAACAATCAAATACAAAAAAAAAAAGCAACAAAAAATACCCCAGTGATTTGGGCTCCAAAGATAAAACTGAATTTCCTTTTGTGAATTTTGCTTTTGTGTATTTTATTTATCCCAAAGAATGCAGAAAGATGTCTCCTGGCCCAGCTGATTGGAGCACTTTGTTGTGTAGCTGAGAACATAGCTTAAATTTTTTACATTTTCTAAGACTTCAGTCAATGTTATCTTTTACAAAAATTTAAATGTGTATAAGAGGTCATTTCACTGTTAGTACATCATCTTGGGATCTTCTAGAGACAACATTGTCATTCTCTTTGTGAAAGCAGTTCTACCATTCACTGTTAAGAGGAATATGCTCACAAATACTATGATGACATGGATTATTTTGAGAGTAAAGACCAAAGTAGAATGGGATAAAAAGTTGGAAACAGAACAAGAACAAATCTGATGGTGACTGAAATTACTTTAACACTTGAGATGTGGAAGACAACAGAAGAAAGGTATCTGCTTTTGCTTTAGCAATGATCATATCCTCTCCTGAATCTGAGTGCATGCAACTTCTCTGGGCACCATGTAGCAAGAACTAGCCACTCACACCCCTTTTTTCCATGAGTGCTGCTATAATCATCCTTGGATAAGAAGCTGTGGGTGTTTTTTTTCTTCACATTATTGAGTAGGAAGTGTGTGCTCTCCATGTGCCACTGGTTGTGCAGCTGTGGAAGGTTTTCTGGGGCGTGGATGTGTGAGAAGTTGTTTGAATTCATTTCTCCATTCACAGTTTAATCCCAAAGGGCTGATGACAAAAAAGATTTCATGAGATATTGGAAACAACTCAGATCTATACATTTCTATGATGATCTGATCATGTGGGGAGACAAGGATGAAAGAACAGTACTAATGTGATGTATGTAACAATAGCACAGTAAAGCCTCCTAAGGCACTGTCAGAGGAAACAGTTCCTATTCCACCTTGAGCCCAATTTGCACCTGACACCTATATGCATACAAACCCAGGAAAGTTTAATGAGTCAAGGTAGTGTGTAGTCTGAGGGAATTTATTCATGTGACTTGATTATCACAGAAGGGGGCTGAGTACCAAAAAGAGAATGGAGTAAAATGGGGATGAAGAAGACAGCAAAGTGCTTGCAAATAATTATCTCCCTGTACAGTGTCCTGGACTCATTTCTGAGACTTACAGAAAAAGAATTTAAGAAAAGCTTTGACCTTGGGACAACAATGAGGGCTTCTTAGCCAGCACTCACACATCAGGATGAGAGACAGTACCACCACTGTCAAATGGCAGCCTGAGTCTGGTGATGCCAGAAGCATTAAGAGACAGCAGCCTCAGCACAACCAGTAGCTTCTATGTGTTTCCCATGATAGTTTTTAAGTTAAGGGAGTTTCATAGAACTTCATAAGCTGAGGCCCTCAGTCAATGAGGTAAAGTACAAAGAATAGACCACATTCTAAGCAGTAAGTGTGACTATCAGAATAGTTATGATACACATGACACAGTCTCTACTAGCAATAGGCATAGCTGTGTAGGGAAATGAAATTCTTTAAAATACGAGTCATTTACATGAACGTGAAATCAAATTAGTAAGACCTGGAGAAACTTAGATCATCCGTGCCAACAAGGACTGCTTGTACTGAAGAACAGAAATACTTAACCTGATCTAATTTAGTTACTTATCAGATTTATTTTTACTTTTTAGGTGCATCAGAAGGGTCAGAATGCTCAAAGAACCTTACTATTGCTTCCCAACCCACACTACTTCTCCCACTACCAGCAACAAAGTACTATCTTCATTTTTGGAAGCATTTGAAAATTAAGCTTTGCTTTCTACCTTCAAGGAAAAGCAAAGAAGCTTTTTGGCACTTAGTCATTTGGACCTACTTATAATGTGCTAGCAGGATCTGTTCAGAAAACTATTATGTTCATATTTAGATGTTTCCCAAAGCCTCATGCATTTAGTGGTGGTGCTTCTGGGTAGTGCTGGATCCAGTGTGTGATTCTTATCACTGGATTGGTTTTAGTCCACTGATGGATTCACAACGAGGTGTGATGTTGGGAGGTAGAGGTCTGTGGGAAGAGGTGGGTCACTGTTGGTGTGGATATATATACACATATGTAGGTGATATATATATCTCCTCCTTCTTTGATTGTGCTGTCTTCTGTCTTCCTACCCTGGCATGTTTTGTTTCTCCCTGTCCATGCCACCAGCCAGCTATTATCAAAACCTCTACAAGCTGTGAGCCAAAATAAACCTCTCCTGCTTAATTTGTGGATGTGAAGCATTTTGTCTCAGCAACAAGAAAGTAAGTATGACAAAGCAAATATGAGAATTGAGATAGTAATAAAAGATTAAGAAACTGTAACAATATAATCAGAAAACTATGGGTAGGAGGGAAGAACAAATAATTGAAGACAATGACTGGCAAAGTCCTGAAAGCTATCCTGGACCATCTGTCCAAGAGGCAAGAGTAGAGATTGGAAGGTGAGCTCACTGACTCGCAGCTGTCTGGTTAGTGACTCAAAATAGACCAGCTTGAGGGATATGCTAGTTAGCAAGTACAAAACACAAACATGCGTACCCCAAAATGTAGTGTCTGCAAATGATGGCCGCTTTTTTCCTCACCAGTTCTTAGGTAAGCTGGTAGGCTCTGGAAGGCCCGTTTGGGCTTGGCTGATCCCAGATAGGCTTGCTCACATGGTCACAATTAGCTAGAGGTTGACTGAAGCTGGATGTTATAGGAGAATTTTAGCTGACATGACTTCTCTGGGTGTCTCTCCTTCTGGAAGGCTGGTCCTGGCATTTCCTCATGTCAAAGACAAGGAAAGGTTCAAGTATCCTTTTCAAGTATCTCTTTGAATCTAGTTTGTGCTGGCCATTGGCCAAAGCATGCCCCACGCTCCAGTGTGTTGTTGCTGTAGAGGGTGTAGTCAGAGGCAGGAACAGGAAGGTAGTATTATTCAAATGCCCAGGAGCCATTTAGAAATGACCTCTCATTGTTTGTATGATACATAATACATTGCCATGTGTCTCCACCTCTCACAGAATGGACACAAGAGGTAGTCAACTTGGTTGAATTTTTTTCTCACATTTCCCCTCAGTCTATGGTGTTTAAAGGTTTTAGTTACAATATTTTGGTTAAAATAGTTTAGTAGAAAAGTAAACTATAGTGGTGATGATACTAATATTTCTGGTACATAATAATCCTTTAGAAAATATATTTTCATATTTTTGGGTTTTTGTTTCTTTTTTATTTTAAAGAAAAAGACAATAAAAACAATGGTACAGAATTTCAAAATAAGATTGTAGGAGAGTAACAATGGTTAGTACATTACATGTTGTTGTCTTCAAAATAGGTGTTCATATTGCAAGAAGGCACAAACCTTTCTTTTAGATGAACAAATAATAGTTAATAGTATAGCTATCTTAACTATTTTGTGTATTTATTTTTCCTTTTCCCATCCTTCTTTTCTCCTTTCCCCATCACAATTTGTCTTTCCTCTTGAACAGTTTCTTTCCATTTCACTATATAAATTATACATTTTGGATCTTATTTATTTTTTCAGCTTCTTAATCTAGGGAAACTATATAATGTTTACACATGTGAGTCTGATTTATTTCATTTATGAGTATGATCTCAAGTTGCAGCAATTTACCTACAAATGTCTCAGGTTTATCCTTCATTATAGTTCAGTAGTAGTGCATTGTGTAAAATACTGTCTCTGTTTTATTCATTCCATGGTTGATGGGCATATGGATTGTTTCCAAGAGTTAACTATTATAAATTGTGCTGCTATATACATGGATGTGTATATATTGCTGTGGTATGATGTTTTAATTCTTCTGGGAAAATACCCAGAAGGGGAATAGCTGGATCAAATGGGACCTCTGATCCTAGACTTTTGAGGAATCTCCACATTGATTTTCACAGTGGTCACAGTCTACACTCCCACCAACAGTGGAGAAGAGTTCCTTATTCCCCATGGCCCTTCCAGCATTTGTTACTGGTTGATTTCTTGATGATAGTCATTCTTACTTGGGTGAGACAGAATCTCACTGTTGTTTTAATTTGCATCTGTCAAATGACCAGTGACGTTGAACATTTCAGATATTTATTTGCTATTTTTATTTCTTCATCTGAGAAGTACATTTTTGAATTGAGTTTTTGAATTGGGGGTAGGTTTTGATTTTTTCAATGCTTTATATGTTCTACAAGAAAGTCCTTTGTTTGAGGGACAAATTGGCTAAATTTTTTTCCCATTCTGTGAGTTGTCTTTTCACTTTGTTGGTGATTTCTTTTGCTGTGTAAAAGTTTTTAGTAAGGTGAGGTCCCAGTTGTTGATTCTTCAAAGTGTTTCCCATGCTGTTTGGGTTTTATTAATGAATTCTCTGCCTACCCCTATGTCTCCAATACTTCTACTTACCTTGTCTTCCAGTAGATTTAGTGTTTCTGTTTTAATATTTAGTCTTTTTTTTTTTTTTTTTTTGCTGCCTCCTGGATGGAACTCACAACCTCAGGTTTACAGAGTGGGACCTTAGCCAACTAAACTAAACCTCGGAGCACCGTTTTAATATTTAGATCTTTGATCCATTTTGACCTTAGTTTAGTGCATGGTGATTGATAGGATCTAAGTTCAGTCTTTGGCTTGTAGAGAGCCAGTTTTACCAGCTCCACTTATTAAAGAGGCTATCATTTTTCTCAGTGAACATGTTTGGCCCCTTTGTCAAAGACAAGGTGGCTGAGCATCTTTGTAGTTGTGTCTGCATCTTCTAATCTATTCCACTGGTCCTCGGGTCCATTTTTTTTCTAGTATTATGTTGATTTTATCACAGTACCTTAGTAATATAAGTTCAAGTCAGGGATTGTGATGTCTTCCTGCCTTGCTTTTGTTGCCCAGGATTTTTTAAATAAAATTTTAAAAAATTAAATTTTTAAAATTTTATTTAAAGAGGGGAAAAATAAAGCAAAACAGAAAAAAAGGGTAGAAACAATACAGAATTTCAAAAAAAATAAACAGTAAGAAATCACTAGTTGATACATTACATATTCTCTTCTTGGATGTAGTTGTTCAAGTTACAAAAATTAAAGCACATAAAGTAGACATTCAAACAGTGAGGCTGCAGGCAGTTCTGTTCTCTGATCCAACAAAAATTTAGCAACATAATTATCAATCTTACACCCTTAAATATACATGCAGTTATATACTTTAGAGCACTTGCTTTTCCTCCTTTTGCTTTTTAAGTACATTATCTGTTTAGTTATATCATATTTCAGGTTGCTCAGTACCTTGCTGATCTGTTTTGTTGTTGTTATTTACTTTTTAATTTTTTCTTATTTATTATTTTTTATTCTATTTATTTATTTTATTTTGAAGGCAGTAAAATACAGCAGAACAAGACAGAACATAGCCAACTGAGGCAGTGCAGTGAAATTGGTACAGAACTTCACAGCAGGTTACCAGGATACCAGCAATAGGTACAATAGTACATTTGGTTTTCTTCACAATAGTAGTTCCTTCAATCAAGTAGAGCAATATCGAAGGAAATACCAAAATTATAAAAACAGAATATTGAATAGAACAATACCATTGATCAGAACAGAGCAAAACAGAGATAAAAATGTTTGCCTTCCAAGAGATGGCAGAAGAAAATCCTCCTTATTTGCTATACTGCATATAGTCAAACTCGCAAGACATGCTCAGATCTCTGGCTCTCACTTGCTAGCAGGGAGGGGGGAGAGGATGGATGTTTGATTCTTACCCCAAGCCCCCATAGGCTTACAGCTGTGCATCAGAGCGGTGAACTGGCTGCCCGTTTTCCCAGCACCCCGAGGTCCAACATGGCGCATTGCAGGCCTCAGGAAACGCTGATACGGTTCTCGCCCTGGGGCGGCCGGGCTTGCCAGGCCACAGCCACTTACCAGAGAGGCGTGCTGGCGGCTGCCTGTTTTCCCAGCGCCCCAAGGTCCTGCCTTTGCTATTTTAAGTTCCTTCTCTTTCCAGATGAATTTCAGGAAAATTTTCTTTAGATCTGTGAGGTATGTTACTGGTATTTTGGTCAGGATTGCATTAAAGCTGTATAACAACTTGGGAGTAAGGTCATTTTCACTATGTTAGTTCTCCCTATTCATGAACAAGGAAAATCTTTTCATTTTCAAATATCCTCTTCAATCTCCTTTGTCAGAATACTATAACTTTTCATTTTCTTTCTTTCTTTCTTTCTTTCTTTCTTTCTTTCTTTCTATCAGGGATTAAACTCATGACATCTCATTTGCCAAGCCAGTGCTTGTAGTACTATAATTTTCAATATATATAGATTCTTAACTTCCTTTGTTAGGTTGATTCCTTAGTATTTCATTTCTGAGAATGCTATTGTGAAGGGTGTGGTTTCTCTAATTTCTCAGTGAATTTGTTGTTTGTGGGCAGGAATGCTGTTGATTTTTGAATGCTGACTTTGTATCCATATGTGTTGCTGAATGTGGTTAAGTCTAGTAATCTTTTGGTGAACCTTTTGGGGTCTTCTATGTAACGTATCATGTCATCTGCAAATTAATGATGGTTTAACTTCTTTTCCTATCCTAATTCCTTTTATGTCTCTCTCTTGTCTAAGGTTCTGGCTAATGTTTCCAGAACTATGTTGAATAGGAGTAGGGATAGTGGACATCCTTGTCGTGCCTGGTTTTAGAGCGAAAGTTTTCAATTTTTGTCCATTTAATATGATGCTGTCTGTTGGTTTGTCATAGATGGTTGTTAATAGATTGAGATAGAGACCATCTATTCTGATTGGTCTCCATCTATTCTGATTTTATGCAGTTTTTTTTATCATGAATGAGTGTTGGACTTTATCAAAAGTTTTTTCTGCATCCATTGAGATGCTAGTGTGATTTTTGTCTTTGGCTCTATTGATGTGATAATGTGATTTTTGTCTTTGGCTCTGTTACGTTTATTGATTTGCATATGTTAAACTATCCTTGCATTCCTGAGATGAATTTCACTGGGTCATGGTGTATAATTTTTTTGATAATTTCCTGTATTCTGTTTGCTACTGTCTTATTGAGGATTTTTGCATTTAATTTCATTAGAGAAATTGGCCTGTAGTTCTCTTTTTTTGGTTGTATATTTCTCTGGTTTTGGTATCAAGATAACAATTGCCTTTAGGAAGGAGTTAGAGACAATTGCTTCCTTTTAAATTTCATTAAGGAATTTGAGGAGAACTGGCATTGAATCGTCTCTAAATTTCTTGTACAGTTCAGTGATGAATGCATCAGGACCTGGATTTTTCTTTGTTGATAAGTTTTTAATTATATTTTCAATCTCATTAACTGATGTTGGGTTATTCAGAATTTTTATATCTTCTTGGTTCAGCTTTGGAAATTCATATGTGTCTAGCAATCTATCCATTTCTTCTCTATTCCCCATCCTATGAGATTAAAAGAGTTTTGAAGTATGTATTGATTATCTTCTGAATTTTCACAGGATCTGCAGTGATTTCACCCATTTCATTTCTCACTGCATGAATTTGATTTTTTTCTTTTCTTTCTTTTTTTTTGAGATGTTTGGCTAAGGGTTTATCAAGTTTATTTATTCTTTCAAAGAACAAACTTTTTGATTCATTAATTCTTGGTCCCCACTAAATTTCTTGGTCCCTGCTGTATTAATTTCTGCTCTCAGAGAGAAAAAAGGCCAGATTCTTCTCAGTTTTCTAACTCGGGCAACTGTAATCAAGTGTGTATGTGTGCAATGTGTGTGTATATATATATATATATATAATGTGTGCATGTATAATCATGCAAATATATGTGATTTGGATTAGGAATTTAGCTTTGCATACATAGATAGGGTAGGAGATCATGAATTCACTCAAGTAGGCAATGAAGTCTAGGCTCAGAGGACAAGTCAGGGCAGACAGCATGGATGCAGAATAATGAGCATAAGGTATAGTAAAAGCTGTGATGAGGCACAGGAGGAAGGAAACCAGGGTGAGTGCATGTGACAAACGCAGGAGAGAAGGAGCTGACACATGACAAAACTGAAGTCTTGGGGTCAATGGAAAAGACGACCCAGCTCTAGGAGGCCCCAGATGCTGTGCTACAGATGACACAGCTTTGTTTGAGCCATGTGTGGGCTGTGCTGTGATTCCCTTGGAAAGGCTGGGCACAAACCCCACCCAGAACCTTTGCCACATACAACCAGGTTGCGTGCACCACGACCAAGACATGTACACAAAAAAGTAAATAAGAACTACAAGAGTAATAAAACCAAAATGTGTAACTGTTATTGCAAAAAAGAGAGGAAAAGAAAGTGCTCTAAGGGATATAACTGCATGTATGTTTGAGTGTGTAAAATAGATGACCATATTGCTGAATCTTTGTTGGATCTTTGAGCAGAACTGTTTGTAGTCTGACTGTTTGAATGTCTACTATGTACCCTTTAACTTTGTAACTTGAACAACCACATCCAAGATGACAATATGTAATTTATAAACTAGTGGGGTTTTTTTCTCATTTTCCTTTTTTCCTTTCTTTTTCTTTCTTTTAGAATTCTGTATTGTTATTACCCTTTTTTTCTGTTTTGCTTTTTTTCTTCTCTTTAAATAAAATTTTAAAAATGTATAATTGCTATTGTAAAAAAGAAGAAATAGGAAGCGCTATAAAAGATAAAGCTGCATGTATGTTTAGGTGTGTGGGATAGATAACCATATTTGTAGGTTCTTGTTGGATTGTTGAACAGATGTGTTTGCACTCTCATTGCTTGAGTGTCCACTTTGTGTGCTTTAATTTTACAACTTGAAAAACTATTTCTAAAACAACAATATGTAATTTATCAACTAGTAATTTATTACTGTTTATCTTCTTTTCTTGAAATTCTGTAATATTTCTATCCTTTTTCTGTTTTTTTCTCTTTAAATAAATAAATAAAAAAAAGACATGTACACATCTTTGTTTATCTGGCCTCAGTCACGGCAGACAGCCGTTTGGGTCCCAAGTACATGGCTAGAGTAGTTGTCAAGTGTAGAATAAGCTACCTCCAAAGAGTGGACAGACAACCAGCACTGTGGGCACTGAGATGCACAAGTGTACTCTTCCCCAGATGGTACATAGTAGAGCTCCTTGTCCCGTCCTTGGTGCAATCTGGGAAGTTTGTATCTGTAATTCCATGAAAACATTTGAATTCTAGCAAGCTAATTTTAGTCTACCACTGTGCAACCCACAGTGAGAATAAAGACACTAAGGCATATTTGTAGTTTTGGGGGGCCAAGGATGAAGATTTATCTGAACAAATGTTTTGACTTAGGGCCTATCCCAGATCTTATTAATTCATGAAGAAGGGAGTGGCTTGAGGATGAATGATTGTGACAATGGTGGGAGATATGTGAGTACTGGGAGCTGGGCTAGGTAGGAGGCCTGAAAGCACCTTTGCAAAATGCAGAGAGAAGGACATGCAGAAAGACCAGTCTGCAAACACAATCAAGGCAGCCTTTAATGTTTAGGGGGCAGTGCTTCAGCTCTGATGTGCAAACTTTTCTGCCCTGGGAAGTCATATGAGGCTAGAACGCAGGTGACAGACCTGGAGTCTTTTGGGAGTCACAGGGCAGTGAAACTGCTTCTGTGACAGAAAACTGCTTGGCTTCAAAAATTATGCATCGGCACCTCAGCCAGTTCTATTTACATTGTTCATAACCATGTAAAAGGAAGGGAAAAGGAAATAGCTTAGCCAGCTCTGCACATATCAGTACATGGAGATAGGGCCAGGTAACTAAAGTGGAGGTAATTGTTCTTGTTCAAGGAGAGTCATCCAGGTGGTCTTCCCTAATACATTTCATACCACAAATCCCGGAAGTTCACTGTTAAGACAGGTTTAGGTCCTGCCGTCTGGTGTATATGCATCTTGTATACTTGGTTTGGTTAAAATGATGTTGATAAATAAGTCAGTCCAATGTTCTGATGACTGTCCAGACAGCGAGGTCATGCTGACTGCATGAAAAAGAGAGTTAGCATGGCTCTGGGATAAAGCTACAAGTCTTGTCCATGTGAAAACAAACTTCTCTGATCATCTTTGCTAATGGAGATGGAGTAGAAAACACTTGCTGAGTACTGCATGCTAACCCTGTTTAATTTGCTCTTGCATGTGTAGCACAACTTTATCTTTTATTTATTCGTCTGTGTTTCTCATGACCCATCTATTTTTGGTAAGGGTCAATCTCATGAATTAAGTGAAATACACTAGATGCCTCTATTCTTAAATCTTTAGAGGTAGAATTATTACCTATTATTCTTCTCAGGACAAGGTAGTTTAAAACACTGGGGAGTACCAGTTTTATACATCTCCATATTATTTTCACCACTAGGACAATTTCCCTGCCACAGTCATAGAATCAGGTAAATGTTTTGTGAATTTCCAAGAGCATCTATTTCAGTGTGCATCAGCTTTCAAGGAGAAGGCTACAGGTGAGCTCATAGACACAGTGGACCTGCCATGAGCTAACCCTGGGCCACTCAATATACGACTAGCACACAGGTAACAGTAAGGAAGTGGAGGGACTTTGGATATCTGGGCATCAGTATTAGCTGAGACTCCATAGACAACAATCCTTTAAGTATCTTGGTATTATTCCTTCTCTAGTGCATGGTTACTCAAGAAAATGCCACTGGGCCCGGAGCTTCAGCACCTTTTCTCATGGGAATGTAGCCTCTTCTGGGGCTAAACCCAAAAACTTTCTCAGATCTAGAAATAGCACTAGGGGTGTGACTGAGATTTTGTTGGCTATTTCCTTTAATCTTCTCATCATTCCTTTTTATTTTACTTTAATTGTATAAGTGAAGAAATATCTGTATTGACTGTCTTCTTATCATACCTGTAGGAAGACTGCATCATTTATTAAAAGAGCTTTTGGGTTGGGTGTGGTGATGCATGCCTGTAATCTCAGCACTCAAGAGGTCAAGACAGGAAGATTGCCAAGAGTTTGAGACCAGAAAATAAATTCAAAGCCAGCTTGAACTGCATAGAGTGACCCTGTCTCAGACAGACAGACAGACAGAGAGAGAGAGAGAGAGAAACAGAGAGACAGACATAGAGAGACAGACAGAAAGCGAGACACAGAGAGACAGAAAGAGGGAGCTCTTGGTTCATAGCAAAGTTGAACAGAAGGTAGAGTTTCCATATAACCAGGGCCCCTACATGCATAGTGTCCCCTCTTAACCCTCCCCAGAGCGGTCCACTTGTTATAACTGATGAACCCACAGTGGCATGTCATTGTCATGTGAGACAATGGCTTCCATTAGGGCTTCCGCTACGAGTTTGAACAAATGTATAATGTTATTCACTGTTTTAATACCACACAGATAGAGTTAATCGTCAGACATGTCAAGTGTGCATTCTGCCTCTGAGTTCCAGCCTCAGCCCTAATGATCATACACTTTTAACCGTGCTGTAGCCGTGCAGTCTGGGCCAGCTCTGGCATGACCTTCATTGCAATAGTTGGGGGCAGTAGTTCTGTCATTTGTATTCTACTTATCAAGAGCTTTTGCTTTTCTCAAACTTTAAGAGCTATGTGAGGGAAGTTCAAACTCTAAACTCCAAAAGTCATTGCCTTGGTGTTAAATCTTACAGTACGCTAAATCTCATTAGAAGTATTTTCACAGATGAATTAAATTAAACTTAATGTTTCAGTCCCTTGATGCAGAACTCTTGAGCTCTAATTCATATTTCCCAACCTCTTTCCAAGATATGTCATCCAGATACTACATCAACTTCAGTGTCAAGTCCAGCACTCCTTCCCCCTAACTCGGGCTAAGTTGAAGTTTTTATCCTGGTTATTGGCTTGGTTTCTAGGCTAGGATGTGGAAGTAGATGAGGAGGACATACACTTTCTTGTAATATTTCTGCCTTATTTGATTGAGCCCTATGCATAACTCTAAACAATGGGCCCAGTATCTTCACACAAGATGGAGTTGGTTGTTTCTGGAAGCCTTTCCAGCCTGCAGAACTTTGGAAAGTTAAGGATCTCAGTTCATCCATCCAGATGGCCCTGTGCCAAGTGGTAATGTCCCACTCCTTCCTGCTACAGTCCTGACTTCGACCTGGGAGAACTGACAAGGGTACGATTCAGCCTCTGTGAAGCTCTGTTGTGATTAAAGTAACGAGCTACTTTCATTATCTTTTCCTCCATTAGATTAATTAAATGCAGCCAAGATACTCTCTGACTTTTGTATTTTACCTTGCATTTCATAACTCTGCACTTTTCATGATGTCTCTTTAATGATTCGATGTCCTTAGTAACAGCTGCCCAACTCTGTAGTCCTTGTATTACTCTCTCCTCTATACTTCTCAAGCACTAAAAAGTAAGTCCTCACAACTTAGGTTAGCCAAGTGGTCCACTCCAGAATGAATGGGAAAGGGAAGAAAAGGTCTGATATGCAGAAGGTCCTCCACAGCGTCTCCTGATGCTCCTGTACGCAGCTTAATGGTGAAGGGTCAGGAATGGTAGCTGTGATCTAAAGAAGAGCATGGTAACTTGGAGTTAAGATGTCCCAGGGCACAGGATGGCCTCCCTCCAGTGAAGTGCCTGCTGCATTGGTCAGGGATTAGAGTGAGTAAGCGGGAGTGGGGGGGGACAAGAAGCATCAGTTATGGGCTAGAGATGAATGGCAGTCTTGAAGCATAGCATACCTACTACTTCTTTTATAACACTTCCCCAGCAAGCAAAAGCATCTAGTATCCCAGAGAATCTTGTTCTCAATTAGGCAAATTTGCTATAAAATTGGTAACTCTGAACAGGAAAGGGTGCTTGTGGAGTGTGACCCTTGAGGCCTAGCCCAGAGCCGCTCTTGGATGACACATCTGTCCTCCTCCATGAGAGGTACCAGCTGCTGACCACTGAGAGATGTGAGGCTCACCTGTGAAGAGCAGCTGTCACATGTTAAAGTTCCCTCAAAGAAGGTGACCTATCATCAATGACAATTTGATGGAAGGACACAAAACCCAAAGACGTTTGCTGCGATTACCTGAAATTTCTCAGTCATTTCAGCCCTAGAACTTGTGGGAATGACTGGCTGAGGCTGCAGTTGCAAAGCTACTGAGAATCTACTTCTCCACTGCCCAGTTCTTCCTCGCTCCCCTGGGTGCTTGTGTTCTGACAGAACTTCCGATTAACTTTCAAGTCTGACACTACGTCTCATGATCTGCTTCCAGGAAGTCAGGTCAGAGCCCTACTTTACTGCGCCAGTGCAGTCAGCTTTGTGTTAATGTGGTCAGTGCAACCCACACTGGGGTATGGTTTAAGAGATACTAGAGAACAGAGGACCGTACTGGGGTATATTGCAAGACATTGCAAGTCACGGGCACCCATGTCATCCTCATTTTACCAGGGTTTGCTACAAGTGCCAAATCTCTTATTTAAATGGCAGGAAAAGTTAACTGACATATAAACCAGGTGAGGAAATAGCTAAAATACCAGAACAGAGACACAGTCTGTTAGGCTGGACACCCAGCCAGAGAGAGAATCCTGGACTGCATAGACTTGTTATTGCAAACACACTTCGGAATAACCATTACATTACTGTTTATTTTAAAATTTCAATTAACACAAATTCATTTGTACTTCTGAAGTATTTCCTCCTGTTCCACAGAGTATTTTTTTCCTCTTCTTTCTAAATTGAACACATAGATCATGTTTTTAAATTTTTTCATGGTGGAAAAAATCCAAAACATAGTGTTTTACAAAACAATTACATTTTATTTCCGGGAACACAAAATTATTAAAAAATTTAACTGAGACAGATTATATTGGTAGATGTTAGAACAACAAATTCTAAGATCTAAGTTTTGTTTCTGTTTTTATTTTTAAAACTGTGTCATGTCTGCCCACAATAGCAACCTCGAAAAAGACAAGACATCTCACTTCCATTTTTGCCATTAGCCCTATTTCCATTCCCACTGCTATATAAGCAACATAATCACTTGAAAACCACTTCCCATAGCAAAACAAAATTAATTTTCTAAGTGTCTGAAACTTACATATAGTGTATGGTAAATTTAACCTTTCTAGAAATTTTAAATTTTGGATTCTAGCATAATAAATCCCACCAAGATGTTCAGCTGGGGACAATATCTCTAATAAATTTATGTCTTGACAATTCATAGTAGCTAAACCTTGGAAGCAGCCTATATGTCCACCAGGTGATGAATGGGCAAAGACATGTGGCATTTACACACAATGGTGTACTACTCTGGAATAAAAAAGATAAACTTGAGTCATTTGTACAAGAATGAAGGCACATTGACACCACAATGTAAGTGAAATAAGTCACACACAGAAGCTTAAATATCACATGGTTTCTTTTATATAAAAAACCCAAAATATAAATAAAGAGCAAAATAAAACATAGATAGGGAGAAGACCTTTTTGAAGTGGAAAGATCAAGAGATGGGGGAGTGATGAAAACAGAATTAAGCTGCCTTTCCTCTGAGCACCAACTCCCCATATGGAGTGTAAACATTATGCACTGCAAATATGCACTAATAAAAATAAATTTTTAAAACCTGAAAATAATACTGAGTTCAATTAAGTTTACTTTAATGCATCCACCTAATCAATTTCCAGCCACAGGAGAAACTGAAAACAAAAACATTGAATACAAAATATCTTTAAGAAAAATATCTTAAACCATTTGAAGATTATATCATTCATATTTGCTGGGAACCCTCCTAAAAAGCAAATGACTGCATCCGCAAGCTCCTTTTGACCTTCTAGTATTTATAAATCCTCATGCTTATATTCCGTACTTCTTCCTTTCTTGTTTCTCTTTGAAGTCCTGCCATCTTCTTCTCACTCAATCTTTTCCACCACCATTTATATTATACGTGAGTTGGGGCCTAGCCCTGACCTTTCTATGGTAAAGGGAGCCAAAGCAGAAGGGAAAAATGATGAGCACAAAGACAGAGACAGACAAGATTTCTCCTAGCAAATTCTTTATTCATCCTTGTTTCCCGTGTTTAAAAGTTCAAGAATATAACCAAATCTGAAATTTGGTGTTGGATCAAACCCAAATCTTACTAGTGGTGAGGCCTTGGGCAAGTTCTATTGACCTCTAGCACTAGCTTCCTCCTTCCTAGTGTCCGAAAGGCGAACCTCGAACTTGGTCTGGGATTTGGCCTTCCTTTAGGCACTCTCTCAGCTGACCGATACGTAGCAAAAATGTTAGACTCTAGAGATTTTTAGGACATACAAACAGTGAGGTAAATGGGAACTATTAAAGAACTAGAAAACTCATTACAGAAAGAAGCTGAAAGACTCCAGTAAGAAGTAAGGGGTGAGGGAATCAGCAGGGAAATAAAAACTAACACGGACTTTCTCCTCCTCCTCCTCAAGTACTAGGAAAACAGTGAAGGAAACAAAAGCTTTTCAGGTTGTTGGCTGGATTGGGGGTAGTAGACATAGATACACTGCAGACTATGAACATTAATCCATTTAAACACTAGAGGAATAAACTATTTCATGTTTTCCATCTGACCAATGATAAAGCTTCCATAACAAGCAGGTGAGGAGTCAAGAAAGAATTTGGGGAAACAGAAAGCAGATTATAATGTGACACAGAAGGGGACACGACGCATAGATGAAAATTTTAAAGTCACATACTGTTGTTGCACCAGCATTTGAAACCCACGGGAGTTCTCAGCACGGTCCCCAGGCCTGCGCGTCACAACAGGACCACGTGGCTCCAGAATATCGCTCCAACAATAAACCCTTTTTTGATTTTGCCTTTTGTGTTGAAATTTTTTTATTTGTAGTCTCATCAGACAAAATTATTCTCTGCTGAAACAACTGAGAAGTAAGTTACAGGACAGAGAGGATCATGATGACAGTTTTTAAACTCCCAGTTAAGGTCCTTCCTATCTCTGCTATATTATGAGATGTAGCTGGAAGGTTATAAATTCCCAGAAGATGTATTATGGTAAGTGAAGTTCCCACAGCTACATCACCTACCAAACGTTGTTTCATGTGGTTGACTTCCACGTAATAAATTTAACAGAATAATAAACATTCTTCATTTCCCCTGTAAAACATAATCATGATTCCTCCTGCCGCTCAGGGCCTGCGCCTCGTACTGCACATCAGTCTGCACAATGTGACTCCCACTGGCTGCCTTACAGTTCTGCTCCTTCCCAAACATTTTATGCCTGTTGTATTTATTATGATGATTATAAGACTTAATTAAATACTTGTTCAAGTGGATGAAGTATAGATGGGAAACAAGAGGGAGATTTGTGTGAAAATTAAGTGCTTTGGAATGACTCAAAGAACAGCTAAAAAATGATGTCAAATGAGGTGTAGGGAAGACATTTGGAAAAAGATTGTAAAACCATGGAATCTAAAAGGATTTAATATGCTTTTTGTTCCACCAAAGTATTTAAATTCTTTCACCCTTTAAAAATCAAAACCGGAAATTTTAGTCAACATTATGGGTGTAGTTTATGTTAAAAGCCAATAAAACACCAAGGAATACATTCCCAATGGAGTAGCTTTTGTCATTTATGAGAAAATCAGAACTTAATATTAACATAAAAGTTAATTTTTTTAAGTGAAAAAGTTACTTGTTTTGCTTCTGACACTCCAGAGGATTTGTGTGTGATAAATTCCCTAAAGATGGTGTTGAACACTGACTTTACTGTAAATGTTTTAATAGTACTCCTTGGGGAGTTGGTGTATACAGTATGCTCAGGTAGTGCTCTGTAGAGGCAGTTTTTATAATGAGCACTCTTTCCATGTACTTACAACATATTGGTTATTTCTTCACTTATTTGGGAATTCTAAGGCTCCTTCTCCACACATATTACTAATTTACCCTCATTTTACCAGTGATTGACTTGTACTGAGGGAATTTTAAGAACACTTTTGTTTTAGAACACAGCTGTTAATTTTGCCTATATAAGGGGAAGGAAAGCACTGAAGACCACCCTCCCAAGTCATCGCTGAATTTCCAAATGTTTGCATGACTGGGCATGCCTGTATGGGTATTCTTTGAGCATATAATTCTGTCTTGTCATTTCACTGGGGAGCAGAGAGCACCTCAAAATCATTTATGGGGGATCATTTGAATACTCATTGGCTTATGGCAGCCTGGCAAATATTATTTGCAATTCAGAAGATTAATAGCAAGCATGTGTGTGCCATTTGTCCTGAAAATCAAGGGGCTCAATTATTAAATACATGCTTATGCAGACTTAACCAATGATGGTGTTACTAGGAAAACTGACTTCACAAGCAGGCCAATTCACAGGATTCAGAGCCAAGGATGTGGTGGGGGCATTATCAAAACTTAACTCCTAACTTGCAAAGCTAACAATAGCTTTACCAGGTTTTTCTCTCCATTATCTCTGAGTTTTTTTTAATAGCAGAAATGTTTCCCATATGACCAAAACTCAGTCACTGCAGAAACTAGCATTTATAACTATACTGTGTAACCCTTTTTTCCCTCCACAAATTAGATTTTGATTTAATTTGTGGAACTGGCTTTCCCAGTTCTCCTCCTGTGTATGTACAAAGGGCAGTGTATACACCCTAAGCACCATCTTCAGGAGATCCACTGGCACCCTGCACATCCTTACAGTGATCCTCAAAAATTCTTTCTTGCAAAATTTTTAAAAGTAAAACTGAAGCCAAGAGGCCACGTCACACTCTGCCAGTACTGTCTAAGGCTGCCATGGCGGGGTGATTACTGAATATCGAGAATTTTAGGAGTTGTGAAATTATCAGAGACTTAATATTGCATAGGAATGTAATGAAACTCCAAATGCTCAGGGACCAAACACGTATCACAGGACATTGTGCTGATAGATGTGAGGTCCTGAAAAGGCTCAGATGAAAAGGATTTTTACCCCAGGGGAAGCAAGGTTGTTTCTAAAGTAGTGCTTGTGTTTTCTGGCTTTTAGATGGACAACACCCTGAGCACCTGTCAGCAATGACATTTACCACACCTGGCTGAGGAGAAGGCTATGCAAGTGTTCCACTTCTCACAGTGGTTTCTACCTCTGGCCCCTGTCATTCTCTGTGCTGCAGTTTTCTTAACTGTGAAACGTGGCTCCCAGTTACAGGCCTGAGTGAACAGCGCTCTGGTGCATAGCGGCAACTCTGCTCTGTCAATGCCTTCCAGCACACCCAGCCAGGAGGGACTTTCTGGTAGTTGCTGCAGTTGTCCCCTTTGTGTCCTCAGTAAACTCTGGGCTTTGAGGAGCTTTGTGCCTAATCAGAGACCACCTTGTGCTCACGCTTTCTGTCTGTTTTAGCATCAGGTGGCTGAGTGGTGAGGTGCAGATTAGCAGAGGAGGAGTGGATCAGAGTGTGGCTGCAGAAACAGGCTGGCAACTGGATGCCTACACTGAAAAATCCTGTTTTCTGTCTTCCTCCTCCACAGGCCTGCTGTGCGGCTCAGAAAAAAAAAAGAATAAAAGGAGAAGGATGGTGATCACTGGTAGACACTGAATTTGTGGGAAAGTGGGGCACTGTAAGAAAGAGAATGGAGAGACTGCACCTTTAAAAAAGAAATTTTAGAAGCATCGCAGTGATTGATTTCTAATCTAACCCAGGGAGCAATTAATCTGGTGAGGTTTCCCAGCAAGTTTGGGGTCCATGAATTAATTCCCTTGGACATCAAAGAAACAGAATCAGAAAGGTACAGTTCGAGGCAGCAAGAACATCTGTTTTACATGTTAGCACGTGTGCACATCTTGCTTGGTGCTTGTTCATTAGTATAGTGTCTATCATAACAGGCACTGTGGGATCCTGACTTAACTCACTGCTTCATTCCCAGCATCTGGCAAGCTATTTTATAATCTGTAGGTAGACAATACATGTTTGAAAAATAAAAACTAAGAGGAATAGTACATCATGGAAAGGGAAAAAAGAAAAGAAGGAAAGAAGAGAGGGAGGGAGGGAAGCAGAAAGGCAGGGAAATGTGGCTAGTACTTATTTTCATAACGTTTGCAAATGACTGCAAATTCTTCTCTTAAAGAACCCTAGAAAAGCTATAATCTTTTCCAATCATCTACTCCAGAAAGTAAGAGAACTGTTTGAACAGAGAAGTTACAATGACAATAGATCTTTATACAACCTAATAGTCACTCCAGAACACTAGGCTTTAGGGATGTAAAAGCATGTGTTAAAGAAAGTTGATCTGATCAGATTAGACAGTACATACATATTTTAAAAGCTATGTTCAGTAGGTAGGGGGAAAAGATGATATTATGCAAAAACATTTTAAATAATGTAATTGAAATGCCATTGTATTATTCATCAAGTCCTTCTGAAGCTTGAAGATGAACTTTTCACCTGTTTTTAATTTCCTGGCATGTTACATAAACTAAATCATTGTGCACTTGTTTTACTAAACCAGAATACCTTTCAAACTTTTAGCCTCTGGAAGTTGATGAATCATTTATTGTTAAGCAATTTGGTTGCCAAAAAGAGATATTCTAAGGAGACTTTATAAAACAGACCTGAAAAGTCTCATGAATTTTGAAGCAGTAACACTTCACTTGTTGGGCAGTGGTTTACTCACCTTCAGACTCGGGGACTGCTCACTTCAGCAGCACATATTTATTTTTAAGGCTACCAGAGGCAGTCAGTGCTTTCCAATGTGATTTCTATCTGTACTCAAGGAAAATAATCTTCAGAAAAAGGGTTGATACTGTTTAATATTTGCTAAAGATAGAATGTGGGTAAGAGGAAACACAGTTTCTTCATAAGTAAATTAATTCAAGTAAAATGGCAAGATTCTATGAATAAATAAAAGTATGCCACTCAATTCAGGCTCCTTTGTTTAGGGACTGCACAGGTGACTTCTAGATTTGTATGTTATTTTTAGATTGAGTAAGTATGAGTGGATTCAAACATAAGTGAGCAAACTAAGTACAAGTCCACTACTCTGGATGCTTGGAATGCAAATGTCCAGTCCAGCTCCTTTTCCCTTCCTGTTTTACAATTTTAAAGGAGAAGCCTGAGGCTTTTTTACAGCAGGCAACTCCAGGCTATTGTGTGTGACTCCTGTCTGTGTCTCTGTCTCTTCTTGACTCTCTCTCTCTCTCTCTCTCTCTTTCTCTCTCTAGCAGTAATTACATATGGATATCCCCACTACTTCTGGAATTCCTGGTACATAGGCAACATTGTTGAGCTCAATTAGTCATTAACACTCAAAAAGTGTTATTTGAATAAATGGATGGAATAATGCCCATTTTCTTGCCTGTCACAGTTATTTAATATGCATTAGCATGAAATATCGAGTCAGTTAGGTCTTTTATAGAAAATAAATGTTGCTCTGTTTAAATTTAGTAACTACACTAATTCCAGGGACCATGAATATATACTGAATAAAGCATATACCATTTAATGAATAAAACCTAGAATACACACAGTCTTTCTATTAACCCAGTGTCTCCCTTTCTTAAGGTAAGTCTTGGACATGGCTTTGTATTCATTGAAAAGAAATGTTAATTTGTCACTTCTATATGGGAGAAGTCTATCTTATTTTTTGGAATTTAAAGATTGTTAAGTTGATATTCCTCACACTTTCCAATAAAAAATGAACAGGGTTAAAACATGGAATGTCTCTTTAATTTTTTTTTCAGAAGTAACAACCAAGTGAGCCTACACTAAGGAATGGAGATTGCATCCTCACTGCTGAAGCTAGTGTGTGACTGACTCATTGTGCAATGCTGGGATTGAGGGCGGGCAATTGCTGGGTCAGTTCACTGCTTGGACTGGTACCACCCTAATCCCAGCAGTCTGTGAAAGAGGCTTGTTTCCCCTTTTTCTCCCTCACTTTCCTGTTTTCTGAAGCCTCTCTGCCTTTGAGCCAGCTGATGATGGACTGAAATCTCCACAAACTGTGAGCTAAATAAACCTTTCCCCTCTTATCTTTGGGTGTCAGGTATTTTGTCTCAGCAACAAAGAAGAGTAACTAGGACATCTTTAGACAACTAGCAATATTGGTAGCAATATTGGTGACTACTCAATAGATCTCACACAATACCATCAGGCTAATACAGGTTCCTAGAATTAAATTGAACAGCATGTGGCTTTAAAATGACTTTAGTTTATATTGTGGGAAGGATGTGTAGACACATTTCACCCTTATTAGCCAATGAATGTTTCAAGAGAGTAATAAGAGTTTCGTTTATTTACTGTTTGTTTGTTTATTTGTTTGTTTGAGATAGTCAGGCTATATAGCCCAGGCTGGCCTCAAACTCACGGCGATCCTCTCGCCTCAGCCTCCTGAATGCAGCAATTACAGATGTTCTTTGCCAGGCATGAAAGAGTTTTAAAAGAAGGAAACTTAACAATGGGGATGGTGAGTCTGCTTGTCCCTACAGAGAGAAACGACCTAAGCATAAAATACAAGGGACAGAAAGTCTTGTCCCCCAACCCGCGTGCTGCTTTTGCAATCTTGTGGGCACCGTGAACTGTTTGTCCTCTGTGATGCCCCTCTGCCGTGCCACCCTGCCCTCGAGCCAGCTGAGGATGGGCTGACACCTCCACAAACTCTGAGCTAAGTAAGCCTTTTGCCCCTTAACTTTGGGTATCGGGTATTTTGTCTCAACAATGACAAAGGTAACTAAAACACAAGTCATTTGTCTTCCTAGAACTCCTTTTAGTGACATAAAATGGGACAGGTATTAAAGGAAAAAAAATTCAGTGACACTTCTGTTCTCGGGTGGGTACTAGGGGCCAAACTCACGACCTCGCATTTACCAAGCAGGCATTTATGCCACTGAGCTAAAAAACCCCAGCCCTCAGTAACACTTCTTAAGGAACAATAAAGATGAATTTCAAGACCATCACAATAGGTTTCAGGGTCACAGCAAGGGGACCTACAGTAGAGGAGAGTAATTGGGCCCAACTGCTAACACAGCGAGACCCAGGAGAAATTCACAGCAAAGGGTCAGAGGAAGGCCTGCTGCATGGACACTGCAAGGGAAACCCTCAAGGTCACTTCTGCTGGAGACAGAAGAGGGTGACCTGCTGTCCCCTGGGAAATGTGGAGCACAAGAACCCAATTAGATGTCAGGGTGATCAGGTACTTCCAGTGGGTGTTCTTACTTAACTGACTCAGCAGGCTTCTTGCTAAAACTGGGTTTTAGAAGGGAATGGGCTCAGGGCCTGCCTGAGATCAGGCGAAGGGGCTGTGGACACATTATCTCCACTGTCCTTTCCAACTCTAGTATTTTTTCTTTGGCTCTGCTCTTTTTCCTCTGTAGGGATGAGCAGATTCATCATCTGCCCATCCTAGGACAGGTGCAGCACTCACACCCTTAATCTTAGTCAGAACTATGCCAAACCAACCAGTGGACTGACTGGCTAATCACACACACACGCTGTAGATTCAAAAGCTTCTGGAAAAGCCCATGGCCATGCGAGGCTTTGGGGACCATCCAATCACAACCCATAAGAGCTGTCCGATTTAGTCTGTGGTGAACAGGGTAAGACACCAATTCTGAAGCTCAACTTTATTATCTACCACAGGCCATGCTCAGTTCATATAACCCTAGGCATCCTGGAGTTTATGAAGAACTACACATGTGCAAGCCAGGATTTGCTTACCTCTAAGAGGAAAATGGTGATTACATCTGAGAGGGGTGATTAAAGCATTTGGTTTAGTAATATTCTGTTTTTAAAATGGCTTTCTCATCCATTTAGCCCTCTATCTTACATACTGCACAGTCCCTGGGGTCCAGGCTGTGTGCTGACAGAGTTCTCTGGGGAGAAGTGGAGACCTCATGCACACCTGTGTTCCACACACACGTGGTTTTCCCAGCCACCCTACAGACCTGTGCAGACAGATCCACACGGAGGTGGCTAGTGTGGCCAACACTCAGTGCTTTGCATCCTGAGCTGATCTTCAGACTATCTTGGCGGCCGCTGCTTTTTTATCAGGCATCTGGCTCCTTGCACACCTAAGCGTCTGGCATGGGCCCCCACACATCTTAGCACGTCGAGGCTGGCCGTCTGTCTGGAACATACTCACATGCTTTCTAAGACCTTCAGAATCATCAGCACACAATTTATACGTTACATTTTTCCTGGTAATTCCGTTGTAAGCTGAGTATTTGGAGTTCCAAACGTAGACAACGGGAAGTCACAAAAGACTGTATTTTAATAAAAGTACTAATGTATGATTTACCCTGAGATGCTAATAGGTACACGGTTGTATTTTCGGTGAAGCCATCTGACTCACAAATGCTGCCTTGTCAGCATCTGAGGGTGTGAACTGGGTACCAATGAGGCTGGATCTTTCCCAGGGAGACTCAGCTGCACAGGTCCCAGCAACCAGCTCCTGTCACATGGGAACCGGTGGGAAGATGCAACTTTAGATATGACCCGACTTTTCTCCTGGTCCAAGGGCACTCTGGGGCAGAGGGGGAGGCCAGCTTGGTGCCACGCAAGGAGGACTAACTAAGGTCAGTGTGGGTCTCCAGTCCAGGCACCCCAGGCCTCTCAAATTTCGGACCTCCTCTGTCAAGCCCCAGTACTGAAAAGCAGCAACAAAAACTGCACAGATTTAGTCTGTGCACAATAATATCGCAGTTCTCACAAAAGCTTTGTGAAGGTGATTTACTGGTTTGACTGGTTTTGTTGTTGCTATTTTCCTGTAATGGAAATAAAATTAAGTTTTTGTAAACTGTCTGAAGAAAGAATAATTTGAAAACTGTTGTTTTCTCAGTTTCTGAGCTTCTCAATTTTTCTCTTTGTGTGTATACTTTTCTACCTAAATTTCATTTCAGTTAGCATTATAACATAAGCATTTTTCATGTCATAAAATCTTCATAAGGGTGTTCATATGATTTTCCTTCAAATAGTTGTAACACATTTTCCTTCTCTGAATATATAAATAAAATTAGTTTTTTCTGTGTCACAAATAATGATGCAATAACAGTGCTAAATGTTTGTGTTTAAATTATTTCATTAGAATATATCCACAGATTAAAATGACAGTGTCAGTGAAATGAGTATTTTTGAAACTATTGATGCGCTTGCTAAATCAATCTTATACACTCATAATATGTGAATGTGAATTAGTTGTATCAGTCTTTGTAAATTAAATGTATAATTACAATTGGATTTTAAAAAGTCAGTGTTGTCAGTATATTCCAGTACAACTGATACAGTCAAATCTAAAATGACAAATGAAACCCATGAATATTTCTTTGATAATTAAGGAAGCAGTACTTTTAAAAAAGAACTAAAATGATTCTTAATAGTTAACATACTCTCAGGTTGTAATCCATAGTGATTTTCCTTAAGTATTTAGATCATATTCAGCTGCAGAAAATGAAATAAAAAATGTAAAATGTCAGAACACAGTCCACAAAATGTTTAGGCAAGGAATTTTAGAGCAATGCTGACCTAAGCTGACCTATTATGGTAACCATTCCCTCACATCTTTTTTTCCTTTTCTTTTTTTTTTTGTACCAGGGATCGAACTCATGATCTTGCGTTTACCAGGCAAGCGCTATAGCCACTGAGGTAAATCCCCAGCATTCCCTCACATCTTGCAGTCTTCTCTCCTTCATACTCTGTGTACTGTGCACAGGACACATGCTGTGTGGCCTTGGAACTAAGTAAATCCAGTTGCCATTAAACTTCTAAATTATTGCATCACAGTAACAAAAGGAGTTCCTCAAAATCTGTCTTCAAAGATAATGTGTGTAGCCAGTGTGAGCAGAGAGATCCAGACAGATCTGCCTCCTGCCACCATTGGAAAGCTTGCTTTTTGCGGGCAGCCAGCAGGAGCAGGAACATGCAGCCAGGTAAACCCTGTATACCCACAGGCCACCATTGGAGGCTCTGGGTTCCTTCAGGCAGCCATCATCACTGGGAAGATCAGACAAACACCCCTGTGTGTCTGCCACCATCGGGGGAGTCCCAGTGTAGACACACAGGCTGAAAGAGGCAGCCCCACCTCTATGCACACCTGGTCATGGGGGAAGTCCCAGTGTAGCTGCACAGATCTGGAAAAGCCCACACCATGCCCTGCTACCTCTCTGTAAATTTAGGGTCACAGGAACCCAGGTGCCTGTCCCATTCCCCTACACTGTGGAGGGGCAGCCAACATGGAAAGTGTTTGGGGCCCCACAACCAGATTGTTAGGAGGAACCCAGAAAAATGTCAAGATGAAGGAGCAAAAGGAAATCTCAGACCTCCACCCCACACAGAACAAGTCTGGAAGATACAGTCATAGAAGAAAATGGAAGTCACCACACTTGAAATGTCTTAGAGGATAGCAACTAAAGTAAAGAAACAACTTCATGAGACTGTAAAAGTAATAAAATCAGAAATAATGTCTCAGGTAAAAGAAGAAATCACAAATATAATGAAAGAATTTCTCAGCAGGTCTAAAGAAGACATAGATAAAAAAGAAGAGCATAGGAAAATGATAGAAACCTTGAATGAACAATATAGAAAGGAATTACAATGCATGAAACAGATTCAAAGAGAGATCCAGGAAATTAAAAAATCAATCAAAAGCTGGCAAAATCACTTGAAAAAGACTGAAGATAGACTTTCAGACCTTGAAGACAGGATTGCAGCTAGTGATCATGAAAGGAAAGATCTCTTAAAAGTAAGGAACCAGGAAATAACAATTCAACAGCTACAAGACAATGCAAAGAAAAATAATTTAAGAATGATAGGTATCAGTGAAGAAGCAGGGGTCAACACAAATGAAATAAAAAGGCTATTTACAGAGTTAATAGCAGAAAATCTTCCAAACATGGGAAAAGGATCTGGCATGCAGATATGTGAGGCATATAGAACTCCAACTAGCCATAACCGAAGTAAATCCACACTCAGACATATAATAATCACGATCCCAGAAATGCAGCACAAGAACAGAATATTAAGAGCTGTTACAGAAAAGAAATAGGTCATCTATAAAGGCAAACCAATCAGAATCATGGCAGAATTATCAATGCAAACTATGAAGTTAAGAAGAGTTTGCAGTGAAGTGTTTCAAACCCTGAAAGAAAACAACCTCCAACTCAGATTGATGTACCTTGAAAAAATCTTTCAAAATCAATGGGAAAATAAGATACTTCCATGATAAAGAACAATTGAAGGAATTCATGACCACCAAACCAGCCCTATAGAGAGTACTAAAGGATATTCTAGAGAGAGATAAATATGACCATGGTTCCAGGAACAGTAGCAGAGGAGGATTGCAAAACAGGACAGGCAATTGAATGAAGGGGAAAAGTGGGGGCCAACATCAGGAGGATAGCAGGGCAGAGACAAATCAATGTGTGCTTGCTGTAACCATTAGTGTAGATGGCCTCAGGTCAGCAATAAAAAGAAACATAGGGAAAGTGGATCAAGAAACAAGATCCATGAATACACTGTATACAAGAAACACATTTAATCAGAAAGGAAATCCATAGACTGAAAATCAAAGGAGAGAAAACAATTGTTCCATGGGACAGGAGACCAGAAAAAAGCAAGGATAACTTGCCCATTGACTGCCGAATGGATAAGAAAGATATGGTATTTTCATACAATGGAAAGCTACCCAGCTATAAAGTAGGATAACCTTGAGGCTTTTGTAGGTAAATGAGTACAACTGGAGATCATATTCATGGGCAAAATGGTTTGAACTCATATGAGTGAACCCTAGCATAAAAAAACAGAAGGAGTTAGTGGGATCCAAAAAGCACATCAGATATTATAAAAGTAATAGGGGAAGAAACACCTAGGAGGAGACGGTGGTAATGAATGTGAATTTCTTTTTGTCTTGTCTTGAACTCTTGTATGGTTCTCACAATTTTGTTAGGTTTGGTTTTGTTCTGTCTTGTTTTGTTAGATTTTACTGTGTCTGATGGTATAGGCAGCTATTTTGAACATAATGAAATGTATTATGGTAATCATGGTTTGTTTCCTATGACCTTGTTTTGAAGTTCTGTAATGCTTTCATTCTTCATTTAATTGGTTTTATTCTGTTGTGTTTTGTTTGATTTTATTATGTGTGTTGGTATGAGCAGCTATTTTGAAGAAAATGAGAAACATTATGGTAGCCATTGTTGATTTCCTATTATCTTGTTTTGAAGTGCTACATTACTTTTATTCTTTTGTTTTGATTGGTTTTATTCTATTGTGTTTTATTTGATTTTATTATGTGTGATAGTATGGACAACTGTTTTGAAGAAAATGAGACATTATAGTAACCATTGTTCATTTCCTGTTACCTGGTTTTCAAGTCCTGCAATGCTTTCATTGTTTAGTTTTGATTGGTTTTAGTCTGTTTTTGGTTATTTGATTTCATTATGTGTGAAGGTTTGGACAGCTGTTTTGAAGAAAATGGGAGACATTCTGGTAGCCACTGTTGATTTCCTATTGTCTTGTTTTGAACTCCTGCATTGCCTGCATTGTTCTGCTCTGATTTGTTCTGTTCTGTTCTGTTTTGTTTTATGCTCTTTAAAATTAAAAAAAAATTTAAAATATGTGTCACAGACTTTGATAAAGCTAAAGCCTTGATAGAAACTGAGAGAATCTACCTCTATAAAAGCTGACAAAGAATATGGAAATAAAAAGATCATCTAGTCTTGTGTGTGTCTTTTCATAAACTCCAATGAAATAAAAATTTTGAAAAAATTATAGCTTCTAACTTTTCTCGCAACTTCTAAGTTTTTCTGAAATTAATATCAGGTAGCTATGATAGAAAAATCAAACCAAGGGCCAGGGATTAGCTCAGCAGCATAAGTGCTTGCAATGCAAGTTGAGTTTGATCTCCGATATCAAAAAAAGAAAATCAAATCTGGAAATGATACTAAATTCAGACAGCTTAGGGTTGGGTAAAGTTAACAGTCACCAATTGTCTTTTATTGAAAATAAGGAGAGATGTAATAAAGTGTCAAACTTTGTGTTTAAAGGTTACATAGTATTGTAGTTACTGTATAAAGCGGCTGCTCCTTTTCTCCAGGAATAGTGACCTTTCTCCTTTTCCTAGTCTTTTCTGAGTCTCTAGGTACTAAACATGCTATCAACCTTCTCAGTCTGCCACTGTACCAGCTTTCCAAAGGCCTTGCTTCCTTCTAGAGCCCCTCTGGAAGAGAGGGTAGAGCTGGCTTAGCCTTTGTAACAACAGACTTAGGTATGTGCTTGGATATTCACACACACAGAGGCGCGCGTGCGCGTGCACACACACACACACACACACACACACACAAGCGTTCTGCCCAAAGGCAGGAAAGTCATCCCTCCCTTCTAAACACTGACCAGTGTTTAACTCTTCTGCTTGGTTTCAGCTCTCCACTTTCATCCTTAGTCAATGGAGCGCACCATCCCCCCTTGAGATTCTTAGCCACCACTTCTGTGGCCATCAGAGGCACCAGTAGGGGAGCCCGTGTGCCTGCACAGGGAGGGTGGGGGTGTGAGGAAAGTCTGCATAGCTTGCCAAGTCAATGGGACTCCTAGAATGCCAAGAATTTGGACATTTGGATTGAAAGGGAAGCAATATTGAATTGAGGAAAGCACATCAGCAAGGGCAGGGCTTGGGCCAAAGATTGGAGGGCAGAAGTGTTTAAGACTGGCAGGATCTTCGATGGGCGTAACATGTGGTATCGTTAGAAAGGTCTGTTGAGGCCAGATGGTGAGAGAACTTAACTTCCAGAGGCAGGAATTTAAATTTATTATGGAGACAGTGACTACTGTGGGAGGAAGTTTTCTGAGTGGACCACTGAAATTCTGGAGCCAGGGAAATGATCTGCTTGGACTGTGGCCATAGCTGTGTATTTTGTTTTTATCACATGGAAGAAATCTTTTGCTATTTCCTCAGGGAAATATTTTGTTTGCACACCTCAAAAGAAGAAACTGAAAATCCTATGAGCATTTCCAAGAAATAGGCTGTCCCAGGGCAGTGAGCCCTGACTTCTGTGGACAAACAAGTCTGCTTTGGCAGGGTATGTGCTGCGCATACTCACTTGATAGCAATGGGAAAAGCAGATATTCCATTTGTCCAATGATCAAATGCATAAAATCTCACAGGAATGTACAGTATGCTGGTTTGAACACAGGCTTTTGCCTCAACCAGAGAGAAAAGATCTGCCTCTTTGTGTCCCCTGGTAAGGACATTAGTGAGGGAAAGCTTTGATGTTTAAGCAATCATATAATTGAGTCGACTGTTGGACCCAGAAGTAGAGGGTTAGTTTGAGGAATGAACACGGAGCATTTTAATGGCATTATGAGTAAGTGGAGGCGTATGGTAAGAAACAGAATATTATCTTGGAAATATTCTGATTATGGAGATTTTGAACTTTATCTGTTTAAAGTCATATTGCCAGTGATTTAAGCTTTAGGTATTATGACCTTGAAAATCTTAAAATGACAACAGTAAAATGACCCAGAGATTTGCAAATCTCATGTACAGAGTATTTTGTGCAAGTTTTAATAGATGGGGGTAAATGAGGAGAGTTTAGATGGCTAAAGGAGGACACCGTTGTAGTGGCATTTGCTGCTGTGAATTAGAGCCAGGTCCCCAATGGTACTTCAGTTCTCAATGAATTCACCCATCCTATTGACTTGCCTGGATAAAACTATAGCCATCTGCTCCTTACATCACAGCTCACTTCAGGGCTTCATTGCCTTCCCCCTGGGTCCACATGATAGTCTCCTAACTGGTATTCCTGCCTCCAGTTTCCTCTCCCTACCCAGTTGGTAAAGCATCTCCACTTTTCACTGCCCAACTGTTAAGTATTCCAAACTAGCATCCTTACAATACTGCCCTCTGTTGGTTCTACTTCCTGCCATGGTCCCTACTGCATACTTCACAGCTAGTCATTCAAGGAAATCTTGACTAAGCACAGCAAGTAGCAGATTCCTCCTTTTCAAGATTACCAGCACACACCCCGAATTGTGCTCTACCAGTCTCATTATCCTGAGAATCACCCCCTGCCCTGGCACTCCTGTTCTCTGGTTATGCTCCTTTCTCCAATCTCCCTCCTCCTCTGCATGAATCTCACCTTTCACCTGGTTACTCCAGTTCACTTTGGTTTCTGAATCTTCAGGCTGCCTTTCTAAATGTCCATCTGAACTCATGACCCTGACAGCAAATTATAGGCTGCTTTCCTGGTTATTTAACTGGTTTCCATTTGTGAGTTTTGCCTCCCAATGTGATTTTATGTGTCATGAGAGCAAGGGTCATGCATGGCTCCACTTGGATGACTTTCCCAGTGTCAGTAGTTTTGCAGACTCTGATACTGAAATAAATTTTAAGATAATACAGTTTTGGAAATAACCCTTTAAATTTAGAATCATTCCTCTTAAGTCATATTGTGTAATATTATTTATAAAAGAAAAGAGAAAAAAGAAAAGGCTGACTGCCTTGGTCTATATTTTCAATGAAAACAAGTAAGAAGAAAATATAGGTATTGATACAGATATTCTGCTGAAGGGGGTTTTAGGCAGTGAGAATTGTGAGTTTTGGGACAAAGAGCTCTCTGATTAGGAATTATGGTTGCATAATTTATAGTGCCAGCCATGACAGTTTACATGGATGCTGCTAGGGACCCTCCATGACAGCTCGCCCTTTCCCTGGGAATCTACAGGATGCTTCAACAACAGAGAAACTCGGTGCCTGGTTAGGGTGCTGACCTACAGCTCCTTAGACATCAGTTCTCTCTGTGAGTGGGCTTTGGGTTGAGGACAGTCTGACAGGGAGCAGAGAACTAGTGAAGTCAAACCGGGGCATGTGCTGTGAGAGAGGAAGTGCTCTGCTCTGCAAGTCTTGGTCCCAGTCTGTAGAGTTCAGCTGTAGAGTTACAGTTCATTTCTGCAAGCAAGGGAGCATGAGCGGTCTAGCTTCAGACAATAGTTTAGAAGTTAAGTGCTGTAGAATCAATGGCGATAGAGACTGGTGAATAATCCACTTATTAAATAATTTTCTCAAAAATAGCTTCCTGTACCAGGTGCCCAACAAGGGAAAGGAACAGAGACTACAATTTTCTTTTTCTTTAGAAAAGTATCCTTTGCTTTCCAGGAGGTCAGTATGGTTTCAAACAAATACATTGCAAAATAAAATAAAATGAAGTACAAAGTAGATTGGGATGAATATAGGATGCTTAATACAAGAGGGTTGACAAATATGTGCTGCCAGGTTGCTTGCTAAAAAGTCTCCCGAGATTCAGTCTAGGATTCCATGAGGAAACCACAGGCTCTTATTGATTTAGATGTTTTTGGTTTTATTTTTAATGAATACTTGTTTATAGCACCTAATGATCAGTATAACCTTGTGTTATTTTGTCCTGATGGCCAGGGCAGGTGACATTCATCAGAAACCCTGTTGGGAGCAGTGAATTTTAATCTGTTGGGGACCACAAATTCACAATGACTAATTTTGCATACTTTCCTAAGAGGTAAAATGGAGGTTTAGGAATATCAGCACTACCCATCTGGGATTTCCCATTGACTCTTCTTAGCATAAAATCCTATATGCCCTCTTGAGTCATCTCAGGGTTATACTTGCCCACAGAGTGGTAAACCTCGGAGTCTTCCACCGAATTGGAATCTCTTGCTATTCCCACCTATCACTGCACACACCCAATAAACAATGGTTGTTTACTAGGTGAGGAGGAGGACCCATCAGGAGACACTGACTTCCCACCTATTCATGTATTACTAAGCTTGCCTTTTTAAATTTTTCTTGCTGTACCCTTAACATAGACAATCAAAACTGTTCACTGGGTCCCCGAAAAGTAATCCAGGAAAAACAGAATCAGGCCTAGGAATGAAATCAACTGTGTGTCTTTTCTGACCATCCCTTCACAAAAGACCTAAAATCTCTTTTAAATCCTTTAGAAAAAAGATCTTCCCCGAGAAATATTAGTGAGGAGGAAAAGGGAATGCTACAGCCATTTTCAAATTGTAGATACATTTATTTCCTATTTTACCACTCAGTATGTGACTTTTCTCCCAGGTTTCTGCTAAAATTCATAAAACAGAGGCATGAAATAACTTCCGCATGTCCCCCACAATAACAAAGGGGACAGGGAGGGTGACCGGGTTCCTTTGACCCTGAAGCATCCGTGCTCTCTAGGAGGTAAGTCATCATCAGTTTAGGAGCAGTAATTGTGATCCTGCAGGAGCTGATACTTGGTGTCTGGTGGCACCAAACACAGTGCACAGTGTCGGGTTTATTTCAACCTTTGTTTCCAGATACAGTTGAGGAGTGCAGATCTTATATTCTAGTTATGAAATTTCCAGCCTCTCTGCCTTTGCTTAACCCCTACTTTTATTAGAAGATTTTCCATGAAAATTTCATCTATGAATCAAACCTTATGAGTCAATACCTATTTACCTGGAAGACTTTGCTGACTTTGATCAATCTGAAAAAACATCCTATTGTTCTGTGCATCCCTCAGGTGATTACGTACATTCTTCACATAGAATCTACTTGTTTGTCTTATATTGCAGTGCTATTAGCACATGAAATTCATGTCTGGCTTCCTTAGCTAGTATAGAATAGACTCTTTCAGAGTATAAACTATGCTTTTTCTTTCCCAAACTGTGTGTTTTTCAAAGCGTACAGTGTGGATTTCCTAGATCAGAATCCTTGGGATGTCGTGAAAACCCAGATTGCTGGGATCCACTTCACTTTGTTACACTTTGTTACTTCTCCTCCCTCATCCCTGGAGTGATATTGAGCTGAATGAGTAAGCACAAGCGCTTTCCACTTAAACTGAGACTGGTTCTGTAATTGAATCACGATTTTCTCTTCCTGATACTCTTGTCAAGGCATTACGTAAATATAGGGCCTTGGAACCTGGGTTTTACACCAGTCTTGTGCCTACTACAGTTTGGGAAGTGCTGTCTTAACCGAGGCCTGTGGTCCTCAACTGTGGGTGATGGTCCTTTGAGGAGACATTCTGAAAGCTCTGGAGACATTTTTGCTCAGCACAGCCAGGACAAGGGTTGGTGCTGCTCACACACAGAGGGTTGTATCCAGAGCTGCTACCCAGGACAACCCTGGCCCACTGAGAAACCAGGCTTGCACACGCTGCCCAGGCACACACAGATGACCAATGGGTGGTTGTTGAATAATAAGTGTTCTGTGAAGTGGTTTGAGAACAGCAAAGTCAGGGGCTCTTAATGAGGCTTAGTTTCATTCTTCCTGGGACCTGCTTGATGGAAATGCATTGTAGCTTTGAAGTTGCCTGGAAATGCGGTCACCAAGGGCCAGGACTTCCTAAAGCAAACCCGCTCCAGTGGCAACACCCCACGCTCAGCAGCTTCTACATACAAATCTCTATAGTGTTGCCATCATAGAAAGTTTTTCCTGTTAGTTCTTTATGTGGTTTCTTAAATTTGAAAGACACTTAGGCTGGGTGTGGTGGTGCATGCCTATAATACCAGCACTCGGAAGGCTGAGGCAAGAGAATCCTCATGAGTTGGAGACCAACCTGGGCTACATAGTGAATTCAAGGCCAGCCTGAACTACATAGTGAAATTCTATCTCAAACAAACCAAAAACCAAAACAAAAAAGACACCAAATACACATTCCCTTAGGCAGTTTCAGTACTGTTAGGGTAGGATACAGCATTATTTTCCAGGTGACAGACAGGACCGTGTATATTAGCTCCTGATTTGCTGCCCATACAGTGCATCAGGGCCCTCTCTAGGGTTAGTGACATCTACACACAAACCACACTCTGCATTACTTCTAAGATGCTTACTGTCACATCGTTGGTCATCATTTGAAACTGGAGCCTTCTGAAACCCAACAGAATATACTTCAAATGTCTCCCTTATATTTGTGGTTGCTCAATCCTATAGGAAAGGTCACCTACCACCAGAAGGCAGCGTGTCCTGTTTAGAGATGGAGTGTTTACAGCAGGATCTCAGCTAGGATCTCATTTGGGCTGTGGTCAGTTTGGAACCTGTTAGCTGGTACACTTCACCTGAGGCTTATTTTGAAGTGTAAGTTTTTGTCAGCACTGTTTTAATTAAATTAAATAAAAGATGATTTTAATAGACTCGTTTCTTATTTGCATCTACCACCAGAATTTCTGTCTTGATTTTTTGAGATAAAAAACAACCGGAGTAGGCTGTGCACCAGTGGGAGCAAGGGCAGCAAGAGGACTGTCTGTACCTCCTGCTCAATTCCACTGTTAGCCTAAAAGTACTCTAAAAATGAAGGCTATAAAACTTTTTTAAAGCTGGCAGCTTGGCTGCTGTGGGTGGAGGTTCTCTGGCATTTGGTTATACTTTGACTCTATTGCATCAGGAAAGGAGAGAAGAAAGATTCAGTTACAGGGCTCTTTCTTTAAATAATTTCTCATCCAAAACAAAGATATTTGTTTATGTAGAAACTTTTTAGGCTATAACTAAAATGTAACACATTAAATATTTCTTTACTTCTGCAAAAAAAAATTGGACACAGATATTGTTCTTTTCCTCTTTTTTTTTTCTTTTTTCTTTTTCACATTTGAGAAATTCCCTTCTAGTCTGTTCAGGTCAGGAGCAAAAATGAGTTTAAAAGACTGGAAAGTATTTAATAGCATGTAGAAACATTTTTCTTGGGTGGTCTCCTTTAACTCATGTTTTCTATTTTCCTTCTCCTTATCACCTGTATTTTCAAATGTGTTGCAATATCAGACAAGTAAAGGAAAACAACTTCTAAAGGTCTATGTATAAAGAAAGGGTGAAAGCGGAAACACAAAGGCTAAGTAATAGGTGAGTTTTATGTTTTTATCTTCAGCATTCACTAGTAGTATAACTTTTACTACTGTCTAACAAAATGAGCAAAGAGTGAAAAGTTCAAATATATTGGGTTTTCCTGTGACGCTGGCTTCCTGAGCATTGTAGAGCCAGATCAGCAGAGAGACAGAGGGCATTCCTGTCTCTGTCCTGCCTGTGGTGGACGGCTGAGATGGCTACTTGACAGCAAACCAAATCCCCAAAACCAAAATTTAACCTCTGCCTCAGAAGTTCGGCGACTAAGGGTAAGCAGCTGAGATCCAAGTCTCCACTGACTTCCTCTGCTTTCCACCAAGCCCTCTCCCAAAATTACTTCCATCAAGCTAAACAAACAAAAGAGGCAAAACACCAGACTGCTCCATAAAAGGCATTTTGTTTTGTACTCAACTGTTGTGTAGACTGTATGAAAGTAGCAGTCATGGCAGAAGGAAACTTACAGTAAAGTAAAATTCCCCTGAACAACCTAAATTCAATGATGTGTTTTCCTCCAGAGAATTCAGTAATTACCTTGGCTTCAGCCTACAGAAAATAACAGAGTATCACAGACAGTTTGTGACTGACTGCAGCTTGGCTCAAGGGCCATGTATGCTGCAGAACTCTGTGATGGCCAGTAACTACAGCAGACCTACTAAGCCGTTTAGCAGTCTAAGGGACTGACACCAAACTTCCACATAGGTTGGAACAAGACTTGATCATTCCTGATGGTCTCCTCAAAAGAGCAGAGTGTAACAGTAAAGTAACAGCTTAGTAATTTAAACTGTGTCCTGAGACTTGGATTGCCAGGTAAAATACAGGGCATTTAGTTAAATTTGAATTTCAGACAAATTATCTTTTTCTTTTCAGAGCAAGTATATTCCAAGTGCTACAGAGAGGTTGTTTAAACTAAAAAAATTATTTTTTCTTTATCTGAAATTCAAACATAATCATATTTGTGCATTTTTGCTTTTATTTGTGAGGTCTGATAATTCTACCTTAGAAGATATTTTCAAACTTCAACTTTAAAAAACTTTAAACACCTAAAATAATGGGCAAGGTACATATTTTTAAAAATAACTGTGGTGGGTAAATAAAACAGGCTGTGTTGAAGGTCAAAATCTGTGCAAAATGGATTTTTTCAAAGTTGATGATTTCTTAAACTGAAACAACCTCACCTCATGCCACACAGGGCTCACCTTCTCCTTGCACAGTTAAAAGACTTCTGAGGTCATCTAAACTACACATCTGGAGTCTGTTTGGGAGAACTGAATATCTGGTTCACTTTCACACCCTCACAATATTGTTTGGTTATCTAAATTGAATCAAGCCAGAATCACTGTGTTTCTGCAACAAGTTGTTCTTAGAAGTTGTATGGAGCCTCAAAGCACATTCCATATGTGTGGTTCACAATAGTTGTGTTTGTTGTTAACAAGGGGTTTTGAAACAAATAGCTCTGTTCAGCTGGTTGCACAAATGAGAATATTTAATTTCTCTTATCCTCAGTTTCTTTGCCTATAAGATGCAAATAGAATTGTAACTCTCAAATCAGCTGCTAAGACCATCTGAGATGCTACAATTAGAACAATGACAGACATGCGTCAACTGGCTGTGGAGTTCCTGGATGCAAAGACTTAGTCTATACTGTTCACACTACAGAATCAGCTCCAACCACTAAATATGCTTTTGATAAATAATTATGGTAGTAGAAGTAGTTCTAGTAATGTAGCAGAAACTGATCCTCAGCCAATCTGTTGGTTGCCCAGGTGACAGTTCCTATTGCAATTTGGTTGCTTCTGTCTTTTAGAAACAGCTGGTCACTGTGATGCATATTGTAAAAAGCAATCAAAGATGGCAAAGTACTCTACTTCTGTACCTCCCCTTTGCAGACCCCATAAAAACTTCCCTCCCTGGGCCTTAGAAGCCTGAAATTTTGGGAATGATCCTAATCAGTGCCCATTGACACAAAGAAATACGCCTCCAAGTCATTGCCTTTGCATCTGGTGTGTTGGACAAGAAGACTGACCATGCTGACCTCTTAGGTCACCAGTCATGGCCCTCAAGGAATGGCCTTGAAGGATAGAGCAATGACCTATCCAGGTCCCAATGGTAAAGTACAACCTCAAGATACCTTGAGTACCCTCAGAAGTCTGGAGGAGGATTCCTGGCTCCCTGCTCAAGTGACTCACATTGGACCCCAAAGGGAGGAGGATGCAATCTGTCTGTCTGTCTCTTTGCCTGCCTTCCTGCCTGCCTGATTCTGGTAAGAACCTCAGAGACACCAGTTAGACTGATGTCAGTCCTTATCAACTCCCATTAGTTAGTACCACTCTCAAGGGAAGGGGGTTGGAGTGTTTACTCTCTTAGAGCCTGATGAATGAATGTGTGGATGAGTGGAGTGGATAGTGTAAGCCATAGGTTGCTCCCTCTGTGCAGTAAGCCTGGTCACTTATGCTGTGCAGTAAGAGTGACTGATTGGGTCCTCACCTGTGATTCTGTAGCCACTGGTATATGACATAGCAGAGGCCTCATGCTCTCCTTAACTAAGTCACACCTGAAGGGCACCCACACTTTGTCTGTCGCCTATCACTCAAGGATAAACAACAAACACATAGGCAGTCAGAGAAGGGAATAAATTTGTCAAAACCAACAGTCCTGACTGCAGGAAAAGAACTTTTCTGAGATTATGGAGTTAGAAATGAAACCAAATAGCTCAAAAAAAAAAAAAAAGAAGAAGAAAGAAAGAAAGAAAGAAAGAAAGAGCTGATTTTTCCTGAGAATTCCACCGTGGTACCCTCATCGGGCACCAACAGTTATGGATTCACTCCCCATTCCTGACTTGTCTACGTCCAGCCAGCGGAACCAATTCCAGCTAGCCATTGCCTGTATTGGGTTACAGAGGCCCTCTGTCCAGAGCCTTTTGCTTACATGCTTATCTTGGTCAGATGGCATCAATTAACGCTGACCCAAGATGACTGTCAGCAACTCCTTTTGAGTCTATTCAACACAGAAATGTCCAGATTTTGATTGAGGAGAAATTGGATTGTTAGCCATAGTAAATGGGTTGCCATGGTCTTTAAGCAAAACAATCAAGTTAAGTACTCATCAAAGACCAAAAAATGGGACAAAAAGTCCATCAACCACTGTTCCCCAGAAACCTGATAAAAGAAAAACACCTGTTGTCCATAAGAAAATCCAATCTGATATACAACCCTACCCTCTGACTATGAGTTATAAGGGCTATGGACACAAAAATAAATGTACCCTCCATCTGTGAGTCACAAAGAAACCAGACTACCCAGGTTCACCTCAACCTGAACCTCTCTTCACCCTGTCATGCATGGATGGATAGAACAGATTGGGTTCTACCATATTGGGCCCCCCAAAGCCCATGATCATTGTAAACATCAGAGGCAAAAATTGACTTTCCAGGTAGACAATGAAACAGAACTCTTTGTCTTCAAAAGTTCCCTCTGTAAAATAGTTACCATCACTGGGGCAACTGGGACTATTGCCTCTCATCTCTTTCTGCCAGGTGTCAATGCGAGCCTGAGAGGACATATCACCAAACAAACTCCTGTCACCAAGCCAGTCATTCTCCCTCTCATTTAACCCTGCACTTTTCCCAAGAGAAAGATAATGCCCACATCAGCCTGAAACAGATAATTGCAATCCTAAAATTCTGAAAACTCTCCTCTTAAAAGTATGAGCCAAGACTCACCCCTGGACCTGACCATCAACCATGCTCCAGCCATACTTCCACTGCCTAAATCAGTTCTAGATCCTGATAGATTGTTAATCACCTTGCACACTGTGGTTTCCAACCCATACATGCTTCTTGGACTGCTAAATCCTGATGCCACCTGGTTCACTTGCCTGGATTTAAAACATGCCCTCTTTTGCTTCTGAAATGCTGCTGCTCACAAGCCCCTCTTTGCCTTCAAATGAGATCCAGAGATGGGATAAAAAGAGCCAAGTCCTCACCTGACTCTTGTAGTGATAAAGCCACTCAATACTGCCATGTACATGCCCATTGATGTGGGCCAGCCAGACCATGACTGCCTGGCACTGACTGATGAGCTGTTCTTGATCCAACCAGACTTAAAAACCCCTGACAGATGTTGAGTACAGCGTATTTATGGATGGAAGTAGCTCTATTAGGAACGGAGTCTGACAGGCTAGATATGCTGTGGACACCTTGGATAAGCTGTTTTAGCCAAAGCTTTCCTGCCATTGCTTCCTGTTGTGGCTTGGATGCCTGCCACAAATGACATCAAATCTGAACTCAAAATAATCTTGTCCAGAGACCTAAGGCCCCTATCAACCCCATCTAGAGAAATTTTACCCAGTATTAAATCAGACCCATCTTAAATCAGACCCAAACCTACCCCCACTATATGTTCTGCAAGCTCAAGCTACAGTGCTGGCACCTGTGTCCCTGCAGCCTGCTCAGGCTTCAGTGTCTGTGTCACCAGCCCTGACCTCCACCAGGCATACAGATGGACTTTGCTAAACTAAAACCTTATAAGGGCTAACATATATCTGTTATGCTCATGTGTGCCTGCTCAGGCTGGCCTGAGGCATTCTTTACCCAAGCCAAGAAGGCAACAGAAGTTTTAGGGTCTTGCTGTCAAAAGTCATCCCTAGATATGTCCTACCTGTGAACACTGACAGTGAGAATGAGCCTGCATTTGTAGCAGAGATAACTAAATGGAAACTACATACAGCGTATAGACCACAAAGTTGTGAAATATAAAACATAACTCTAGAGGAACAGGTTATAACCATTTGGCTAAAAGACCAACTATACCTGTAGACATTCCTACACACGCATCCAACCCAGGTGCATATTAATGACTTCCATAAGTTTCAGAAATCCAGCTATACATCCACCTTCTAGACTAAAAGAGCCCATCCAGATGATTGCTGAAGAATTTGTGGTACCAGACAGCTCTTGTGAATCTCACTCAGAAGAGACTGTTCACTCAAAGCCCTGCTCTGGTCACTCCAGATGCTAACCAGTCCATGCATGGCTGAAGCCCAAGGATGCTGTACACAGAGTTGCTCCATGCCTCAATGCATTATTCCCTTTGATTTTTGTGTCTTTTTAGGCTCCTTATCCCAGTCCTTGCTTTCACTTAAAATAGAAAACAACTAGTAAGGCCCTTTCCCTTCTTCTACAATTGATCAAGATTTGACAAGCATCCAAGGCACACTGGGCATGCTTCAGGGTTAAACTAGCTCCCTTGATAAAGTAGTGTTAAAATGTGTCTTTTCATAAAGCCAACTTAGGGAAAAGTCCTATAATAAGGGAACACTTTCCAATCTTCAGAACCTTGGCTAGGGCCCATCTTAGGACCACGGACAGCCTTAATGTTACTGCTTCTTGTTGGGCCTTGTCTCAGGATATTACATATAACATGCCCAAAAGATTTATCAGGGAAATTAAAAGAGAGGGGAAGTGAAGCAGAAAATGCTCCCTGGTCAGTCAGTCTGTTAATTGCCCAGGTGACAGTTTCTGCTGAAGTTCTGGCTGTTTCTGTTTATTAGAAATACTGGTCACTATGATGCATATTGTGAAAAACAAAGACAGTAAAGTACTCTACCTCTGTACCTTCCCTTTGAATACCCCATAAAAACTACCCTCCCTCAGCATTTGAGGCTTGATATTTTGGGAATGACCCTGATCAGTGCTCATTGACATAAAATAAATGTGTCTCCAAATCCTGGGTGTCATTTCAGTGTTTCTTCTTGCCATTATAGTAATGTATTAGAGGAGTATTGATAAATTCAGAAATTCAGTATTTAAAAAAGAGAATTGCTCTTAGTGAGTTGCTAAAAGATTTATGTTTCTGTAGGTATAGAAGCAAATTTATAAAAACACTTTATTTTAGGCAAATAACCAGAAAGGCCACTAGAAGTTACTGTGAAAGGCCACTAGAAGTTACTGTGAAAGGCCACTAGAAGTCATTCAAGACTTCAATATAGGTGATACAAAACTGAGATGTTTTTGTTAACTAGTGAGATGTAGATGTTTCTTTTTTTCTGTTAACTAGTTGAAGTCAGATTTTTGCCTGGAAAATTAGTCTAGTGATTACATAAAACATAGATTTTTGTTAAACTGTGGATAATTTTCATGTGATGGTATTTAAGATTAATAAGGTTGAGCTTGGAAAATAGTCTGATGATTACTATTATTGCTCTATGAGACCCTACAGAGCAGTCCTCTAAACCTTAAGAGTTGTGAGGGTTTGCATTTTCTCGTGAAGTAAGTGATTATTCCTACACTTTGATTTTACCAGCACAAGAGGTGGGAGGGTTTTAAATCAGTGAGGGTGGGATCTTCTATTGTGTAAGATTAAGAGTTACAAGGCTAGGCATGGAGATATGTAAATGTCCACAACATAAATATCATGGAAGTCTATAGAGGCTGATCTGGTGGGTATCAAAGGAAAGATTCTGAGTACCAGGACCTTTCGGTTGTATTTAGTTCCTGTGAAACTCATAGCTGCTTTACTGCTGTTAGAGAGAAACCAAAATTTGTCCTGATGTTGTCCCTCTATACCATTCAATAAAGTTTCATAAAATACTGCAATGTGAACTTAACCATACTTAGAGAATTAGCCAAAGGACCTACAGCCATGGTTGGAGAAAACTGGAACACAGAAAAAGGGTATATACCACAGAATCGGGAATCAAGAAAGAAGTTACAATGTGGCTTGCAAGAAGAGGTCTGTAGTAAAGGCTTGGAGCCCAGATGGGGTAGGAGAATTGAAAAGAAATCATCAGATTTTGTTTCCAGAACTTCTATGAAGTCATTTGGAAAGTGGAATGGAAGAGTAGACTTCCTGAAATCAATTTGGATATTTTAAGAAGCATAACCTTAATGTTTAGTGAGATGTAGAGACAAATTTATTATACTGCATTCACTTTGGCAGCCAGGAATCTTAGAAATGAAAGTGCTGCCTAATTATAGTAAGTATCTCATCTAGAATTCTTAAAATCACTAGGGACTATAAGGAAGGAAGATCCAAGTACAAATGCACCTCTTCTCTAAAATGGTATGATCTCTATTTTGATCTTTATTATTATAAAACTTTTTCTAGATTATACCAACTGGGTCTGGCTTGCAGATAAGCTTGGACTTAGACCTGCCTAGACATTTTCAATACACTAGAGGCAGCCTATGAGGAGCTAATCAGAGAAGCAACAAGGGAGAGTCTCCAGAAAGGTGGAGTCAGCACGAGCTTGGCCTGGTAGTAAAACAGCAAGGCTACAGGGAGAGTGATTCTCAGTACAATCACTTTGTTACTGGCATGGCTTAATTTTGTGAATCAGTTTGACTGGGCTAAAGATGCCCCAGATTGGCAGTGAAGTGTTATTTCTGGAGTGTCTCTGGGGGTGTTTCTGGAAGAGTTCAGCATTTCAATTGATGACTATAAAAGAATCAATGCTTGCCGATTTTGCAGGTTCCAGAATTCAAAACTGTATTTGTTCACTAAAGTACAGGAATTCTATTTATTGAAAATGTCTCCTTCATCTTCACAGAAAAAATAGTTACTACCTTTAAGATTAGAATATGTATCCCAAACACTGGCAAGAATGAAGATAAAGGGTTAAGAATCCTGAAGTGGTTCCACACTGCTTTTGAAGACTATCTTTGAAAAGACATTCAAACATGATGGTGACCCAGGGCCTGATGGTGACCCAGGTGTTCAATACCACAAGACTTGCCAGGCCAGTCCAGGAAAACTAGATCAAGCACTGGATACAGCTTACTGGCAGAGACAGTTCAAACCATGCCCTGAAACCTTGCCAGAGGCTGAGAGAGTAGACCTGAGGAAGAGCCAAGGGGTGGAGCCAGGAGTTAGGAAGTGGAGAAAGCAGCCAAGGTAACAGGAGAGGAGCACAAGAGGCATGCTTTGGGATAGTTCCCTTGCTCTAGACATTGTCTCTGGTGTGTGACAATGCCTCATCGAGTGCTGCAAGCATACATTCACTGCACAGTGAAGTAAAACTAATTTTCTGTACCATCAGGGTCTGAGTTACTGGGTCTGTCATGATGGGATATGGTAGCCTTTCTGGTCCATGTCTTAGACCTGTGTCCATTCATGTCCCCATCCACTGTCTTAGCACAGCAGAGATCCTGAAAGAGTCTGGAAACTATGACCACACTTCTAGTCTGTCATTCTGCAAGCAGAAGTGGGTACCAAAAGGAATGTGGAGTCCAGCATTGTATAGACAAGGAGCTGGAAGTGTTCTCTGCAAGCATATAGGACTTTTGTATTAAAAACTCAGAGTGCAGGAATGATTATTGGAGACTTATCTAGCTTTATGTAGTAAGGCAAAAGGAACTGTCAGCAGGATTACTAGATCTGGCTCACTGCTCTGAGGAACTTACATGATGTCTTGATGTATGTGTCATCTCATCAGTGTGAGGTACATGGTCTTGAACTTGTGTTTTGGCACTCTGTGAGAAGCAGGTGTCCTTTTACCTTGATTCAAGATATTCACCGATGCTCAGGATTGATATTCTTACAGTGTTTTAAACAACTGAATTTTTAGCCTTTATTACTCTTATTAAAAAAATAGAGTTCTCAAACCCTAAAAAAAGAGGGGCAAGTGCAATGTAAATGGTAGGATGAAAGTTCTAGTCAGAGGGCATCTTCTGATGCCCTCTCTTCATGGTGACTTGAAGCTTGGACTGTGGAAGATACTTCTGCAGGAGCAGAAGATATTTTCAAAATCCCCCTGCCTTATTATACTTTGCACCTTTAAAATCTCTTATATTACTTTGCACTTTTAAAATCTCTTATATTATTAGCCAAATATGCTTTAGGATCTGAAACCTTTGTCCCTGCAATTTCAGTCCTAAAATTTGCAAAAGAAAAACAATAGATTTATAAAACAAAAAGAAACAAAACAAAGGGCAAGGTTAGATCAACCATTCTATGCAAAAAGAATGCTTTAATTTTAGATGTCATGTGCAGTTACTGGAAGGAAGGAGGGAAATTCTTTACAGGGCATTCAAGCAAGGAAGATTTCACATTAGCAACTGACCTGCTCAGAGTTCTCATTCTCACTCATTCATTACAGGCACTGAGTCAACAGATGAGAGTGGCATGGTCCAAGTGGAACTCTGAAGGGGCAGCAGCCTATGAGATTTTATAGAAAGACGGCTTTTCATCTGTGACAGAGCTCTATAAAGAGGAAGAATGATGACTGAGAATGAAGTGGATGGGTGTATTAGTCCTCAAATCCTGTTCTTATGTGTGTATTTGCTGTCTGCCCTTTGTTTACCTTCTTTGTTATTTTTTAAGCTATATTTTATTGGTATATGTTACTGTTACACAATGATGAGGATTATTTGAGAAATCCACACATTTATTTAACACATCTCCAGCAACTTCAATCCTATTACCCCCATTCTTTTCCTGGCCCCTTTCCTCTTGCTTGGCCCCTTTCCTCATCTCCAGGAGTTTACCTACTGATTTACTGCCATCTCTGCCTTATTTTAAGTGTATATGTGCCTTGATTATTTTTCTTTCCTTGCTGAGACAAAATATCCAACACCCAAAGTTAAAGGGGAAAATTTTTAATTTAGCTCAAAGTGCATATTAGCTGGCTCCAAGGCAAGGTGACTGGGCAGAGAACAGTTCATGGTGTCTATAAGGCAGAAAAATCAACAAGATGAGGGGGAGACAAACCTTTTTCTGTTCCTTATGTTGTATCTAGTCTACTAGAATTAGTATGCAACCAATACTATCAGTGAACTGATGCAGCAACCACCCATCCTTAACGCCAGCACCATTAATCTAGCATTGCACTAAGAATCAATCACACATTCTACATTCAGCCACTCTCAAAAAACTCTATGACCACATGAGTCTTTGGGGGACATTCAGGCACAAACCATAATATTCAGCCCCTGTACCCCAAAGAATTCACACACATTTCTTTTTGCAAAAGGCATTTAGTCCATCTCCAGGAGTTACCAAAGTCCTAACAATTTCAGATTGCTGAAAAGTCCAAGTCCAAAGTTTGCTCTGAGATTTAAGGCAAAGTCTCAGTTAGGAGTCCCTGTACAAATGAAAAGAAATTTAAACACTTCAACATTCAATGGCACAAGATAGACATTTCCAAACCAAAAGTTACAAACAGGGAGATACAAAGAAAGTCCAAAATCTAGCACAGCAAACATTAAGTCCATAATTCATTGTGCAGCACCTGAGGCAACCTGTGGCAAGTCATGAACTCCAAAAGGGTGTGGGTGGCTCCACCCCTGTGGCACTGCTAATGGTTATAGCTCTGTGGCTTCTCTCTGGGGCCAGCTTTGCTTCCTCCTTGAAAATTTCCTCAGATGGTCCAAAATTCTGGCTTCTCCAAAATTCTGAGGCCTCCATTTGTGTTGGTTATTTTTCTCTCATTTCTGGGACCAAAAAACAATGATTAAGGAAGAAAATGTTTATTTGGCTTTGTGGAGGTTTCAGTCCACAATAGGCTGGCTCCAAGGCAAGGACGCATGGCTGAGGGGCAGCTGTTCAAGGTGGTAGAAGCTACAAAAGCAACAAGAGTAAAAAGGTGACAGCTAGCCTGTTTTCCACACTTATAGTGTAAGCAGGCTACCCACCCTAGGTATGTCCTCTACACCCTAGGATGTAGAACTGCTGAGTCACTTAGCTAAGCTTTTAAACTTCTTAAATTAACAAAATGAATCAATCATTACAACATCATCAGGTATAAACGGCTGCCCTAGGGCATGTTTTCTACACCCTAGGGTGTAGAACTGCTGAGTTTTAGTTAAGCTTCTAAACTTCTCAAATTTACACAATATAGCCATCATTACAACCCACCCCTTGTCCATTTAGCAAATGGACACACTTCTTGAAACCTTTTTCCAGATATAAACACAGGCCTATTCTTATCATTGTAGCAACTTCAACATAATAGCACAGGTTTAGCTATCCATAAGAACCAGTATTATGCCTATCAACTTTATATAATGTTAGAGGCATAATATTCTGCCCCTGGCCCCCAAAGACTTATGCACATCCCTTTAATGCAAAAGGCATTTAGTTCATGTCTAAGAATTGCCACAGTCAGGGCATTTCACTCGGGACCACTTCTGTCTCTCTTACACAGAAGCTTTCTTTCCTCCAATAAATATATTTTTCTCTTAACCTCCATTGTTCCTAAAATTCATTCTTGAATTTTAGAGAACACAAACTCATACCAGACTACTAGTAGGATGAGAGTTTCTTTCTCTCATATCATTTGGAGGTCTTCCGCTGAGATCATTGGGTACACAAATTTGATGTCTCTTACTCCTTTAGAATGCATTCTTAAGCACTGGAAGGTGTTTGACCCTTGCATGTTAAAAAAGGGGCATTGCATATTTTTCTGCAAACACATGTGTCCTGCATACCCTTTAGAATCAAAATGGAATGCAAAGGGAAGTATTAATTATAATGTTCTTTTATAACTAAAATCATACTGTAAAAAAAGAGGGAAAATAGTTAAATTGCCTTATATTCAAACTTTCTTTACATCAAGAAAAAATTCTTATTTATTCTCAAAGTATAATTATAATCCATATGAGACAACCTATGCCCATATGTCTGTTTCTCTCAGTGACTTAAAGCAGACCAAGCTAGGTCTAGGAAAATTTTCAGATGACCCTGATAAGTACATTGATGCCTTTAGAGGATTTTCTCAGACCTATAAACTGGGCTGGAAAGATATATTGCAAATCTTAAATCAAATATTGACTTCTGGTGAGAGACAGGCAGCATTAGAAGCTGCTATTGCATTAGGGAATGAATATCATATTGTTAATTTTAAACAGCCAAAAGATCCACAGCTAGAGGAACAAGCAGTTCCCACTGGAGCCTGAGTAGTCCTAGTCCAAGATCCCTGCTGGCCTGACAATAAGACAGGAGATTGAAGCAGGAGACATTTTAAGTATGTATTCTTAAAGATCTAAGAAGGATAAAAACCAAGTCCTCTAGTTGTTTTAAGTCTTCAGCTATTTATCAGTAGAAAGATGAAAACCCATCTCCTTCTTAGATCATTTACCAGAAATACTGGTAAAACATACATCTATAGCTCCTGATTCAACAGAACAGATTTTATTTAAAGAGGTGTTTATTATCCAGTCAGCCCCAGATATTAAAAAAAAAAGCTACAAAAGAAAGCTTTTGCTCCAGATAGTTCACTTGATACTTTAGTAAAAACTGTATCCTTATTGGTATTGGGCAAAAATCAAGCAGAAAAACACAAAGAAACCAAAAAGTGGCTGCCTTTGTTGTGGTCTGGGGGAAAAAAAAAAAAAATAACAGACCCTAAGTCTGATTCTTGGGGCTTCAGGAAGAGTTCAGTGACTAGGTTCAACTTCTGCTACTGTGGAAAGCTAGGCCACATTGAGAGGGACTGCCTTAAGGGGCCCCTAAGCCATGTCCTGACTGGAAAGGCTACCACTGGAAGCAAGACTGCATGCTGAGGTAGAGGCTGCACAGCACAGGTTCATCCTGGGTGGGGGGCAAGACTAAAGAGCGCAGGCACTCCACCTCCTCCCTCTGGCCAGGCTGCCATCTCGACCTGACGTCTCTGTGAAGGAGCCCTGAGAAACCATGACTGTAGAGGGAAAACCCCACCTGTTGCTGGACATCGGTACATGTCTGTTGGTCCTTCTCCAACTCTGGCCTTCCAGACCTCAATAAAAAGTTACCAGAAGAAATACCTCACTTAAGCTGTAACTGGGATAACTTTCTCTTCACTCATTCCTTTTAGTTATACCTAAAAGCCCAACTCTCATCCTGGAGAGATTTTATCCTCTCTAACTACTGCAATATGTTTATTCAGATTTCCAACTAATCAAAACAATGCTGAGATTGTTTTTCACAAATACAAAACATATTGTTGTTTATGTACAAACACTTAAAGAGTTTTTCATTGGTCAAAATGATGTGCTGCTAGAATCTGGTTCTCATAAGGTATCAGATATTTAGAGATAATTATAGCTAAAGCTAGAGGGACTTATGACAAAACGTCAGAGTCCACCAGTAAAGCAGTCTAAGAGCCAGTGGGTTATAGTTGATATCCCTTAAAAATAGTTTTTAAAGTTACCTGTCAACTCTAATGCTCATGGTTTGATTATATGTCTTCTAATATTTTTGAAAAATTTGTTCTTGCCTAGAGAATACCAAACCCTAAGTAATCATACAGATAAAACCAATAACAAATATGCTAGATTTCTTTTAGATTCGTTTTATCAAGATCCGCCAGATATTGTCCAGAGAGGCTATGTGATACATATAGAGACCTTAACTAACTATAATCAGAAGACTTTAAATACCACTACAATTACTCTCTCTATCCTAAATAAAAAAGTTAAATTAATGAGACAAGTTGTCTTCCAAAATTGAATGGCATTAGATATCTTAACAGTAGCTCATGGGGGATACTCGTGCAATTGTAAAAACTGAATGTTGTGTGTACATTCCTGATCCTTTGCTAATACCACAATAGCCATTCAAGATACTGGATGACAAATCAGTGGCATGTCGGACCCTAAAATTCCACAGACTTTATCCTTATCTTCCCTATGGGAAGCCATTACCAGCTCCTCTTGGTAGAAATCTTTGTTAGTTGTACTTATAATTATCCTGTTGATTCTTATTATTTAGTCTATGCGTACTTAACTGTTTCTTTGGTTTTGTCTCCTCTAGACTTAGAGCTATTTGCATACCCAAGATGAAAACGCCTGGTGTCTATTGAAGACCCTTTATAGAGTATTTCTGACTACCAAACCCCTTGAGCCTGACGAAGGCAGGTGGGTCATCTCCCATTACTGTTGTGGAAGTTTGGGGTGCTTCTTCAGAGGAGAGAATGTAATAGGCAGCTAAGAGATAAAAACATAGGTAGCCAGATAGGACTAGGCTCTTGAAGGAGCCAGTGCAGAAGAAAAACACCTTGCAACTGTGAGGAAGATAGGCACCTCCCCTGAGTGCCCACCCAAATCCATCATCTCCTCAGCCAAATAAGATCCTATTCTGAGGTTTCAAGTGATTGTGAGTTTAGAGAGGACACAACTCTAAAACAAGACACGTGCAATTTTTTACTACAATTGTTCATGAGTTTTGTATATCTTCTCTGTTGTCATTGGCCTTATTCTTCTAAACTTGGGGACTTAAGTGTTCATAAGGCTTTTATAATATTAGTTACCAATATTTTTCCATTTTTCCTTTGTTGTTGTTTTGTTTGTTTTACAACAATTTTGAGTCATTATCCCAGGGGCTAATATTCCACATTTGTATCTCACTGTCTTTAGAATTCATGTGGTTTGAGGAATGAATCCAGCTTTTCACTTGTATTACAGTTGTCTAGGTCTTATTTTAAAATCTATCCTTTTTTTCCCTAGTGATTTGAATTGCATTCTTAGTTATATATTACATTTCCTCACTTGTGTAAGTCAATTTTAGATTTTATTTTTCTTTTCGTGTACCTATTCTTACACTATCTCACTTTTTTATCACGGAAGTTGTATTAACAGGTCTAGGTCTAGGTACCCAGCTCCACTCTTTCATTTTTCTCAGTATTTTTCCTATTATTTTTTTTTGCATAAAAACTTTAAAATTAACACCTAGCTCCAGAAAAAAACAGCTTTAAAAATTGGGATTGTGTTATATTTAAAATTTTTGAATTGCCCTCAATGCTTTTGAATATTTCTGACAAGAACACTTATTATGTCTCTTGATTCTTTTTAGATGTATTCTGTGCTTTATAGTGTTCATTAGTTTTTCTTCTATATATTTATACATTTCATGTTAGGTTTATGCCAGGTATTTTATTTTATATTTTCCTAATGTAAATGGGTCTTTTCTTCCATTATTATCTTCTAGTGGTATGTTTTTAATGGATTTGGAAATCTTTGATTTCATGTTAGATTTATTTCTTACTACTTTACAAATTATTTTTTGTCATATTTATTATCATGAGTTTCCAGGTATGCAATAATTTCATCTGTAAACAAAAACAATATTCTGTTTTCCCTTTTAATTATTATGATTCAAATTGCTCCCTTATTTGGTTTTTTTTATTGGCTCAACTATCAGTATAATATTAAATAGTAAGACAGAAAATGAACATTCTTTAGCTTGTTCTTCACTTCAGTGGGAATACTTTTAGTGTCTCTCCATTAGGTAAGAGCCTGCCTTTTCTGGCTTGAGGAGTATAAAGAATTTCTCATAAGAAAGGATTCATCAGTTTTGAAATTAGTGTTAATTTATGTGAAATGCCTTTCTGGTATATATGGACAAGACCATGTATGCTTTTTCTTAATGTGATGAATTTTATTAATGACTTTTTAAATGTTGAAATAGTTACCTTAATGTACTATTGAACAGTTTGCTAATGTTTTATGTAAGATTTCACATCTATTTTTAATAATGGGATTGTTTTATAGTTGCATGTATGGTTTCTGCAACAGCATTCAACTCACATCATGGGGTTTACATGTGAATGTAAAGCTATTACTTCCTTCATGCAGCCCTGGCACAGTTTAAGTAACATTCATCTTCATCTTCAAGGATGTTGTCATTAAGATTTCTTAGTATTATTTTTTGTTCTGGTAACTTTAGGAGAGGGGAAAAGAGAGGCTCTTTGGCAACTCTTTATTTACTCTATGAACATTTGTTTACCTACAATTGAATCCAGTTTTATATCTTACTAACAAGCTATATATTCCCTTTTATGTTAGAATTTTTCATGTAGTTGCACAACAGATTCTCAAAGTGATTTTTAAGAATCTGTGTATTTCCACAGATATCATCCCCTTTCCATTCCTTATTCTCTGTATTCATCACTGACTCTTTTTCAGCTAATAATTTCTATTTTCGTCTTTCTATAGAATTAATTTTTGTTCATTTTTTAATTCAGTGTTATTAGCAATTTCTTCCATTTGTTTTATTTTGATTTACTTTGTTGTTGTTTGTCCTATACATTTTTTTTTTTTGAGCCAGGGTCTTGCTATGTAGCTCAGGCTAGCCTTGAACTCACTTTGTAGGCAGCCTGGCCTAGAACCCACAGAAATCCTCCTACCGAAGCCTCCAAAGTACTGCACCACCACACCAAGATTTTTTCTATACTTTTTCAGTTCCATTTTTTTTCATCTTGTTGTTCTGTGCATGTGTTTTCCCATTCTTTTTCTTATTAGATTAATGAGTTTTATTTTGGCAGATTTGCACAAGCATATAGCATTCTTTGATTATTTTTACCCCTATCACACCACTTGCTCCACCCCTCCTCCCAGTTCTGTATTTTCTGGGGCATCTGAAGTGTGTATTTTACTCATCCGCATTCCCCTGTTACTCACCACCACACTTGTCCCTTTCCTCTAATCCTGTCCTTCTTGTCTTGCTGTTTTTTTAATGCTATGAATTTCTTACTTTGGCTATATTTCATAAGTTCTAGACATATAGGAATAAACTCTGCTCCAGGTACCAAAATTATGCATTAGTTTTCTTATTGCTACATAACAAATTAGCACAAACTGATGGCTTAAAGCAACATCTGCTGTGACACCATTTTCTGTGCATCAGAATTCCAGGAGTGGCTTATCTGGATCTTCTATTTGGGGACTGTTGTTCAATCAAGATATCCACTGGGCTGCATTTTTTTCTTGGATGTTGAGTTTTGTTCCACCCTCAGATGCTTAATGGTGGAATTTGGCTTCTTGCAGTTGTAGTAGCACTGATGCCTCCTCCCTTGCTATCAGTCCAGGGCTGCCCTTGGCTGATATACCCTCTGCAATTACTAGCTGTGTGGCTCTTTCAAATACGGTATTTTACTTTTGCAAAGCCAGCAAAGGAGAGTTTCTTATTCCTGTCAGCTAACACTGAGTTTTATGTGATACATTTGAGAGAGTGGTCCCCATCACTCTTGGCATGCCCGGTTGGTAAAGAAGTCATAGGCTCAAGCTGTGCATGCACAAGGGAGCAACTGCAGAGACACGACCCTCGCATCTCCTTGGAATGCATCAGTTATGAGTATATCTTGGTGGACGATTTTACTTTTCTCTGAACCTTTCTTTGTCTTTGGTGTTCCACAGTTCTTTTTGCAATGGCTTAGATGTAGATTTTGTTTCTTGAGCAGCTCATCCTTGTGTCCCTTTGGCTAAGGATTCATGTTTTTCATAACTCAAGAATCCTTGTATATTTTGTTTTCTAACATTTCTGTGCGGTTGCTTCCATCTGCTGCTACATAAATTTATTTCTCAGTCTAGGTTTCCTTGAACACATGAGCTTGGATCTTAGATTTGTGTGAGAGCAGTTGTACGGTTGTTGGTTCTTAGCAGAGACTATTATTGCACAGTAACTGTCTCTTTTATTTTCTCTTTCACATTCAGAGTCCCCAAGATAAGTGGATTTCCTTAGCTCCTCACACACAGGCCCATTTCTCTGCCAACATGTTTGGAGAAGGCATGGCCCATCAGCTGAGCCCGCTACACGGAGTGCCCTCAGCTCAGTGCCCTCTGTTGGGCAGTCTCTAGGCATAAGTTAGAGCCCCCCCAACACACACACTGTGTGCAAACGTAGGTTTCTGTGGAGCTGTGTTCCTGTATCGTAATATAGCCTGTTTCCATGTCTACTTATCATCTTGGTTTCAGCTGATGATTCATTTTGGTTTGGTTTGATCTTTGGTGGGTTTTTTTCTTTTTTCATTCTTGTGAGTCAAACTCATGCTGTTTTTGTTGTTATTGAGGCACTGTCCTGTTGTTTTACAGTTGGAAGATATTTCAGAATATAGTTATATTGCTGATGTGGTAATTCAATTTTCTTTTTAAATGCTTCTTAAAATTTTTAAATTTTATTAGTACATGTTTGCAGATCATGCAGTTTACGATTATCTTGGGGCATAAGTACATGTTCATACCACAGCTTCTTTTTTTTTTTAAATCCCTTTCCCCTTTCCTCCTCATTCAAATCCCCAACCCCATCTTTTGTTCTTGTTGATATTATTAATCCTAGCTCATGTGATGGCATGATTACATTCATTGAGGTTATTAGGTTCTTATCATGGCATGTCTTTATTCCACTTATTTCTCCTTCCTCCCTCCTCACTCCTTACACTTTTCTACTTGCTGTTTTTTGTCTTTAGTCTTAATCTAGTCTTGGTTTTCCTCTGAAAATTAAGTAGTGCACTTATTTCTATTTGCATTGGATATGTGTGGAATTCTAAGATTTCCCTCAGCTGTCCTGCAAGTTTTTCAAAGGCTAAGACTTTTGATTTGTGCATTTCATCAGAGAGAAAGGTCATCTTAGAGCAGTATTTGTCATGACACATCCTTTCTTGTGGAGGCAAGAGTAGATAGAAAATCAATTCCTTGTAACAATAGTCCAAATAATTTGCTGGAAAACAATTTAAAATATTTTCTTATAACTTTAATAAAAATACACATTTCTTTCTTAGGCTCACAACAATCCAATCTTTACCTTATAAATCTGAAAATTAGAAGAACGATTTTTATAAACTGGCAGGAAAATCTTGTTATATCTTGCATAAGAGTAATTTGTGGGAAAATGACTTTGCAATCTTTTCCTATATTCTACATTGCAGACCTGCTTCCACTTTTACAATTAAATAAAGTCATAGAAGGTGTTTAAAGTTTAGTATACATAAAAATGTATGTGTGTATGTAGTATACATAAAAATGTGCTGAGAAGTTGCTTATTCTCCATGTATACAGTCTCTATTTCTACAAACTGTATATAAGTACAATCTTTGCATTTTTTAACAAGCTTTGCAGGTGAATCTGATGCACAAAGACTTGTGTATTGATTCAACAAATCTTTTAGCCTAAATTCCTTTTTTCTCTTTCATCTGTGGCTGTCACAGTGCTTGAGACTTTGGGAAACGTCCAAAAGCTGGCAATAGAGTGAACTGGATTGGCTTTTAAATTATAACTTATCTCTTCACTGATCACTTCCAGCCTAAAATAATTTCCTTTCATATTCTGGGTTTTTGGAACTTTTCTGACTTGCACATTTTTGTTTTATTATGTTTTTAATATTGAAGCTATAAATTATAATTTTGACATTTGATGGCCCTCATAGAGATATCTAATGTTTCATTTGGCTTTGGAATCCTGCATTTTATTTTTCCAATGTCTGTATTCTTTTCCAGTTACACTACTAAGGTTTTTGGTACTCAGCGCTTGCTTTGTTGTTTCTGGAGTCATGCTACTCAGGTATATTATATGACTTATTTTATCCAATCCTTTCCAAAAAGTCTTACCTGTAATAACATTATTTATATTTATTGTTCAAATTTTTCATAAAATGTGAGTGTAATTAACAGGAATATTTGTTATATATTTACTTTTTATGATCTGATTTGTCTTTTACATAGTGCAGTTTTATAAATTTAATAAGGTACTTCACTTGTATTCTAGAATTAACACCCATAGTTTATCTATCTTTAAACAGAAAGAATCATGATTTAAAGGGTTTTTTTCTATTAAAGTAAATCATTTATTGTGAGTAGTATATTATTGAATAAGCATTTGAAAGGAAGTTATATTTGGCTACTGTCTGGACAACAGTAATGTCTCCCACAGTTACAGTTTGTTCACGAAGAGTGTGGATTAACAGCATGTGAAGTCATTCTTATCTCATGCCTTTATTTTTTCAAAATTAACTATAGAGGGATGATTTTCTAGAACAGCTCAGTAGACTCTGGGAAAATTAGAGTGACCTGGGATATTAAATCCAGTGGCTTAAGATGTCACCCTCCTATAGGAGGGATGAGACACACACAAAACTACCCATGAGCAGTATGACCACTTGCATTGTTAGAGTGTCCAGCAAATTTACCTCATGGTGAAAAGGAAAAATGCAGCTACCCAGGGGCTTTCTTGAACATGTCTTCTGCTCTCAGAGGCCATAGCCAGGTATCCTGGAGATGTGGCCATGGTGCTTAGGCATTTGGGGCAAGTTATCCCTCTGTGAAACATGACAATATGTGTAGGGAACCATGGGAGATGAGGAGGATAGCTCTGGACTAAAGGTAACACAGCAGCCACCCAAGGGCTTAATAAGGAAAGAAAAAAGATGAGACAGTGCACTTTTAGCCTTGCCTTTTTTTATATAATCTTAAGATTTTATTTAATTACAATTAATTGTTCACATTCTTATAGGCTTTTGCACCAGAATTTATTATTTTAATGGCTTGAGTTTTATTAATTAAATTTAATTATAAAATATTAATTTAAAATTTATTTTTATTTTTCATTTGCATTTAGGAAATTAAATGTTAGGTATCAGCTAAGGGAACTATTTTTAAAAAGATGCATCTTTAAAATTATTTTAAAGTATATCCATACATACTCCCAGCATCATCAGCTGTCATTATATTTTTTACATTGTTCTCTGCTACAGGTCATTAAAGTCATAATTAATTTTAATAGTAGTAAATGTGCTACTGAAGCCAGTTGTGGAAGAAATGATCTTAACCTCATAAACCTTCAGGATTTCTGCATAGTTCTATTTTGGAATTTTCCAGCAAAAGTCAGTTGTTCTTTTTCCTATTTCTCTCATTGAAGAATACTGACCAATGAATCTCTGCGGATATGTCAAAACTAGCTTGCCCTAACTAAAAGTGCATTTTTAGGAAAATAAAAAGACATATGATCTTCAGGAATATTACTAGGAAAGAGATCATATTTAACATTATATACTTATTTGGATTGGAATCCTTTGTTCCTATTTTATAACTTGAACACATAAACGAACAATCCTTGCTTATTTGTACTTCAAATTCTATACTGAAATTTAGGAAATATCTCGGTGACAACACAACATTCAGCTGATTTGATCTGCAGCAGGAGTTGTTAGGCACCGTCTTCAGAAGTCAAAGCAAGGGCCAGACTGAACTTTCCTCCTGAACTCAGATGGAAAGAGGCTCCAAAATGTTGCACAAATCTTGTGAGTTAGTAAGCTACTGAGGAAGGAGAAGGGCAAATTTGTGGGATTGCAAATTTGAGAATCCAGATGAATACAATTACAGTTTTTACACCCTCGAGTGTATTCTAGGTGCTGAGACTCAGACTGGGTGGCAATTATGTGGCATCTCCCCAAGGAAGCTCACTGAGGTCCTAGCAACAACTTGGTACATCTGTGTTTATGCCCACTTAGGAAAGTCTACAGAAACTCCTCATGTTCTGATCTTGATTATGGGGAGTTTTTCATTTCTAATGAAATGGACTGGCTTACAGCTGAAACCAGTCCTGGCTGTCAGGGGACCTGACTGAAGCCAGATGTGGTGTTTCTTATCAAAGGATGCCACACACAAAAGTTTAGGAACTTCACTCTCAGGAAGTCTTTAAATACTATGTCAAAACAAAATAAATGCCTCATCCTCTAACTTCAGTTATTTATTTTGAATGCTGATAAAATTCAAAGTAGCTGTTGTACAATTAGTTTCATGTATTTGTTTATTGTTAATATTAGCAAATCACTACTTGTCTCCTTTTTAAAATGACGAATAGTGCTATATAGAGAACACTTTCCCATCCTCATTGCAGAGCAGGAAGGTTTATTTGTAATCCCATGGAGAAGTTATTGGAATTCTAGTGAGTTAATTCAAATATACCACTTCCAGTGCAGCCTCACAGTGACAATAAAGACACTAAGACATATATACAGTTGTGGGGAGCCAAGGGGTCCTAAGTCCAGACAAGATGGTGATTAAGTGGAACAAAGGCCTCGACCCTGAGTCCTTCCCAGGTTTTATTAATTCTCCATGAGGGGTGTGGCTCAAGGATGAGTGACATTGAGAGTGGTGGGAAATATGTGACTGCCTTGACTAAAGCGAGCAGGGTTAGGTAAGAAGTCTGAGATCACCTCTACAATAAGCAGAGGGCAAGAAACACAGAGAGAGCAACCTGCATAACATAACTGGGGTAGTATCTAATAAATTAGGGTCAGTGTCAGTGCCTCAGTGCTGATATATAATTCCTTTTGCCCTGGGAAGTCATAGCCTCTTTTTCCAGGCTCAGTCCCAGCCTCTAGCATGGAACACGGCTCTCCATCCTGCCCAGCTCAGCCATGTATTTGGGGAGTCACTGGGCAGGGTGACACTGACCTGTCCTTGGCCTCAGAGATTACACATCAGCTCCTCAGCCAGCCTGATTTACATTGCTTAGAGCCAATTGAAGGGTATATAGCTTAGCCAGCTCTGTACATATCAATGCATGGAGATAGGGCTAAGTTTATCCAAAATGGAGATAGTTGCTCTTCTTTTCAAGGAAAGTCATCTGGGTGGTCCTCCACAGTTGATGGCTCCTTTGATAGCATCAGCTTGAAACATAACACATAAATGGGACCCAATCACGCCATTGGAAGATTACAGTTTATTGGGTAGGAAACTCAACTCATGACAATCTCATGTGTAAAATTATTTAATTAAGAGAAGTAGCACATATAATGGGAACTTATAGGTGGAAATGATTAACAATTTCTGAGAGAGTTAAACAAGAATTGAGAATTCTTGAAGGAGGCTAAAGAAAATCAAATTTATTCAAGAGAGAAGGCATATAGACAGGAACAGCTGCAGCAAAGGGAGCATGATGAAAACGAGTTTTAGAGAGATTTGGAAGGAACAGTCACATGCTGCCAAGAAGTTGAAGGTTCTCTCTCCTGTTACAGAGTTTGGAAAGAGTCAAGAGAGTGCTGAGAGGATTTGAACCAGGAAATGAGGAGGATCAGAGAGACAACAGAGTGTCGTGCACGTTATCAAGTTTACCTTTTAAAATCCTGATCAGTCTTTCTGGCACATTTGACTTTCTAGCAAAAGGATAAAGAAACAGAATTAGTGAAGTTAGTTTGCTGAAAGGAAGGAACCAGTAGGTAGCAGTGCTGGCCCTTGAATATACCAATTGTTTAGCTCCAGATACCAAAGCTGCCATTCTGCACTTACGCCCACTGCTGCACAAGGGACAGTGAGCTTTTGGTGGGAAAAGCATGAGCTTTGCTCCCAGGCTACCCAACTTTCTAAGGCTCCCTTCCAAAGATTACCCCCAGGACACTTTCCGTGTGAAGGCTGACAAGTACCTAATTTGGGAAAGCCCTTCCCTTCTTGCCCAACAATGGCCTGCCAGGCTGCCCGCCTTTCATCACCTTGCCTCCAGCAGGTCTGACTGCACAGTTCACAGGCAACATGGACAAACTTAATGAAATTCAACTGAGTGTTGTTATGCCACCCTGACAGGCCCAGTTGTGCATGGCTGAATAATTGAGTTGTGTAGAATTTTTTTCTTTGCCTTCTTAGTGGTAGGTTTTTTTGGGAGTTTGTTTTGTTTTTCTTTGGGTTTCTAAAGATGACCCTGACACTTTCCATAAAGCTGTTTTCTAGTAGGAATGCCTTCCATCAAAGAGACACTGTCGGGTTGCCAGGCTACCGTGAGAAATGGCACTGTGAAGTGACAATGCTGACCTTTGCCTGGAGCACTAGGCTCTCTGCGTGTTCAGTACAATGGTGCCTCCCAGGGACCTCACAGCTAGACCTGTATGGTGGCTACCTGAGCCCTGGACTGTCAGGCCCAAGGGCACAGCTTTGCTGGTGAGCTCGTGGAGCCCATTGAAAATAAACCATATCAGATTGGTAGTGAGCAAAAGAAAGGGCCACTCCCAGATTCACTGTTTAAAAATGGCGTGTGACAAGCACAAGTGACACCAATTAAGCCTTACTTTACTGATGCAGCTTTCCCCACAGCAAAGAACAATGCTGGGCTGGTACAGAGAAGCCGGCAAAGGTCGCATGGCTGAGGACTCACTAACCGGGGTGGATCGCAGGCGATTTGTGCCTACCGGAGCCTTCAGTACCTAATTCTGGCTTTTGAATTTTTCATTAAATAGCCTTTTTCTAGCTGTTTGGGTCTCCTCACTTACTGGTTTCCATTGTAAGGTCAGTGACCATTCAGCCTTTGTATTAATGCCCAGCTTTCAATACTAATTTCCAGTATGCAGTACAATGTCAATATTATGTCAATATAGCAAACATTTTAAAAAAGTTCTGCTATCCTGGATTGTGAAAAAATGTGTACTGGTATGATTTTCACTTTTTCACCAGTTTGCAGGGTCTTTAAAATAGAGCATTTGGCTTGAAAATTCTTGATTATATTTCACAAAATTAGACCATGCTATGGCTCTAGCTGTCAAAACACTTATAAATTAGGTGTGTGAAACATAGGAAGTTTCTTCCTTTTGAAAATTTTTTGGTCTTATAGTTTCTTTTAAATTTTCCCATAGTGTTACAGAACACTTTAGTTCATGCTATCTTCAAATAGATTATTTTATATTACTTTATTTGGTCTGATTCCTGTGGTATAGATGGAGGTAGACATTGTTACCCACCTTTAACACATAATGAGGTGGAGATTCAGTGACTGCCTCAAACCACGTATCTCTGCAAAAACTAGTTAATTCCCTTTTTTCCCCCTTAAAAGCCTAATTCTGCACTGCAGTGTGAATGTGGTGGCGGCGCAAGGGCCTCTGGCCCTCAGTAGCTCAGTTGCACCCTCTCTTTTTTCTTAGCTTTTGACCTGGTTTCAGGAAGACCCTGTGCTCCTACTCTGTGCCCTGAGGAACCCTGGGCATTCTGGATGACTCAGAAGTTTCTCAGGCTCAGTCTGTTTTCTTTCTTTTTAATCAGAGAAAACTCTATGAAGTTTCAGCATTTATTCTGAAAAGTATGAAGAAGTAGTTTTCAGTTCAATCAGAATATCTTCTGAAAGTCACTGGAGAAGTAACATAAGCATTTGATGACAGCATTAATTTAAGAAAATATTTGATGTGCACCTGCTATGTGCCAGACACTGCTCTGAGACCTGGAAGGAATGCAGTGCACATAGTGTCTGTTCTCGTGGTATGGCAGATTCCAATTCCAAATGAGCATGAGTCAGGTCACTGAGGGAAGCCTGTGTTGCTCTGCAGTTGATGTTAGTACACTTGTAAAGTGCAAGTGGTTTTGATGTCCTACCATTTGTGATTGGAATGTAACACAAGGTTCCTCATTCAAACTATCAGCTTTGTTTCATTTAAGATGATCTAGAAAGTTTCAAGATATAAAAATACAAATTTCAATTGAAATACATCATATTGGGAAATTCGTATAATTTATGAAACTTGGATACAAAATCCAGATGTTTATTTGAGACAGTGTTAGTGTGGAGGATATCAGTATTTGAAACCAGTAAGTAAATCCATGGTGCTAGTTCAGCAGGCTAGAGAGGGACTGAGATACCAAGGTGGCTCATGAGCAGAGTTCCAAATAACAGAGTATCAGTTCTTGTGGCTGAAGGGGCAGGGGATGGGGCCAGGAGGATGGGCCAGGAGGAACCAGACCACAGAGCAGAGCTAGATTTGCATTGGCTTGGTCTACTGTGAGCCCAAGACATGGTCAGAGAAGCTTCCAGAGCAAAAAGTTAGGGCAAATATATACCTTCTTCTTTTCTTCAGGCCTTGGGTATCACTCTAGTGCCTCTAATTGGACAATCAGAAACCAAAGGCTCTGAGAACCAAATTGCAGAAATCTGACCCCTTGGGATATAGAAGAGAACAAATAATGACAAAAAGTGAATTTGGTAGGTTCAGACGCAGGACTAGAACACATATGGATTTTTCTTTATTAATCATAGTCTCTGTAACCAAACTGTGTGGGTTCAAATCCTAGATTAGCCACTTGTTTTGTGAGTAATGTTAGATAAATATATTTCTCAAAGTCTCATCCTCCTCAGCCATAAAGTGAGGATCAAGTGAAAATAAATTTGTATAATATGTAAAGGTGTGAAAGTAGAAGAAATAATGTATGCAATGCATTATGATTGGTGTGGGTGAGGCACTGTCACAGATGATTAGAACTATGAGAAAACCATATGTGCTCCAGAGCCATGTATAGTTCATCTGTGAAAGGAAGCATGTTGGTGAATAATGTGAGGAAGCATCGTGGGCAGGGTAGGGGGATACTGAGTATAAGCTAAAGATGCAACCATCTTACTTAGCCTCTGATTGAGTATTTTTGGGACCCTATCTAAAGGCACAGAAATAATGAGGAGAAAGACAAAGAACAGAAAGACCTTTAATGCAGGCACAGGAGAGATTTATGCACTGAGAATGTGGGAACTCTCTTGGTGGACCAAAGATTGGGTGTTGCTTATAAAGATTATATTTTGGGGGAGGGATCTGGTTAGCTGACAGTGATGGATTATTGCTACATGTTAGTGTTCACAGGTTGGGGGTTGGGAATCTTTGGCATATGCAGGAAGGAGAGACAAGGAGTATGACTTGGATCAGAAAGAAGTCTGGTAAGGTGTTCTTTGTGGTTTCTTTGCCATGTTGGACTGCTGCCATGAGGATGTGGCAGATTTATGTGGCTAAAAAACCTATCATTCCCATCTTGTTAGTGATAGGGGACATTGACCCTTCCTCAAACTGATTCCTGCTGGACAGGACATTGTACTGGGAGTCAGGAGGGTTGATGGGATGATGGTTGTTGCCCATATAGAAGTTTATACTGGATGTTTTAATGAGGACAAGAATCTCATCATTGGTAAATGCATGTATCCTAGAGTGAAGAAATTTCAAAAAAAGTTTAAAAATGTAGGATGCGATGAGAAGGCAGGCCATTATCATAACTAAAAGACTAAGGAGAGGTAGAAGAAAAGAAGCCTATGATCTGAATGTGTTGTTCCACCAAGACCATGGTGAGGGAGAGGAGTACCTACAGCCTAACTGTTGACACTTTCTTTCCACATAGTTGTGGAGGCTATTTGCCTTATTCATGATAATTTCTGATTTATTAACAAAAAAAACAATACTCTTCTTCCAGCATGGCACAGGTACCTCCTTCCTTTGCTCTCAGAAAATCTAAAGCTCATTGGTTTTGGAGAGTAACTGCTGCCAGGCTATTTATTTGGTTTCATAGTGAGTGGATGGAGGTAGTTTTGTGTTCTATTTGCTGGTGGAATTGGAAGATAGCTGATGGTATAGATAGACTGCTGTGCCCATCCTTCTCCCCCTAAGGCCATGCTGAGAAGGGAGAGTATGCCCACTCCAACAAGGGCTGGGACATGAATAGCTGTCATTCTTCCAGTAAAATGATCATCATGTAACTGGGAATTGAAGGCATTTTTTATGGCCAATTGAGAGTTTATTGTCAAGGCCAGGAACTAACAGGATTAGAGTGTAGTATCCTGCCCACTGGGGAAATGAGGCAAGTATAGGGCCCTGTTTGGCATCCTATAAACCAGCCTTGGGGTGGGCAGATGGCTTTATCTTGGCTAGAGGTAATGTTGTGTATATAGTGTGGGAGGTTCCTCATTTGGTGTGAAGATTTATGAGATAAAGATACTAGGTGAGTAAGATTAGTTGGCCAGTCAGAACAATAGATGGGGAAAAGTCCTACTATGGCCAGGTTATGTGGGTAGGATAAGTTAGATGTGTTCCAATAAGTAGGAGCTGCCATATAAATATTTTGCTGGTAGGGAACACAAAGCCAGCATTCTGTAAGATTTGTGGAGTGTGATAGAATGGCATATGCTTGTGACAGAAGTTGGGGAATATGTTGAGTCTAGTGTGGAAATATTTGTGGCCCTGAGGTAGGTATCATTGGACGTGTGATAATGCAAGGTTGGGTTATGGCTTTTATTTGTATAGTGAGGAAATTTCTTTCTGGGGTTGGGTTGAGTGGGTCATATCCATGATGGGTATAGAAGTAAAGGCTCCAGGATTTTTCCATGAGGTACAGAGAATGCTTTTTTTTTTTCTGTAAATGTTACCCATTTTCTACCCCATAATCTACTGTGGCTGAGATGAATGGATCTGTTTCCAAATTGTTCTTTTTGGCTGTATGCCAACGGTTTCATATTCCCCTTTGTCAATGTAAAACCAGTCGGGATTGACACACTGCTTTTGGTGCATCATAGGGGGCTAAGGGGTTATAACTAAACCTCATTCATAACAGCAGATCTTTCCATATTGGCAAATTACTCCCTTTTTGTTAGGTGTTCCTCTGTCCCAGGTTTGAACATAAGGTCTAAGGTGACAGTAAGCAATCTCAAAAATGAGTGGGGAGTCAGAGGGGCAGTGTGTGAAGTTATGGGAAGCTATTATTCCCCCATTTAAAAGGGTAAAGGTAAGAATATAGATAGGATTTGTTGTTGGGTCAGAGATTGGGTTGGAGAGAACAGGAAGCATAAAAAGTGGTAGATGAATCATGTTTGAGAAATCATGGAGTATGAATGAGAGAGGTTGTGTTTGTGTAATTGTGGAGAGGATGAGAGCCTAGATCTAGAGAGATCTCATGTTTAGCTAAACAGTTGAAAGTAGAGAGGATTAGGGTAGCTATTATATAGAACATTATGAAGGTGACATTGTGTGTAATGTGAAAATTGTTAGGGAAGATTGTCCAGAATCCCACAGTGAAAATAGTAACTAATAGGATGTAGGGGATTAAAAACCAGGTAGTATAATAAAACATGAGTTAATTTCAAAGCTTTCATTGCTAAATTTTTTGAGGTGAAGGCAGATGGGAGATAGGCAGTGTGACACCCATAGTATCCACTCCACTTTCTCAGGGTCAAGGTTGCCAGGTAGAGGATGATATCTTTTTGTTTGGGTGATGTGAAACCAGCACAGTAGTCTGGGGACCTTGGCAGCAGTTGACATAGCAAGGTAGACCAGGTGGGATCTGTTTCACTTAGGTCGAAGCCCTGAGCCTGTGGATTTAGGAAATTTAATATAGATTAGGTCTCCTGGGGATATGGGAGGATCTGGTCTGGTTCCGAAAGAGGGTTGGGAAAGACAGAGATCAGCATGTTGTTGTAACAAGTAGTGGAGGAAGGAGAGGATTTGGATGCAGTCAGCAAGAGGAGGGAGACTTAGGGAGGTAGGAAGATTATGCTGTAGGGATGGTCATCCATACATGAGTTTAAAAGGGCTTGGAAAGGTAGGAGCCCAGGGAAGTGTTTTGAGTTTGGCTAAGACTGGGGAAGAAGTTGAGGCCAAGGTTGATGTAGTTTTAAAATGAGTTTTTGTGAGGTGTGCTTGGAGAATGAGACCTGTGGGAAAGGAAAAGATAAAGGAGAAGTTAAGCTTTTTGAGAAGATTTTTGCCTAAAACATGTTAGTATTACCAGAAAGGTATGGGTGAAGAAGAGAGTTTGACACCTGCATGGAATGTGCCTCTGGCTGTCAACACCTATTTCAGAGATTGAGGATTTAATATAACAGTCTGAAAACCCAGAAATAACACTATATGTGGCTTCCATGTCTACAAATACAGAGTCTGTTTTACATGAGACCTCCAGTGAGACTCAGGGCTCCAAGAAGTGTATCTTAATGGGGTCTGTGGGCACCAAGCCCCACCAGTCTTCTTTAGCAGTAAGTCTAAGTAGATCAGCCAGTGACAAATCCAGTGATGAGACCTCCTTTGATGTCAAGGAGTTAGAGGATGGTTTACTGCTCTCTGGTGCTAGGACAATCACACCTCCAATGGCCCATGAGATTGCAGAGGGGGCAGGACCCCAGAAGAACTTGTGAATTGGGGCATTCTCTTGCCAAGTGTCCTTCCTTGTCACACTTAGAGCATGGCCTGGGAGGGCTTGAGCAGCTCCACCTTGTTTCAGTTTACCCGTTTTAGGAGCCCCAAGTGCCACTGCTAAAAGATTAGATTGATATTTAGCAAGTTTCTTTTTTTTTCTTTTGAGTTTTATATCTGTTGTTGAAAACATTAAAAGCCATTTGAAAAAGGTCTCCCTGTGGGTTTTGAGGGCCAAGTTTATCATTTTGTCTTGGGATCTGGCCCACAACAGGAGGCATCTGTCTTCTCCAAGGTCACAAGGCAGCTGGTCCTCTGTGCTGCCTCCTTTGAGGCCCCAGCCCTGTCTGACTGCCTATAATATTTTTAACTGACTCAGCTGCCTGTAACATTGCCATGAGGGGTAATGAGCAATGACTGATCTGGCTTCTACAGGCTGAAGGAGATCATAGTTGTTGAATGGCAGTCAGGGAAACTCGCAGAGCTTCTAACTAATGACCGTTAGTAGATAGCAGGCATTTTCATCATGTGTAGGCATACAGCTTTAACTCTAGAGGAGACAAAGGCAAAGAATTGATTAAGTATGAAACTGACATGTTATTGATTTGTCATATATTCATTTAGTTTTTATAATTACATAAATACCTCCTGTGCTTTTAGAGTGTCTAATGCCATCTGATTTTGGAGGATGGCCTATTTATTCATTTTTACCTTTTTTATTTAGGAAAGAGATCAACTGTAGTGTTGTGTAAGGTCTATTGAATATAGTTGATTGGGGCTCAGTATGCGTTATATAACCTTTTTCTGGAAAAGATCTGGTGGATTCCAGTAAAAGGAATCTAAAAGGAATTTAAGCATATTCATTATTGCTTTCATCTGCCTGATATCTTTGGGTTTGGCACCTTCTAGGCAACAATAAACTTTAATCAAAGCATTTATAATCAAAGTATATATACAAATACCTATTTAGTCAGAGAATGAGCACCCACCCTCCCACCCTTAGACCCTGGACCTCCACCTCAGACCCAGGACCTCCATCTTGGAGGGCAGGCCACTTATGTGTCTGTCCTCCCACCCTTGGTGACCCTCCCACCTCCTTGGACCTAGTATTGATGTTGATCTTTGGTTGCCACTCCTCCTCCCAGAACCTTGGACTACAGTGGATTAGCCTTGCTGGGTTGATGGGAAACTCAGTAACCCCTCATACAAACAGAGGACCTCAGCAGGCTTCCATCATTGTGGTGAGTTTGCCCCAAAATAGAGGATTTCAGTGGATAAACAGGAGCAGTAGCAAAGTTTATTCCAGCTGTAGGACCTTAGACAGCTTGTCAAGACTATGGGTGAGTCCTTCCTCCATTCAGAGAATATCAGGTGGGTTGAGAGTGTGCTAATAAGGCCTTCCCCAACCTGGGGGAAATTAAAAGGGCTTATGACACCCAGTGATACAGTAGGGTTCCAACTGAAACAAACAATATAGGCAGGGAGATCTGGCAACCTGTAACAACCTGAAGATACAATAACAGCAGGAGCTAAGGATTGACTTACATCAATACTCCTAGGCTAGTCAGCCTAGGAAGAATAGAGGACTAACCCAACAGGCCCTGAAGGAGGAACTCATGTGACTGGCCCTCCTCTTCATTGTGGTACCAATAATTAGACAAACATCAACCACACAGTAGTAGGACCCTAAGACACACATTACTGACAGTTGAGACTAGTGGGATTGAAAGACAAAATATTAGTCTGAAAGGTGAAAATGACAAAATGACAAAGCAAAATCCAATCTCAAGTATCTAGTCCATCAGGAGTAAGTACAGGAGACAATGAAATAGAGGACTTTAAAAGTCATACACCTGAAATCTCTGAAAAGATAGCAAGTGAAATAAAGAAACTAATCCATGAGGCTATAGAAGGAATCAAATTAGAAATAGTTTCTCACATAAAGACAGAAATGACAACCTTAGTAAAGGAGTTGCTCAGCATAGCCAGAGAGGAAATGGACAAAAAATGTACAGGAACATGGGAAACTGATTGAAATTTTGAATAAACAATATAGAAAATAAGCAGAATGCATGAAACAAATTCAAAGAGATATCCAAGAAACAAAAAATTCTATTAAAAGCTGGCAAAACCATTTAAAAGAAGCTGAGGATAGAATTTTGGACAGCCATCATGAAAGGATAGAACTTTTAAAAATAACAAAGCAGCATGAAATGACAATTCAGCAGCTTCAAGACAATGCCAAAGAAACAATGTAAGACTAATAGGCATCAATGAAGATACAGGAGTCAATGCAAATGACATTGGTGTTTTATTTACAGAAGTAGTAGCAGAAAATTTCCCACACATGGGGAAGGATATGCAGATAAGTGAGGCATATAAATGCCAAACAGTCACAATCAACATAAATGTGCACCCAGACTTATAATAATTAAGATCCTAGACATATAGCATTAAAAAATACTAAAAGCTGTTTGAGAAAAGAAACAACTCACCTATCAAGGAAAGCCCATTAGAATCATGGCAGACTATTCAGCACAAAGCCTCAAGATAAGGTGAGCTTGTAGTAGGGTGTTTCAAGCTCTGAAGGAAAACAACTTTCAACCCAGATTTATGTACTCTGCAAAAAATTTCTTTGAAATTTAATAGAGAAATAAGATAATTCCTTGACAAAGAACAACTGAAGAAATTCATGTCCACCAAACCAAGCCTAGAAAGAGTACATAAAGACATACTAGAGATAAAAATGACCACAATTTCCAGAACAACAACAGAAAGAAATGACCAGACAGGGCAAGGGGGTAAAACAGAAAACTAACAGCAGGATAATAACATGACAAAGTTGAGCCTGTACATATCAATTATATTCACCAATGTAAATATCCTTAATTCCCCTATTAAAAGAAATAGATTGACAGAATAGATCAAGAAGCAGGAACCTACCTTATGCTGTATACAAGAAACACATCTGACTCAAAAGGAAGTTCATAGAATAAAAGTCAAAGCATGGAAAACAATATTCCATGCAGCAGGAACTCAGAAAAAAGAAGTAGTAGCTATTCTGTTTGCAGACAATGTAAACTTCAAACCAAAAATGATCCAAAGAGATAAAGAAGGTCACCACATACTTGTCAAGGGAATAATTCTAGAAGAAGAGCTAACAACTATAAACATATATGCACTAAATACAAGGACACCCAACCACATAAGACAAATACTAACAGATACGAAAAACCAAATAAGCAATAATAGAATTGTAATAGGAGACCTTAATATCCCATTGTCACAAAGAGATAGATCAACTAGAAATAACAGAATTGAATCAAATCTGTGAGCAAATGGACTTAGTAGATGTTTATAGAGTGTGCCACCCAACCACATCAGAATACACATTCTCAGTTGTGTATGGGACATTTTCCAAAATAGACCATATATTTGCCCATAAGACATTCTAAAGTAAATGTAAGGGACTGAAATTATCCCATGCATATTACCAGACCATAGTGTACTTAAATTAGAAATTAATGGCAAAAGAAATTGCAAAACCTGCAAAAATACATGGAAATTAAATAACAACTTCCTGAACAACAGGTGGGTTACAAGTGAAACTAAAGAAGAAATAAAGTAATACCTACAATTCTATGAAAGTGCAGATACAACATACCATAACCTGTGGGACACAATGAAAGTGGCCCTAAGAGAGAAATATATAGCAATAAATTGTCATATTAAGTAAACAGAATGAGTACAAATATACAACCTAATGCTACATCTCAAGCTTCTAGAAAAAGAAGAGCAAGTTAAACCCAAAGCTCTTTGAAGAGAGGAAATAATAAACATCAGAGCAGAAATTAATGCAATTGAGAGTAAAAAAAAATACAAAAAATTAATGAATCAAAGAGCTGCTTTTTTGAGAGAATAAACAAAATTCATAAATCTCTAGTCAACCTTATCAAGAAAAAGAAAGAAAAATCTCAAATTCATGCAATAAGGATTGAAAAGAGGGAAATTACTACAGGTCCCATGGAAATTTGAAAGATCACGAATACCTATTTTGAAAATCTTTAGTCACATAGGGTGGAAAACACAGAGGAAATGGACAGATTTCTAGAATCATATGAACTACCAAAGCTCAATCAAGAAGATATAATAATTTCAAATAACCCAATATCAGCTATTGAAATTGAAAATGTGATCAAAAACTTACCAACAACAACAACAAAAAAAGCCCAGGTCTTGATGGATTCATGGCTGAATTCTACCAGAAATGTAAAGGAGATTTAACACCAACACTCCTCAAACTCATCAATGAAATTGAAAGGGAAAGAATCCTCCCTAACTCATTCCTGGAGGCAAGTATTACTCTGATACCAAAATCAGAGAAAGACCCAACCAAAAAGGAAACTATAGGCCAGTCTCACTCCTTGATGCAAAGAATCTCACTAAAATACTGTCAAATAGAATACAGCAAATCATCAAGAAGATTATACATCATAATCAAGGGGGATTTATCCCAGGAATTCAAGGATAGTTTAACATACAAATATCAATAAATATAATATACCACATCAACAGAGTCTAAAACAAAAATCACATGATCATATCAATAGATGCAGAAAAAGCTTTTGATAAAGTCCAACACTTGTTCATGATAAAAACCCTACAGAAAATTGGAAAAAATGGTAACTATGTCAATCTGATACAGGCCATAATGACAAACCAACAGCCAACATTACATTAAATGGACAAAACCTGAAAGCTTTCACTTTAAAATCAGGAAGAAGACAAGGATTCCAATATCAACATTCCTATTCAATATACTTTTGAAAATATTAATCAGAGAAATCAGACAAGAGAGAGAAATAAAAGGAATAAAGATAGGAAAGGAAGAAGTTAAATTATCACTATTTGCAGATGACATGATACTCTATATAGAAAACCCCAAAAACTCCATTAAAAGACTACTAAAGTTAATAAACAAATTCAGCTGTGTAGCTAGATATAATGTCAACATTCAAAATCAATAGCATTCCTGTATACAAACAAAAACTCATGAGAGAGAAATTATGGAAATACCGCCTTTCACAATAGCATCTTAAATAATAAGATAGGAATTAACCTAACCAACAATGTAAAAGACCTATAGGTTGAAAATTATAATAATCTTTTTAAAAAGGATATTGAAGAGGATATTAGAAAATGGAAGGCTATTCCTTGCTCTTGATTAGGAAGAACCAACATTGTGAAAATTGCCATACTCCCAAAACTGTTATACAATCCTGGTCAAAATACCATTAACATACCTTACAGATCTAGAGAAAACATTCCTAAAATTCATTTGGAAACAGAAGAAACCTAGAATAGCAAAGGCAATTCTGGGCAGCAAACACAAGGTAGGAGGCATCTCAATTCCTGACTTGAAATTATACTACAAAGCTATAGTGACAAAATCAGCATGGTACTGGCAAAGAAATAGACCTGAGGATCAATGGAACAGATTAGAAGATGAAAACACAACTACAAAGACACTCAGCCACCTGATATTTGACAAAGGGGCTAAACATGTTCACTGGAAGAAGGATAGCATCTTTAATCAGTGGTTCTGGAAAAATTGGTTTTCTGAAACTAGACCCATGTCTATCACTATGCACTAAACTAAAGTCAAAATGGATCAAAGATCTCAATATGAAAACAGAAACACTAAATCTGCTGGAATACAAGGTAGATAGGAAATTTAGAGGCAAAGGAGTAGGCAAAAAATTCATGAACAAAACACAAACTGCACAGGAAGTAGTACTTCAAAGAATCAACAACTGGGGTCTCATCTTGTTAAAAAGTTTTTGCACTTCAAAAGAAATCACAAAGAGTGAAATGAAAACCCACAGAATGAGAAAGAATTTTAGCCAGCAGTCCCTCAGACAAAGGACTTATATCAGGAACATATAAAGAATTGAACAAAATCAGATGCCCCAAATTCAAAGACCTTCTCCAAAAATGGGCAGGTAAGATGAACACACACTTGTCAGACAAAAAAATGTAAATGGCAAATACATGTATAAAGAAATGTTCAACATTGCTGGTCATTCAAGAAATGAAAATTAAAACAGCCTTGACATTTCATCTCGCTCCAGAAAGAATGGCTGCCATGAAGAAATCAACTGATACCAAGTGTTGGCAAGGCTGTGGAGAAAAAGGAACACTGCTCCACTGTTGGTGGGAATGTAGACTGGTATGGTCACTGTGGAAATCAGTATGGAGCTTCCTCAAAAAGCTAGGATTAGAAGTTCCATTCAATCCAGCTATTCCCCTTCTGGGTATTTTCCCAGAAAAATTGAAATGGTCATGTCTCAGCGATATATGTGCACTCATGTTTATAGCAGCACAATTTGTAATAGCTAAATCTTGGAAACAAGATTAACATCAACCACAGAATGGATTAAAAAGATGTGGTAATGCCCACATCTTTTTAATCCCATCAACCACAGAATGGATTAAAAAGATGTGGTATTTTTATACAATGAAATATTACTCAGAAAATAGTGGGAAAGATTTGAAGTAGTAAATTCAGTAGAAATTATATAGTGAATATATTGTACAAATTGTTTTAAATCATCTATCTGAAGAATGAAACAGAATTTAATGTATTTTATGTGACAATCTATTTAAATTATGACTTATCTGGAGGCAGATTTATTTAAAGTGATGGGCACAGATTGGGATCATTCACAAAATATCAGGCCCTGATCTCTGGTGGTCTAGGGCTTATGGGGCTAAGTAAGCAGGGAGTACAGATGCAGAATGGCTTGTCAGTTGGGGGGATTGGTTTATACAGTGTGCATCATAGTGGCCAGCCATTTCTAAGAAACAAAAGTAGCGGGAACTATAACCAGAACTATTACCTAGGAAATTAAGAAACTGTCTGGAGTGACCAGAGCAGGTCTTTTAGTGTGTCCTCTCCTCAGAGTGAGCTGTCTGGTCCAAGTAAGTTTTCCAGCATGTCTAAGGCTGGATTTCTGAAACCTGTAGAGGGAGGCAGTTAATATGCAAATGGGTTAGATGTATGTGCAGGAGTGTCTACAGGTACAGCTGGTAGTAGGACCCTGTAAACTCCTGTTGTGTTTTCAGTGTAGATAAGGAATGGCTTGGGCCAGCCTGAATAGGTGAAAATGAGCACTAACAGCTATTTTTAACCCCTATTAGGTTTTATTTCTGTGTAATCTATCTATATACCTATAAATGGGGAGAGTTCAGTATGTCACATGAGGTCTGGAGCCAGTGACACAGACGCTGAGCTGACTGCAGTGTTATGAGTTCCAGCATTGTAGTTTGAGCTTGAAGAACAAACAGTGGGGGCAGGTTTGGTTCTGATCTGGGAGTACAAGATAAAGTTTTTCTGGCTGGGTTTGATGCTTCAGTCAACTGGATCCCTGGAAGGTCTTATGAATGCAGGTTTGGTGTAATTGCTGACAAGCTCCAAACAGCAGCAGGAAGCAGTAGCAGGAGAGCTTCAGCCAAAATAGCTGTCCAAAGTGACCACAGCATATCTAACCTGTTGTACTCCATTTGTAAAGTAGCTACTTACATCTGTAAACAGGATGCACTCAGCATCTTTCCAGGGGTCCATATTTAGGTACAGTGCAACATATGGCACCTGAACAGTGAGGTCTCAGCCTAAGGTTAACAGTCAGCTTCTTGATCAGAAGAAAAGTGGCTATTAGAGCATGGAGGCAAAGGGAAGAGGCTGCCCATAGTGACTGGATCCAAGTATTTGTACAGCCAGGCCACTGGGTGCTCCCAGGGGCTGACAGTCTTAGTAAGCATCATTGTTTTTGTGAACTCGAGGATTGAGTTTCTATAAAAGCCAGCAGCTCTAAGAAATTTGTAGTCTCTTTCTTATAACTCATTTCTGGCATATATTGCAGCATAGCTTTTGTGTCTTTTCAGCAGGCAGGTTGAGTGTCATTAATCAAAATGCAGTAATGTTTTGTGCTGGTAAACTAGCAAGATCAGTTGTGAAGGCTTCTTTAAAGAGAGTAAATAATATTTTGAACCTCTAGAGGTTGGGTCCACGTCAGTTGACTCTTAAGTTCAAAACTGCAGTCTTTCCATTTAAAGGTGAAAAGGGGCTGACTTTCAGGAGCCTATAGAAGGCACAAGAAGGCATTCTTCAGGTCCAGGCAGGTGTACCAGTGAGGTGTGGGTGGCAGAAGACTGAGCCTGCAAACATGGAGGGCAATTGTGGTGGCGCTGGCAGCTCAGAGATCCTCAACTGGCTTTACAGGCAGGAGAGGTATATTTTAGCAGTTTGACAGTCTACAGATATTTTATTTTTGAAGCCTCATTTTTTTTTCTTTCTTGGAGGACATCACTGAGCTGAAAGGGACAGAGAAACAGACTATCCTGGAGTCAAATCTGTTGGCAGGGCCTCCCCCAAAATAGTGAGCGAGTTCCCAAACACTTGTGGCAATTGAGTAACAGTCCAAAAAGGGTGTATGAATTGGGAACCACAGAATGTAAGGAGGTGGCTGCATTGTTGATGGCACAGAGATCTTGCCCAAAGTGACTAACAGTCTATCAGGCTGATGTGTGGCTGGATGCCTGTTTATGCTTCTCATGACATTTGACAGCAATGGAGGTCATGGTGAGGTGGTATGGTTGATAGCCAAACTCAGAGGTGAGTCTTTAGCCAATACCTCTGGGATTATAGTTGTCTGTCACAGGAGATGGTCATTTTTAACTTGAAGAAGAGGTCTCTTCCTAGAAGCAGTATGGAGACTAGCTTAAACAGGAGATGTCTTCCCAGGATGCAAGTTTGTGCCTGGCAGAAGTGGGGAGAGGCAAGAGTCCTAGTTGCCCCAGTGATGGTACCATGGGCTCCTGGTGGCCCAGCTGAAAAAAGGAGCCTGGTGGCTTTTTGCTCCCCTCTTTGATATCTTTTAGAAGCATTCAATTGGGTTGTTTCCAGGAAGGGCTACCTTTGGGGAAGACCATGGCAACTCATTCATCAGGGCTGACAGTCCAATTTTTCCTCAGTCAAAAGGTAGAACTCAGAAGGAATTGCTGACAGTCATCTCAGAGGGGCATTTGATGATGCTGTCTGACCAGGGTAGGCATAGCCATGAAGCAGAAGGCTTGGGGGAGGGGCCTCTATGGCTGAATGCAGGCAATGGCTAGCTGGAACCAGTTTGATTGGCTGGAAGTAGACAAGTTGGGGGTGGGGAGTGGAGCTATTGGTGTTGGCAACAACTGCAGAGGCCAGTGAGGGTGCCAAGGCAGAATTCTCAGGACAAATGGGCCTCTTTTACCTTTTTTTCTTTCTTTGAGATGCAAGGAGGATTTAGTTTAATTTTTAACTCCATGAAAGCCCTTTTTCCTGTAGTCAGGGACTGTGGGTTTTGACTAATTTACATCTCTGATTTCCTATATGTGTATTATGTACCCTTGAAGGATGAAGGGTAGCAGCCCTACAGAGAGAGACCATTCAAATGTCCACCTGGCCATGCCCCTCAAGGGGACTTAGGAACAACTTAGCTGTGAGGTCTATGTCATGCCATAGCTCAGTCACCACATAACCACATCTGTGACCAGTGCTTCCCAGTCTTGGTGCACAAAGGGAGAAGCCTATTGTTTACACTGTCCATTTTACTCACACATTCATTCAGCAGGCTCTCAGAGGTTAAACATTCTGATTCCCCTTCCCTTGAGGATAGTCCTGACTAACGAGACTTAATGACTCCCTTTCTGCTTGAGCTGAGCAGGACTGACAGACTAACTGGGGTGGTCCCAGGGTTCATACCAGAATCAGGGCTGGCAAACAGACAGACACACAGCCAGACAGTCCTCCTCTCTTTGGAGTCTGATGTGAGCTGCTTGAGGGGAGAGCCAGGAATCCTCCCCAGACCTCCAAGAAGACTTGAGAAGTCTCGAGGTTACACTTTCCCATCAGGACCTGGAGAGGTCCTCGCTCCATACGTGAGGGCCATGACTGGTGACCAACGAAGTCAGTATGATCAATCTTCCTGGCCAATGCACCAAAGGCAAGCAGAAACACTGAAATGACATCTAGGATTTGGAGGCAGATTTATTTATGTAGATGTGCACTTACCAAGATCATTTCCAAAATAGCAACACATGATCTCTGGTGATCTAGGGCTTATATTGGGTAAGCAAGCAGGAAGTAGAGAGGTAGAATAGTTTATCAATTGGGAATTGGTTTATACAATGTGTATCATAGTGACCAGGTATGCATCACAGTGACCAGATGTTTCTAAGAAACAAAAGTAACAGGAACTGCAGTCAGATCTATTACCTGAGCAAGTAAGAAACTAAAGTATACTGGCTAAGGGGGCATTTTCTGTTACTTTCTGAATCATACAATTGCACCAGAATCAATTGATGTTACAGAAACAATGTCTCTGACAATATACTATTTAAACCAAAGAACAGGTATCCGTCAGAAAAGGCAATTAAGGGTATTACTCTTGGTCTATCTAACTTATGCTTTATTCTCTCCCTCACTAGAAGATTCTCAAGTTGGTTAAAAGAAGCAACTAGCTCATCCAAGAATATTTCATATTCCATATTTGAAGTTATTGGTGACTGTGCAACAGAGCTATGGCTAAAGAGGGTTATGGAGAGTGCTGAACTTGGGGAAGGTTTGCCTTCCTCATTGCAGGCACCGTGTTTTTCACACTTTCCCCTTCCTTTCTACAACATGAGTTCCATACTTACAGTTTGTGACCTTGAGCCTGTAATCCTGAGGAAAAGATCCAAATACTAAGATAGATAAAAAGAAAGACAGATATTCAGGTCCTTGGTAATATTTTTGAGTAACTTCTCTGGACTGGACAGTTTTCTTTTTCTTATCTAAGATGAATTGTCTCACTTTTACTATGGTTCTATTCCATGAACCAAAGTGCAGGAAGTCCCCAACTTACAAACATTTGAACTGTAAACTTTTGGAGATACAAACACAACTCTCATTATGAATATTTGTAGATGTGAACAAATCATGGAAGTAGCTCCTATGTCTGAACAGACATTGTCACAGTTGTGCTGCTGTGTGCTCACTGCAGTGTGATAATGCATAGCAGTGTAGTGCTCAGTCAGAGCCCAGGATGTCTGGTAGCAGGAGGAAAAGCAGTGGTGATGTGGAGGGGACCAATAGAAAGTGCAAAGTGACAACCAGGGGAACAAAAGTGAAGATAATTGAGAGACTGTTTCATTGGCACAATTCTGAAGAACAAGGGCACTATTTTTGTTTGTGTGTTTGGTTTTTTTTAATGCTTTACATTATATATTTGTGTCAAAGATGTATAAGATTCACTTTGTCAGACTTGTGAATGAATCTGATTTATGAATATTCTCTTCTGGAACAGAGCTCGTTCATAAGTCAGGAACTTCATGTATTCCTTACTGAAACTGATACAGGGGAAAACATATAACTCCCAACATGTTAGGTGTCAGATATATTTTCCCAAAATCAAAGAATGAATTTTAAGGAACAACAGAGGTTAAGAGTAGGAAGAATTTATTGAAAGACATAGCTTCTGAGAGACAGGAGGGGACACAAAAGCCACTAAGCCCAGTTCTCAAAGGATGTTTGGTAGAGCAAAATCATGAGGCTAGTATAATGTACATCAAAACTATGATCAACCAATAAGGTTACAAGTGGAGCTGCTTAGATAATACTGGTCTCTTTTAATTTCATGGCAAAGTAGGCTACAATGTTAGGGTACATGGAAAGAACAAGGACCTTTTTAGGAAGGGATGGATTAGGAAGTCCTGATCACCCTAAATGGTGACTTATGTCTATCTAGACTTTATTGAACCAGGTGATGCCAATTATCTTCCTTATCTCCTGAGGAGGTTTGCGGGCTTGGTCATTCTGTGTTTATCTTGAGGCCTGGTCTGCAACAGCCACGGTTGTGCTATGTTCTCATCCTCTGCAATGACTCCCTTGAGGATCTGCCCCATCTGATTCCCTGTGATATTTCTACCTCACCTACTCTCTGTAACAGAAAAGATCCTGAAACTAACTGAGTGGTGCCAGAGAAGATTCCTCTCAAGGTGGAGGACAGGTTAGACTTGGCTGAGTAACTCAGATCAGCTCATGGTCAAGCAATCAATAGGATGTGTGGAGGGGATATACCCTCCAATGTACTCATTACAGCTTTTAATAAGAAGTTTCTCTCTTTGTGTAGAGGAAACATGTCTATAAGGGGATAGAAGATTGTAGCATTTCCTTCTGGACTTTTTTGATTATCACCAGATCTGTCTTTGTACCTAGGGAATTTCAAAAGGGATTTCAGGTCAATGCATTTCCTTAGATCATTAGCTGTGAAATAGTGACCAAAGATAATGGAAGATAGCACATTTTGAAATATGCAAGTGAAGGAAATTCCCCACAGCCAAAATTGCCCACAGCCGATGACTTCTCCCTGCCAAAAGTTAATATAATGTAAAACAAACAGATAAACAAAACCAAAGCAAAATAAAACCAAAGTACCTTAGGACAAAGGTTTTTCTGAAGTGTCATAGTGGAGTGCAGAGAGTTGAATTATGAACATTTTGTGGGTAGATAATCAACTGTACATTATCACTATCTCCAGTTAAATGAGGACTGTTTAGATTGGTTATATTCACATTCAAGTCTCTCTTTAATTTCATGGCGGTGTTTAGTGTGAATTTAGGAGGTGATTTTTCTTAAGAAGGAAAATAACACATTTTGAAATATGTGAGTGTAGGAAATCCCCCGTAGTTGATGAAGATAATTTAGAAGAATGTATAAAAAGAATATTTCTGATGATTTATTTTGTAGGATCTTTCATTATCTATTTTCTCAAAGTTTCTTTGTATTTTATCTGAAAATACTCAACTCATTCCATTTTTTGCTTTTACTTTATATGTACACACACATACACACACACAAACATATTTTAGAGCAATATTTACCAGTTTCATTTTACAAATGAAATTGTTCTTTTTGTTATAAAGGATGAACCTTCAGGTAGTCTTCTCTTTGGATTCTTTTATGTGTGTCATGGTGGACTTCATTATTGTTAATCCACGGAAAGGAAAAATGTCTTCTCTTACTATCACGGTTTATGTCAGTGGCCCCAAAGCCTCATGAATTATGGACTTGACCAAATCTAGCATTGTGATTGGTTCATTGTCTAGTACTTGAATTGGTGGTGTGAGTGCTACATCCACATAGGGGTGGAGCCAGGATATGACATAAGGGATGAAAGTATGTCTCACTCTCTTGCCAAGTCGCAACTTGAAGTTTGCGGCTATCATGAACTGCAGCCCCACTATGCCACCTGTCTTGGAGCCAACTGAGAATGGACTGAAACCTTCAAAAACTGTATGAAATAAACCTTTATTTACTTCATTTTGGGTGTCAGGTATTTTGTCTCAGGAATGAGCAAAAAGTAAGAATTTGATACTAGAGGAGTGGGGTCATTGCTGTGACTATACCTGATTGACCATGTGGTTCAAGAGCCTTTGGAAATGGCTTGTAGGCAGTTTTCAAAGGTTCAGAGATGCCTGAATGCTTAGGCTATTCTGTAGAGGAGATTCTGGTCAGAGCTCAGAAGATCAGAAGGCTGATAGAAAGCCTGCCAGTAAAGACCAAGCTCAGGAGGTTTCTTCTGGGAAGAAGGACTACATTGGTTGTTGGACTCCAGTTGATGTATGTTATGGCTTGGAAGAAAGTTTGTCTGCATTTTGCTCGTGTTCAGAGATTTTGCCTGAGACTAAGATTACAGGAGGTAGACTGATTAATCTGGCAGAAGTAATTTCAAGGCAGTTGAATGTTGAGGCTGTGGCATGGCTATTGTTGGGTTCTTTTAGCCAGACTTATGTTGTGAATCAAGAGCAAAGAACCCAGCAGGGTGATGTAAAATGCTGTGAGTTTGGCCAGAAGGAAAACTCCAGTAAAGCTGTGGATTATAGAGATAGAGCTGAGACTTTGATTGCTGTGAAGGAACAGAGAAATAAGAAAGATGGCCAGAGGGCATCCCAGGAAGCAGCAAGTCTCCATCCTTTGCAGCTCAAAACTGCAAAAGTGAAAGAATTAGCTCAGAGCAGAAAGCTGCAAAGCACCATGGAGGCCACATAAGTTCCAAAATGGCAGCAGCCACACCAGGTTCCAGGATGGTGGTGACATTGAGAAGATTTTCCTCACAATCAGGTTCACAGAGTCCAGCCATCCAGGCACTCGACCCCTACAGCCAAGAGAGATAAAAGCCTGGCTACTGCTCCAGCTGGCAACAAAGGTTGGTGGCATCTATATAATGCTTATTTTAGATGCAAAGAAAATGCACAAATTCTGAGGGCAAGATGGCCTCCACCCCAATTGCAAAAGGCCTGGGAGGCCAAGCAGTGTACCCCTGAGAGGGCAATATATAAAGATGTAAATGTGAAGCCCAAGGTGCAGTGGTGACCCAAGAGGTTTGGAAAAGCCAGGAACATGGATCATCCAAGGAAAGCTGTAAAAACTGAGCAGAGTGGGTTTAAGAGAGAAGCAGAGGGAGCTGAAATCCCTGGGACCACCACAGGGGTGGAATAGCTCAAGTCTTTTGGAGCTTGCAACCAGATTGCTTCAAATGCTGAGCATGGAACTCTAGGATGTTCACCCTGCTGGATGTTGGACTTGCTTTGTTTCCAGTGCTTTGTATTCCTGTTTGCAATTTTTAGAATGGTAATGTTTATCCTGTGCCTTTGCATTTTGGAAATGTTTAACCTTATTTCATTTGTTCAGGGGGTTACAGTTAAGAGTTTGGCATAGATATTAAGGAGATTTGGGACTGGGACTTTTCAGTGATGCTGAAAATGTTTGGACTTTGGCAACTCTTGGGGATGGACTAAATGTCTTTTGTATAAAAGATGTGCATGAGATTTTGGGGGGCCAGGGTTGGAATGTCATGGTTTTATGTCAGTGGCCCCCAAGCCTCATGCAATTATGAATTCGACTAAATCTAGCATTGTGATTGGTTCATTGTCTAGTGCTTGGATTGGTGGTGTGAGTGCTACACCCACCCACAGGGCAGCCAGGATATGATGTAACAGGGGGAAGAAGATGTCTCTCTCTCTTTTGCTGGTTCATGCCTTGCTGTTTGTAGCAGCAGTGAATAGCTATCCCACCATGCCATACTGCCTTAGAGCCAACTGAGTATGGACTGAAACCCCCAAGAACTAAGAAATAAACCTTTTGTTTCCTAACTTTGGGTGTCAGGTATTTTGTCTCAGCAACAAGTAAAAAGTAACCAAGACACTTATTCAGAGTGATCACTGAGACCATGAAACAAAACTCTCTTTGCAGCTGTTTTGGAAGCTGCTGGGATCTGGGAAAATGTGAAGAGAGTGTGTATTTGTATGCGACTTTTCTTTCACTCAAGGACCACAGCAAGCATAGCATTTTCCCAGATGTCCATGGATAAACTGACCCAGTTGTTAAGCACTGTTTGGAGAAACATTACATCCAGAGATAGAAATAAGAAGCCTATATCACAGAATGTCATAGAAAGCATGTGTGAAAAAATCTTACATTAACAAAGTTTTCCTGTTTGCTAAGCACATATGACTAATGATTAATCAATATGATAATGGAATGTAAAAATAAGGACTAACTTTGATCAGTTGTGGTAACTAGGAGCAGTGCTTTTCCCACATGAGAACTCTGAGCATTTTCCGTTTGCTTGGGTGAACAGGATCTGTATAACCAAAGTGTTGACTGGATACATTCTTCCCCAGGTGAAGGATTAGGAACACGTGCAGGCAGCTGGCATGATCTCACTAAGCCACCGGCTCTTTCCCCTCTCTTCTATCCAAAGGCAGGGAAAATATGGACCTGATCATTGCTTCTGGGAAACCCAGTTGATTCCAGGAAGGCACAGCAGGAGAAGATGCCCAGAGTAGCATTTAGTCCCTGCCTAATCGGCCTACAAGGCCAAGAGTGTGGCTCTTCTTTGTAATTTGTAACAAATGCAAGTGTGCCAAGCAAAAAATGGTGACCTCTTCCAACTGACTCCTGGCTGCTGCATACTGTCTTTGACTTTAGAAGCTTCCTCTTTCTCCCCAGGCTACTACACATCTGAACTAGCAAAGTCTGATTATAGAAAATTGCAGCTTTTCATATTTATGTGCTTTTGTGCTAGGAAGGTTTGAACAGAGACTTACCCAGCATTTGGCAGTCCCATATCAGCTTCTAACTGCAACAACAAGAAAATTTCCTTTTCCTTGGCTTCTGGTATGCCTGCAGAGACAGAAAAATATCAGATACACCAGTTATTTTAGCTCAGAGGAAAGAACTCTGGAGCAATGGATCTTCCACTAAGAAACAGAATACATTCCAGATCTCTTTTTTGAATATTCAGTACATTTCAAGGGAACATTATATCCATGTAACATCCATCATAGTCATTGATGAAAAAAGACCCATTTAAGAGCAACTGCACTTAAGGGAGTTATTAAACAAAAAGAATGATCAACAAAATTAAAGCAATGAAAAGAGGAAGTAAATAGCCAGGCATGGTAGCACACACCTATAATCCCAGTATTCAGGAACCTGAGAAAGAGATTTCCCTGAGTTTGAGGCCAGTGAGGGTTACATATGAGTTCAAGGCCTGCCTGAACTACATAGTGAAACCCTGTCTCAAAAAACAAAACAAATCCAGGTGTGGTGGCACACAATTACAACCTCAGCACTCAGGAGGCTGAGGCAAGAGGATTGTTGCAAATTTGAGAGCAGCCTGGGCTACAAAGTGAGCTCAACTCCAGCCTGAACCACATAGCGAGATCCTGTCTCAAAAAGACAAAACAAAACACAAAAACAAACAAAAAAGTCCAATAAAGAAAAGTTTGTATGGTATAGAAAATTGAACTTGAGAAGCTTAATGAATGTTCAACAAATAACTAAAAAAAAAAGAGAAACAGAAAAATAATAAAAGAACATATAAACAGAAACAAATATATATGATAAAAAATATATATGTGATAAACATTTGAGAACAATAGCCAGAAAGTAATCCTAATGAAATGATAATGAAGGGAAATTGTATTGAGTTGAAGAATGTGTAAGTCTGGAACACAAGGCAAAGTAAAAAAGAAATTAATAATATATGTTTAAAGAAAATACATTAAATTACATGGAAGCAACTGCCAAAGGAAAGAGGAAATTCTCAGGTACGGTAAACACTACCGAAACAATAAGAATTGCTGCGTCCAGCACAACTCTTGAAAACTCTGGAGGGAGGATGGTGGAGGATAAAGAAATAAAGACAAGATTCAAGATGCAGAAAGCTGAGGTGAAGTGGATCCCCCTCTCCTGATGGGAGAAAGACCTGTCCAACCACTTCAGAGCCTTCACACACACAATCAGCATAGGAGGCTGTTTACAGAGAATTCACGTGGAAGATAAAATCCAGAACAGGAAGAACATCCGATCTTCCATAAAACATCATGCCTTGGTGGTTACACAGGGAACAAGAGAGGAGCTGTCTATATTATCTCAGGGAAGGCCACATCACTTTGTGCATCAGCTAACTGAGCTGTGTACACTTCTCATGGGGCTGCACCAAACTCATGAGCAGCAGCGGCCTAGTCCTAGGTACCCGAGGTGCAGACAGCTTTGCTTCCAGCAAAGAGTAATACAAATTCAGTATATCAGAACTTATAGTGTAGGACAGAAGTCAGTTTTGGAAATTAGAGCGTACATGTTTCTCTTGTTGAAAATGAATAGATAAAACTTTTTAAAAATTCTAAACACTTGTAAATGAGCTGTCAAATTTAAGAAAAGCAGGAGAAAGGAACTAATTAATATGACAGGTAAAGAAATATCTTCATCTGCTTTCTGTTCTGTAACAGAATACGTGACACCAGGCAATTTATGAGAGAAAGTATTTCATTTGGTTCATAGTTCTGGAGGCTGGAAGTCCAAAGCTGGGCAGCTGTGTTTGGTGAGAGGCTCATGTGGCACCATAATGGGACAGAAAAGTGGAAGGAACAGCTCCTGGCAAAGACAGCAGAGACAAAGGACAAGGGGCAGACTCCCTTTTCCATAGCCCATCCTGCAGCCAATAAACCAGGCCCACAACTATTGGTCCAATCCTTGGAGAAGGGAAGCCCCCTATTAAAGACCCAATCACCTGTAGGGTATACACCACCCTTACGTAAGAACTGAATTTTAGTGTGTGAGAAGGGACAGACTGTAATCCAATCAAAAATCAAAAATTATAAATGCTAAGAACTGGCCCTTTCAAAAGCATAAAAATACATAAAATACAGAGAAATCTGAAGGAAAAAATTAGAACATGAATGCAGTTATATATGACAGCCCAGGCAGGGACACTGCCTGTTCAGACAAGCCCACCCATCATTTCAGAGAATCACAAGATTCATTTTACTTAGGTCATTAGCAGTCCCCAGAGGATGTGTAAGCAGATCACAGAGGACACATCAGCAAATCACAAGCTTGCCATTTCCCCAAGCCACTCCCTCAAAACTCACCAAAAAACACTACTAAAAAAGCCTAGTGGAGGCACCATCTCTGTTCTGCTCACATGGAGAGGGCCCTCTCAGGTTAATCAATAAACCTGGTTGGATTGTTGAGTTCATAACCTTTTTTTCCCCACTCAATTTATCTATAAAATTTAAAAACACAAAGATTATTATATAGTTATTTTTCATATTGCTGAAACAAAATATCCAAGACCCAAATTTAATGGAGGGAAGATTTCTCATAGCTCTCAGTTCTTAGTTAGCTGGCTCTAAGGCAAGGTGGCATACGGCAGAGGGGCCTCACAGAGGAGAAAGAGTCCGTGGCAGACAGAAGACAGCAAGCTGCAAAATAGTGAGGCAGAAAGCATGGCAGTTCTTTCTGCTTAGCGTCTTTGCAGTCTCCCCACTCTTAGGGTGGGTGACAGTCAAACCGAGGGTGAACCTTCCCATTATCCATGTGGCTTCATCCACATGGTGGTGGTTTTAGGTTCATGCAGGATGGAAGAGCTGTAAGGGAACAAAAGCTTCCTCCTAGATTTCTGAAGAAGGCCTGGGAGGCCAAACAGTGTGCTCCTGAGGTGTAAAGTTTGTGAATTAAACTGTGAGTATGAAACTGAAGGTGCAATGGAGGCCCTAGAAGCTCAGACAAGATAAGAATGTGAATCATCTGGGGTGGAGCCACATAAGCCCTTTGGAGCTCACATCTTGCCACAGATTGCTGGATGCTTTACATGGAACTCTTGGACTTAATGTTTGCCCAGCTGGATTTTGGACTTGCTTTGGTCCCATTCCTTTGCATCTCCCTGTTTGTAACTTTTGTAATAGAAATGATGCAAAGGCTGGAGCTGTGTTGTTTCTTATGATGTCATCAGGCCATCTTTTACATTGTCTTGTTTCTTCTCAGCAATCAAGTTCTCCTCTGCTCTGTCTTTGCAGTCTACAGCTTTACTAGAGTTACCGTTCTGGCCAAACTCAAAATGTTTTAAATCATTTGGTTACTCTGGTGTTGATGTCGGCTAAAAGCCTCAAATAGTAGCCACATCACTCTTCAACTTGAAACTGTCTTAAAATTTCTTCTACGAGATTACAGCCCACCACCTTTAATCTCCATCTCAGGTGGTCTCCGGACACAAAACGCAGACAAACTTTCTGCCAAAGCATAACACACATTGTCTGGAGTCCAACAACCAACACAGTTCTTCTTCCTAGTAGAAACCTTCTGAGCCTGGTTTTTACTGGCAGCATTTTTATCAGCATTCTGATCTTCTGAGTTCTGGTCAGAATGGCTTATCAAGTACAGCTTAAAGGCATTCCAGGACTGCTTCTTCAGATAGCATCTCTAAACCTTTCTGGACTCTTCTCACAAGCCAAAGCTTTCTCAAACATGTGGTTAGGTCACCACTGACCCCTCTCTGGTACCAAATTATGTCTTAGTCAGTTTTCTTATTGCAGAGACAAAATACCCAATGCCCAAAGTTAATGGAGGAAAGGTTTATTGTAGCTCACAGTTTAGAGAGGTTTCAGTTCATAGCTGGCTGGCTCCGAGACAAAGTGGCGTACCTGATGCATCACAGAAGAGAAGGAGTTCATGGCAAGCAGACAGCAGCAATCAGTGAAGAAGTGAATCAGGTAGGAGTAACAGCAGCCCTCTTTCTGTCCCTTTTGATCCTTCTCCCACTTTTTTATGCTGTAGTTGCTTTCATTTTTGTTCTTTTTGTTTGTATGTTTCCTATTTTGAGGTATATGGATAAAAACAGTTTCAGGGAAAAAAATGAAGACTGAATCCTAAAATTTATCCTAAGTTATGTTAGTACTACAAGAACTAAAATTCATTTGCTAGATTTTGTCTCTTTGTATATAAATGTTCTAAATTCGTATACCTATATTTGTTACTGTTTTATATATGATACTGATATATTACTATGTTATATACATTAGGGTATATAGTTACATACACATAATATTACATTAGTATAGTATTATGTTACTACATGTGTTGTGTATGTGTGTATAACGTTACACATACAGGTATAATAGTAATAGCATTATACAAATATCACACAGTAAAATGGGTAAATGAATTTAATTTAAATTAGAGTTAACTCATAATGATAGATGTTTAATATCAGATTCTTCCTGCTGGAAGTTTTTAGTCGGACTAAGAAGTAACTACTTTCCTGTCAAGGCAGTGAGAGAAAAGTTACCATCCTGCACAGAAGGACTGGGAGAAAGTGAGTTTTAGTACCTTCTTTACAGTTTTCATGTTTTTTTTTTGGCAGTTCTATTGATTGAGATAAGTAGATACTACTTACCAGATGTATTTTGTGCCTTAGCAAGTCAAGATGCCTCTGCTTTACATGACATATAAGGATATGTTTTACTTTGTTTTCTTTCAACAGGCTCACCAAACATAAAGAAGCTATATTCTTAGAGTATTTGTTAGAATATTACTGATAATTTCACTTAATGTACTGGTTGTTTCAGAAAACTTCCCCAAATGACTTAGCCCTTACCTATCTATGGCTCTTTTGATAATAGTGAGTTTTCTGACTGATTAAATAAGATTTTACTTTTAAAGATACTGATGCTTATGGTAAGATATTTAGTAATAATATACATATTATATAACTAAACCCATGATGTTCTTTGAGAACAAATTATAGTACCTAATGAAGCATGGTGTATGTGCACAGTTTAAATTACTAAATTAGGCCCAAATGGGACAATCTATGAGATGCGTTTTATGAAGTGGATTTTTGTGTTTAAATGTTAATTATGTGTCAGTGTAATTTCCAGCTTGTCTTTGGTTACTTACAAAGCATGAACTTTGCTTAGAATTACTAGACATTACAGTATACATTTGAAAGATGCATTCAGTAGAAAAGTGGGGCATATCTTGGCAGTCCATGTGACAATGGATTGAAGTAAAAGTCTTTCAATGAACAGCCCAATTTATGGAGGCTCTCTACCCTCATCTCCAGCAGAACAAAGCAGCCCAGGTCAGAATGCTGTAGAACTAAACAATTCAACTTTTCCTCCAGAATAAATACAGTAGGCTACTAGCATTCTAGAGAAATCATTTGACAATGATTTTCTTAAAGGTAGCTATGAACTCTTGTAGTTATGCATCATGAAATCTGTTGGCATGGCAGATTTTGCTAGAGAAAGCAACTGGCATCTTGAAAATGAGCAAGATGCAAATTCAGCTTAGTTCCTACAAATACTGTAATCAGTCAAGCTTGAGTGATGATGCAAACACATAAAGCCAGACTCAATCAGCAGTCTCCCTTCTGTCCCAAGACTCTTTCTGATCCCTCAGTGCAAAGGACAGTGTCTGTCCTAGTTCCACTATAGACTCTGCCTTTGTGCTGCCTCACCTGTAGTCAAGAGGTCTGATTTTTTTTCAGTAAATCTTCTTTAATGCTGTGACCTGCTCAGGGTGCAGGGTCTGACAGGAGGCAATGGGAGATTAAGAAGAAACTATAGATACATACAAAAAGGAAAGCTGGGACCAGGTAGGACCTTTTTGATGGAGAGGCAATGACAATGTCCCAGCCCCAGTGTTTTTAAAAGCACAGGACAGGATCCAGAGTGCCAGGTGTCAGCTTTTTTCTGAGAACACCAAAAGCAAAACATTCTCAAAACTATCTGTACTATAGTTAACAAAGAAGAACATCAAGGCCAGACACCCGTTGATAGGCAACCGAGCTAGAGGTCAGCTTGTTTTCACAGTCTGCCCCCAGCATTCCACGTCCTTGGGACTCCCTTTGCTGAGTCTTAATGAACTTGACAGCCTCAGGCTCAGCTGCGTCAATGACTCCCCACACTTTAATTTTGTGTTTTTAAAGTCTCAATTTGAAGAACCTATAACTGCAATCTTATACCTGGACTGAACACATCAAAGTTAGATGAATCACTTTGTAAATACATGTAAGTACTCAAGCAGTGTTCCTTTCACTTCACTATAATTAAACAATCTTATTAAAGACCCACGGGCTGGCAGGAAATGTATCTCACTGGAATCCCAGAATCTAACACAACATAAAATACTCAGAATGGCCTCTCTTTCTTGGGCAGTGTAGGGCCTGCCAAGATGTCTGTGCCCTGGCTATCTTGGGTATGCAGTGGCCCTTTCTCTCCAAGCCTTGCATGCATCCCGTGGGTCGTCCCATCTGCCCCTTTCTCTACCAAAGCCACCTGCTTGTCTAAACTTTGGGGAAATGAAAGCAAGAAGGCCAAGCTTTACATGAGACATTTGTCAATTTGGCCCTTCCTTGAAGCAGGAGAAAACAGAAGCTGGTGGGGTAAGGGGTGAATAATAATAGTAATAATAATAATACTAACAGACAGCAAGGACATGACATGGCATGATCACCTGTTATCTCACAGGCAATCAGGATGTTCCATAGAATGCTTTCTGGTTCACCTCCATCTGCATATTAATAATAACATTTCACCTATTCTTCTGCAGGATAACAGTATTCATTCATTCATTCTTTTAGAATGATCAAAGAGATTACTGGGACATTTTTTTGCCCATACATAGAATTTAAAGAGGCTGGGTTATATGAAGATGAGAAGACAGTAGTCAACAGGAATCTAAGAAATAGTCTATGTGACCCAGAACATAAGCTAGATTATTGAAATTCCTTAATAGTTACCCAGAGTTGAATCAATCAGATGTTTTTTATGATAAACCTAAGTTTCTCTTACCACAATGTCTAGAAAGTATTTTATGGTCATTCTTTCAAAAAGAACATCAACCATATGGTTCCTGAAACTCCTTTTGCCTTAAGGAAGTCTGTCTGTTCCTTGAGTCTTAATACTTGTTTAGGTAAACTGCTAACAGACAGGTACAAATGTGAGGCAGTCACCCTCTCCAGGGTTGCTCACCACAGGTTAAGTGTAGCACCTCCAAGGAAGGGTCTGTCACTTGTTCTTGGGCACAGGAAGCTGCTAAAGGTACTGCAGATTACAGATGTTCATTTATCTTCAAACATTAATAATAAACTTTTCTTAAACTGGATTTAATATCTTCCTTATGTAAGAAATCACATGGCCCAGTGACTTTTTAGTAAAAACACAATTTCTTAGTCAATTTCAGAGATATTCTTCTGCCTTATTTCTTCCTAGTTCTAAATTTTATGCTGATTGTGTTTAATCAGAAGTAGGAGACAATAACTAGGCATTATTCTAAATAGCTTGTGCTTGGTGTTAGTGTCTGATGGTTCCTACTTTCTCCAATTATCTAAGAATAGTGCACTTTATGTTCTCAAAACCCATAGTTTCCTGTGAGAAACAGCACTACCAGCATCAGTCGTGAGGTTATAAGGATTGTCTCTTCCCAGACTTACTGAATCAGAGCCTGCAGTTACTAGGATAAAAGTAGCACAAAAGTTTGACTAGCACTACTTTAACGTAGTTTACAATGACGTATCTGTGAAGCTTTTGGAAAAAAGAGATGGCAAACTTCCGCAGTGGATCAGCTTATCCCAAACAGCTAGGACTTGGCTCACCCCGAGCATTCTAGACTACCCGCCCCAGCAGCTGCTTAGGTAGGTCCTGTATGGCTTCTGAGGGTGGAGAGAAGCCTACACAGCAAATGGTAACTTACGTGTTGAGCATGAATTGTCACAAGGACACATTTAGATCAAATATTGGGACTCTTTTCAGGTCACCAAGGCAACAGACTAGAGGATCAACTGAAGTTCATAGATTTGTATCGCTTCCTTATGGAATAATTGTATTGCTGATAACAAGGGACTTAAACTAGAGAATACATGTTTATGATAATCTTTCCAAACATGTGAAAAGCATTAAAATGTCATTAGAGCATTTGATTATGGTTTACAGTGACAGCAAAAGTTCATGCTTCTCCTAGATGACATAGAACAATCAAACAGCTCCAGGATTTCATTGCACTTACCTTGCACAGTTTCCTAGAATAGAGCCAGCTCCAGACTTGTTGCTTTTGTTTAGTGTGACAATAACAGAATAAAAACCCCAGACATAAATCTTAATGGGCTTTTCCTTTAATAACTTTTTGTAATAATAGCAACCAAATAAGAGCAGCAATAACTTCTAGCATGATTATATCTTTTATCATCTGGCTAAGAATCTATTGAGATAAAACCCCAAACGTTCCTGTTCAGTTTTCTTAAAATGCTGGATTCGAAGTTTGTGAGTCATTAATTGTTGATTTCATAACAAGTTTTCCACTTCTTTGGTGGATTATTTTGTCCTGAAAATTTTTCTATTCTAATTATTCCTAGTTCTTGTCTGGAGAAAGCTAATTAGGATTTGGGAGTCTGTGCCCTCCAAGATGCTCAATATGAATGATACTTCACACACCCAACTGGAGTATGGACTGAACTCCCAGAAGATAACTGCCTCTTTATCTTGGTCTTGTGAGAGCATGAAGAGTTGCCTTTGTCCTAATCTCAAAACTATATAGGACCGTTGATTACAGAATTAAATTCAGAATGCTTGACTTGATTTCACACATGCTGTCTATATACACTTTACTGTAAGGGAGTCCTGTTTATGAGATGTAACTGAGAATTTGCTAGATTTCTTTCTCAGTTAAGCCTATTGATTCCAACTGAAATTTGTGACTCCTACTCTAATTAAAAAATGGTAATTAATTCAAAGTCTTTGGTGTAATGATGTCTGCATTTTTATTAGTATATGTTTGCAGTACATAATAATTACATTCATTTTAGGGAATTGGTAGATGTACACATTTCAATTCTCTTTCCTCCCTTTCTGCCAACTCCCTTTTATTTTGCCAGCATGAAATTCATTTATCTTATAAGACCTTATAAAGTTAACTTTCAAATATTCAAATCAACAACCAGACTAACAGGCCAAAACACATATAAAACTCTTAAGACAACATTATGGCTTGTGTCTAGAGGTCCTCCCCAAAGCATCATGTGCTTATAGGTGGGGCTTTGGGGAGGGTGGGTGGATCGTAGGTGTGTGATGACTAAATTGGTTTAGCATAGTTCTGGGTGTGGATAATGGAAACCCATAATGGGTGTGGGTGGCACAATCAATAGGCTGCTACCCTGGATAGCATAAAAGGGACAGAAAGAAAGCTGCTTGCTGCCACCTGTCTACCTGCCATGGACTGTTTCTCCTCTGTGATGCCTCTCTTCCACACTGCCCTGTCTTGGAGATAGACAACTATGGACCAAAACCTCTGTAATCTATGAGCTAAAATAAACCTTTACTCCTTTGACTTGTGGGTGTCAGATATTTTGTCCTAGCAACAAGAAAAGTAACTAAGACACTCAATTATACTAAAACAAGGTACACTTTTAGATACATTGTCCATGCTGGGTTATAATAGTCTTTTCCCTGTCTTTTCTAACATCTATTTTTTATTTTGCACTTTATATATTATTTTTCATGTGAGAGAAACTATACAATCTTTAAGCTTGTGTATTTAAATTACTTTACCTATGGTCTCAAGGTGCATCCACTCTCTTAAAATGACTCATTGATACTTCTTTACAGTGCAGTAGTATTCTATTGTGTATAAATACACATTTTCTTGATCTACTCATCTCTTGATGGATATAGACTGTTTCCGCAAGATTTAGCTGTTATGAACTGAGCTGTTATAAACACAGGTATGCATACATCACTATGAAGTCATATCTTTAATTCTTTTGGGACGATACCTAGAAGTGAAATAGAGGGGTCAATTCAAATTTCTTTTAGTGTTTTTGAGGACTCTTTCTTCTGATTTCCATAGATGTTGTATCAGTTTATAGTGCCACCAACAATGAAGAAATGCTTTCTCCCCACAGCCTCACCAGCATTTGTTATTGATTTTTTGATGATAGCCATTATTTTTGGAGATAGAATCTTAAGGGTTTTTTTTGCTAGTTAAAATGATTTTTACAAATACTATAAAAATTAATATAAAAAGTGAGTATGTCAGTCTTTTAAAAACATTTTATTGGGCTGGGGATTTAGCTAGCTCAGTGGTACAAGTGCCTGCCTGGAAAGCACAAGGTTGTAAGTTTGATTCAAGGTACCTCCCCCACCCCCCAAAACATTAAAGAAGCAATCTCTTTTATCTACAGTACAAAGAGTTTGTCTGGAAAGTCTTTTTCTCTTTATAAATGTACCTTAGCTGCATCAATAGGACTAAAACGTAGAAAAAGCTACCATTATAAACATAATTTAAAGGAAAATAATTGTGCACAGCTTCTTTTGTGGTTCAGTGTTGCTAAGTCCAGGCTGTAGCTTCCTTTTGTTTAGTGTCCCAAAGAAACTGTGCTAGCACCAAGCGGCTCCCATGATCCCGGCTGACAGGGCTGAGATATTTCTTGAATGGCGAGAGATGCTGAGCATATTTTCATATTTATTGGCTATTTGTATTTATTTCTTTATCTGAGATGCATCTATTCATTTCAGATGCCCATTTTAGGATTAAGTCTTTAAATTGGGGAGGGGTACTTGTTTTGAGTTCCTCTATAGTCTTTTAGATATTAGTCCTTTGCTGAGGAGTAGTTGGTAAAATGTGTTTTTCCCATTTTGTAGGTCGTCTCTTTATTCTGTTGATGGTTTCCTTTGTTGTGCAGAAGCTCCTTAATTTGCAGCACTGAGTTGTGAGTTACACAAAACAATTTATACTTTTGAAGTTAACAATTTGATGACACTTTTAAATATGTTTTAGAATAATTAATATGGATTGGTTAGCTAAACAAATTTATCATACTTATTGAGTGGTCCAAGATGTGAAAATCACATCGCTGCTTTTGAAGTCCTGCCTCTCCAGGAATACATCGTTAATTTAATGGTTCTGAGTACTTCTCTATTTTATTTAGTGTTTTATTATATTAGAACTCATTGAAGTAATAAGAAGAAAAACATGGCAGAAATGCAAATTAACTTGTCAATATTTCTAAATGCTTTGCTATTAAAATAATTACAAAGATTAGTTATGTCATTATAAGAAATGTCTGACAGAATTTTAAATTTTAATTGCTGTCTTGTTTCTGTTTAGCCTCTGGTCCAGCAAGGGTCTAATCTTCCATTAACCACTCATAATTTCTAAGCAAAAAATATTTTGAAGGCTTAAAGATAAACAAAAAGATTATGAAAACAAAAGAACACAGCAGTATCTGTTTACATGAACTTAGTATAAACAACCAAATACACTATTACATCAAATTTTATCAAGGAAAGAAAAAAGGGTATTTATGGTCCCAGTCATAGGTAAGAATGCAAGGAATAAAATTAAATCAAGAAAAACAAAAATCAAGGAACATATGGAATAATTTTCCCCTGACTTGTTCCATTGTGGAATTATTCTTGTAAAAACAAATGATTAACCGAAAAAAAATTCTGGACACCCACATTTATCCTTGCAAGCTCTTGGTTTTCCTCCGAAGGAAAAGACTGCCACAACAGTGCCTCATCTGCTCGTCCAGGGAATGACCTAATGGGGCTTCTCCATCTTTAACTCCTTCATGCTGGCACTCATAAGTTTTCACGGTGTTTAAAATGTTTTGTTCTTTCAGGGACCTTCTGAAAATTTCTATAAACACAGTCCCAAGGTAGAAATAGATCAATCACCTACAGGATGAAGAAGGACACGCTGCTGATTTCAGCCTATGGAGTGAGAAGTGCATATCCCTCCTCTCATTCATCCAGTAGATACTCTCAGTGCGTCCTCTGAGCCAGGACTGTGGAAATTCAGCATCCCGACTCCCAGCCAGACTAAAGCATTGGTTAAAAAAGAAAGAAAAGCAAACAAAACAAAACATGAATAATATATACACTGTATACTTGATGCTCTGATCCACAGGTGAAAGAACAACTTAAGCAGAAGGGCGGGGTGTGAGAGGAGGAAAGGGCTGGGGAGGGCTCCCTGCTCAGTGCTCTCTGTGCTCTTGCCGCTCTGTGTCCTCGGTGGCAAGGAGGACAGGGTGGGGTGAGGTGGGGTGGGGTGGGGGAGTGAGCATGGCGGCCAGCAGGCCCTGCTTTCACTGACCTGCAGTGGCAGACCTTGGGCACCTGCTCTGATATTCCTCTGCACTGGTTCTAGGTGTTAAGAACCCCAGCACCTAGAATAAAGCTCATCAGCTGACAGGAAAAACAGACATAATTTTCCTGGACATTCTCAGAGTGTACTGACCTTCTTTGCAAATTTGGCACCGGGGGAATTGTGCTAGCCTTTGGTCATCAATGTGATTACTTGTGAAATTATTTATAAATTTAAACACTTTGAAAGAAAACATACAAGAGGTCAGTGTATGTGTGCATTCCTTGTAGTAGGTCATTCTCAGTCCTTGGACAGGAAGAGGAAGGGTGTCACAGGTGGGGGAGGTGGGCCTGAACCCAGGGACACACAGAGGGGAGGACTCAATCCTAAAAGGGGGGAGGGGTCTGTCTGCGAAAGGGACTCAATAACTCTGTCATTAAGTTTTGGTATTAGCTCTGGGGAAGTTAAGTCCCTCATGTCTTAGCAGATACTTTTTCTACTTTCTTTAGAAATTGGCCTATTTCATTCCCAGTGAACCATTTGTAAATACATCATTTTCATCCAAATATATAGACATAGACATGTTAGCCCTCAAACATCTGATGCAATGTACTAAACAATTTACATATAAGTTGCATTTAAGTTTTGTAACAGCAGTATTATCAAACAGAGTTCAGAGAAGTGAGGCTGAAGCAGTATGTTAATCCAACCTCTCTAACTGGAAGTTCATCCGCTGTAATAACTGGGTTTGTAATCATGTCCCTCCAGGCATGTTCCACCCAGGGTAAAGCATGAGGAAAAGACTGTGGGTCATATAAGTATGGAACCAACCTACCTCACACTCCCAACTCAGTGCACATGTGATAGCAAAGTCCCTATGCAGTCTAAAATGAAGAAATCCATTTCATTTTTTTATGTGAGCATTTCACAAATTTTAGTTGACTGTTAGAGAATTTTTTTTCTCCAGTAAAAAAACCCAGGGGTCAAATCATTGGGAAACAGTCTTACATTAGGAAAACTTTGTTAATTAGAAGTCAATTAACTAGAATCAAAGAAATATAAACCTTACTGTATACGCTAAAATCAATGTTTGTCACAGTGAAAGCCTGGGCTAACTGGTTGTGAATCCAAATAAATGGCTCCTAATACCTAGAGAAAAAAAAACAAGGGAGAAAATATGAGGTTTGTTGTATACAGTGGTGTAAAAGCAGTATTGACTCAAAATCCTTACTGAATCACAGTGTAAATGGGATTCTTTACACAATCATACCAAGCTTTCTGAAAACATCATTTTCCTGTAAGCCATGAGAATTGCTTGCTGCGCTGGGGTGTAACAAGTATATGTTGTAAAACTAACACAGAAAGGACTCCCACACCATGGCTAATTCCTTTGCTACTACTGAAAAGCAACTTTTGAAGGAACTTTAGAGAGGAAATATCTCTAAAGGATAAACCAGAACAAAGTACACTTGTGAAGTTCAGATGCTGATAGTGATATAGGAGTGTCACAGGAGCTTCAAATGATGCATCATAACTCCAGACCTGCTAGGTGTCTGATACACTGAGTTCCTGTTCCCAAAACCCAAGAATGAATTGTAAGGAACAGAAGAAGAGCAGGAAGTACTTGTGGAGGGGAAGTCATACTGCTCTTGAGAGGAAGGAGGGGTCCCAAGTGGCTGCCAAGGACACTACTTTTCAGGGGAAGTTTTATAGAGCACAAACACGTGAGTGCAACCTGGGTTACAGCTATGATCAACCAGTAACATTACAAGTTACAGCTGCCTAGGTAATATTCATCCAATGTGGAAGCAAGTCACAGAGCAAGCATATATGGAGAGAACAAAGAACTTCTCAGGAAGGGGTGAGCCCAAGGGCCTTGGTCACCCACACAGATGATTGATGTCAGCTAGATTTTATTAGACCAGGTGTTACTACTTATTTTAGGCCTGGTCATTCCATCTTTATCTGGAGGCCTGGCCTCCAGCACATGCTCCTTGGCCACAGGTGTAATGAGCTTTCATCTTAGCATTGACTCTCTAGAGGGCTGGGCCCTGGCTGGCTGCCTAAAATATTTCTACCTAACTTAGCCATCTATAATAACAGGGCCCGAACCCAGGTCTTCTGATTTGTATTCTAGTTTTCTTTTACTCGTTGGTATAGTGGTAAAACTTATATACAGCATGTTTAGGGTTGTTTTTTAGGGCTAAGAAAACCAGGTGCCAATTTTAGCAAATCATCCCTGGATAGCAAGTCAATTACACTTTATAAAAATGCTAGGGGCTTAATTTGATGAAAAAGTAATTTAGAGATGCTAAGGTCTAACCTCAATTCCAACTAATAACCTACTACTCTGTTTACTATGTGGGGCCACTTAACTACTTGGTTTCTCACCTGCCATCTAAATGTCCCAGGCACAGAGTTTCCAGGGGACTTAGCTGCTAACAGGCGAGCACGGACTTGTGCTGTGTAAGTTACAGTCACAGTCTTCACTTGAGCTCTCCAGGAATAAACAATCCGGTACAGGAAACCCTCCGAAGCATGCTGCTTTTACAAAAGAACCGGCAAGCGTCTCACAGCTAAGTAAGTAGGAAGTCAGGCAGTGCAGTTGGGGTCCCTGGCTCCCCAGGTGGAGTCCTGAAGGTCCCATCCCCAGCCAGCGGGTGTGGAGGGCACAGGCTGGCCCGGGTCACAGCCTTCGCCTTCGGAATCGCCCGGGCGGGAGCCCTGCGGCTCCCAGGTCGGCGGCTCCTCCTTCCGTGCAGCGCCGGCCACCAGGGCAGAAATCTCTTGATAACTTAATCTCGCTCGGAGCCGGGCGCCGAGGCCTGCGAGCCCCACGATAGACCGAGCCTCGGCGGCGCGGGTGGTCATCCCCGGCGCTGCTCTGCCCGCCGAGGTAAACAGGCGCGGGGCGGCGCGCCCTCCTCCCGCGTGGGCGGCCCCGCTGCAGGCAGAGCCGCGTCCGCGTCCGGGCGCCCGTCCCCGCGCCCTGGGTACCCGGCCCGCGCGGGGGGGGGCAGCGGCACGCGTGACGTGGGCGGCGGGAGGGGCCGGCGAGCCGCCCGCGGAGCCTCCACCGCCCCCTCCCGCGCCGC
>PVLA01004226.1:0-183985 GCA_004027455.1 Hydrochoerus hydrochaeris | reverse complement strand
TTTTCTGGGTTCCTGTTGCATGGAATACTGTTTTCCATCCTTTGACTTTTAATCTATGAGTTTCCTTTTGGGTCAGATGTGTTTCTTGTATACAGCATATTGTGGGGTCCTGTTTCTTGATCCATTCTGTCAATCTATTTCTTTTTATAGGTGAATTGAGGCCATTTATATTTATGGATATCACTGATATGTACTGGCTCGACTTTGCCATGTTATGTTCCAGTTGTTTCTTTCTGCTTTTCCTCTTATTTAATTGCTTATCCTACCTGGTGGTTTCTTTATGTTGTTGCTTTGGGGATTATGGTAATTTTTATCTCTGTCTAATATGTCTTTCAGTACTCTTTCTAGGGTTGGTTTGGTGGACATGAGTTTCTTCAGTTGTTCTTTGTTATGGAAGTATCTTGTTTCTCCATTAAATTTGAATGAAAGTTTTGCTGGGTACATCAGTCTGGGTTGAAGGTAGTTTTCTTTCAGGGCTTGAAATACCTCACTCCAAGCTCTTCTTGACTTGATGTTTGTGCTGAAAAGTCTGCCATGATTCTACTGGGCTTTCCTTGATAGGAGAGTTGTGTCTTTTCTTTGACAGCTTTTAATATTCTGTTTTTATGCTGAATGTCTGAGATCTTAATTATTATGTGTCTGGATGTGGATTTATGCTGATTGTGACTGTTTGGTGTTCTATATGCCTCACTTATGTGCATATCAGATTCTTTCCCCATGTTTGGGAAATTTTCTGCTATTATTTCTGTAAATACTTTACGTATGTCATTTGCCTGGACTCCTATATCTTTGCTAATGCCCATTATTCTTATATTGTTGCTCTTGGCATCATCATGAAGCTTCTGGATTGTCATTTCATGCTGCTTTGTTATTTTTAAAAGTTCTGTCCTTTCCTGATCACTAACTGTGATCCTGTCCTCAAGGTCTGAAATCCTATCCTCAGCTTCCTTCAGGTGGTTTTGCATGCTTTCAATAGAATTTTTTGTTTCTTGGATGTCTCTTTGAGTTTGTTTCATGAATTCTGCTTGTTTTCTATATTGTTCATTCAAAGTTTCAATCAGTTTCCCATGCTCATGTACTTTTTTTTCTAGTTCTTCTTTAGCTTCATTCAACAACTCCTTTGCTAAAGTTGTTATTTCTATCTTTACATGGGAGACTACTTCTAATTTGATTTCCTCTATAGCCTGATGCAGTTGTTTTTTAATTTCACTGGCTATCTTTTCAGAGATTCCCGGTGTGTTACTTTTGGGGTCCTCTATTTCAATGTCTCCTATACTTGCTTCTGGTGAACTATATGTTTGAGACTGCATTTTGCTTTTTTTGTTTTGTCATTTTCACTCTGCCTAGTGTTTTCTATGTGTAGGAGGGGATCACACACACTCTTTTCAGACACACCAAAGTCTTACAGTTAGTTGGAGGTGGTTTTACTGTTGGCCCTGTTTATCCCCTGTACACCTCTATTTTAGGGGTATACTCACCACACTGATACAGTCAATCCAGTGTAGTCCAAAGTTTGCCACCTGGGAGCAAAGTTCCAAATTTTCTCACACTAACTGGATCCCACTGAGATCTTCTGATGTTCCAGGTGGGAGAGCGGGCCCATCTGTAGCAGTCCAGGGCAGTTTTCAGTCTTCTGTGTGCTTCTGAGATGTTCCCAGTGGCAGGGTGGGCCCTTGGGGGAGGTTCTGGGTAGCCTATGCCTGAGGCAGGCTTGCACTGAGTTCCAGTGGCAGGGCAGGCCCACAGTGGAGGTTCTGGGGAGCCTATGCCTGAGGTGGGCTTGCACTGAGTTCCTGGTGGCAGGGTGGGCCCTTAGTGGAGGTTCTGGGGAGCTTACCCCTGAGGCAGGCTTGCGCTGAGTTCTAATTTGCCATCATTTTAACAAAAGACAATGCCTAAAAGAGACATAGTACAAAAATTCAAAGCATAAGAAATTGACAGGCAAGGATGACAATTTTTGATTACCTAAATGAGTCACAGTCCACAATCCATAAAACAAAAGCAAATTCTTTCCTTCTTGCAGTTATCTCAGTGGGACCTCCCAATGTTACAGGAAAGACATAGGACCTCTAAATGACATAAGGGAAATATTATGATTCCCAATCTGCTAGATGTCCAATAAGCTGAGTTTGTGTTCCTCAGAATCAAAACAATTTCTAAGGAAAAATGGGAGTTAAGAGTGGGAAATGTTTATCAAGGGAAAGGCAGCTCCGACCTGAAAGAGACAGGAAAGTACCCAGAAAGTGAAGTTTTATAGACAGAAATCATGAGATGAGTACACAATGGAACCAAACTATGGTCAATCAATAAGATTACATGTATAGTCATTTAAGTAATATTGATCCAATGAGGAAGTAAGTTACATAGCAAGTGTATATGGAAAGAACAAGGACTGTTCCTGGAAGGGTTGGGTCAAGGAGGTCTTGGTCCCCCTCTCTGGTGACTGATTCCTATTCAGAATGTCAATCATTATTGTTTATCTTTGGGGAAGTAAGTAGTTATATTGTTCTATCTTTGTCCTGAGGCCTGGCCTTCAATGAATGTAACTCCATGTACTGTTGTAATGTGTTCTTATCTTTTGCAGTGTCTTCTTTGAGGGCCTAGTGCTGTCTGATTGCGTATATTTGCACCTACCTTAGTGGTCTATAAACCTACACAGAATCTTTTGTTATCTTTAAAGACACCTCCCACTGGCATTTGTAAGATAGCTCTTTGGGTTCTGAGCTCATGGCTTTCTGAAGAGATAGTCTCAGTTGTCTGCTATCCACTGCTCCCCTCTCCTTTCATTAAGAATATCAGTTCTGTTCATGATGGGTTTCAAGTACTCATGGCAATTCTGTTCTCCTTTGTCCATGATTGGTCTGGAGACTGACATATTCCCTAAGTCTGACCAGTGAGATCTGAAGAAAAGTCTGCTAAGAGACTTTGGGGAAAATTTTGACTCTGATAGATAAAGTTTTCATAAAGGAGAGAGCTCTTCATCCCTCTTACTTCTTACATGCTTAGGATGCAAGAATGCATCTTACATAGTGTAAGAATGCCATAGACATCTTGTAACTCTGGAAGATTATCTGCCACCTGATGGAAGACCTGAGATCCTGTCATCATTGATATACCACTTGCCTCTGGGCTTCTTGCAAAATGACAGAATAGGAGTCTGTGCTGTTTTGGCCATTTGAGAATTTCTTCTTTGCTGCTGAAAGCATTCCAACTGATGCACAGGGTACTGAGACTAGTACAATCATTAATTTGCCTCCAATGTTTTAAAATCCATGCTATACTGCATATGGTGGCAAAATTTTTTTTCTACAAGATCTGATACATCTTTTCCTTTATCTGGAGATGGTGGCAGTTCCTGATTCTCTACTAATCTGAGTCCTGCAGGTCTCAGCAAGTCTAGCTTGAATAAATAATCTCTCTTATAAGGCTGGGAATATAGCTCAACAGCACAAGTACCTACCTGGCAAGCACAAGATCCTGAGTTTGATTCCTGGTACCAAAACACAAAATAAAAACAAACAAACAAAAATAATAAGAATCTCTCTTATAAATTCTTCAGCTAATGAAGTAATGAAAAAGATTTTTACAGTGTCTTAAAGTCCACATAGATGTTGGTTATATTGGCCATAAGGAGCAACCAATGTGACCTAGAGAAGTGATTTACAGAATTCCTTGTTCAAAACAAATTATTAGGCTTCACTGTCTGAGATTCTGTGTCACCCCTGCTGAATAGAGGGCTGCTGCAGATGGGAGAATATGAGAAAGAGGAATTCTTATGGAGCACCTGCTACATTCCAGGAGCTATAGTGGGCAAGGAACAGGTAGATAATATTCTGCTTTTGTGGAGCCACACAGACTAGTTGATAGATACAGAATGAATAAACACTTCAGTGAGACAAGTGCAGATGCAGTAAGGTCTATGAAAGGAGCACAAGGGGAACTGCAATATACCAGATATCATGGGGACTCCTCTGGGCTGGTGGTGCTTGTGCTGAGAAGCCCTAATAATAGTGAGAGTGAACCATGCCCAAATGAAGAAAGAATGTCCCAAAAATAGGAAACAAGAAAAGTAAAGGCCTTGGAGCAGTGGCAAGCTGGGTGTGCTCATAGCTCAGAAAACTAGAGCGGCCAGAGATTGGGGAGCAAGGGAAAGTGACCCAAGATGAAAGCGGAGGTAACTGTCATTTATTGACTGCTACATGACAAATGCCCCCAAATCTTAGAGTATCAAACACAATTTTAAACTCAAAGATCATGTGAGTCAAGGATTAGGAAAGGCCTAACATCTTCTGTTCCCTCTGTATTATAGCTCCAGCTGGGGACAATATGCATGGTGAGGGGTGGCACATTCACTCCCATTGTTCTCATTTCATGGCCAAGACCTGGAATTTCAGCTGGGTAACAGTGTGCTGGGTGGAGTCAATGGTCCAGAACACCTCCACACCCCCTGCAGCATGCTCAGCTTAGGCAGGACAGTGTTCTTACAATGGCAGCTCAAGGCCCCAAGGGACAGTGGCTCAGTCAACCAGACAGAATCTGCCTGGCCATAGTGACCAACTGCAAGAGTCACAATGCACCTTCTGCCACTGCCTACTGATCAAAGCAATTGCAAATCCACTTGACTCAATTGGAGGAATGTTCATTTGTAGCTATAGTTAAAAATCCAAGTTCAGGAATTTGTGCTACTTCCTAATGTGGTATGGGCTTGCTGGAATGTTTCAAGCAGCATGGTGCCACAGTTCAATATTGGTATTGTAGTCTGGGGCTACAAGGAGAACAAAACAATACAAGACACATAACTTATGGTATTATTATTATTATTTAATTTTATTTTTAAAGAGGGTAAAATTAACAAAACAGAACATAAGGTAACAATGTAAGAGACAGATTTCAAAGCAAGACAACTGATCTTCTCTGTCTATCATATTGTATCTTGTTTTCTTCCAAATAGTCCATATCTTCACATACAATGAATTCATTCAAAACAAAATAATATAAAACTGATCAGAACAGGATGATGAAGCCATTTGAGGTCTTCAAGACCAGACAATAGGAAAGTCAACAATGGCTGCCATAATGTCTCTCATTCTCTTCAAAATAGCTATCCATACCTTCATGTATATTTAAATTAAAAAAAAAAACAGACTAAAATCACTCTGAACAAAGAAAAAAAGTATTGCTGGATTTCACATCATGACCCTACAGAATCAGCACTGGGTGCCTTAGTGTCTCTTTTTCTTCAGAGTAGCTGTTCATTTCCTCATGTATTATATAATTGATACTCATCAACTGTTTAGAAGTTCTACGCATGCATGAGCCTCTACATGGATACCTATCCTTTCTGTATTAGAGGGAAAAACAAAACAAAACAAATTCCTAGGAAAACATGAAAAAGACATATAAACAACAATAGCAAAGAGCCCAGAACACTGACAATGTAAGCCTTCAAAACAAGGTGATATGAGCATAACTAAGATTGTTATTTTACACAATGATCTTCAAGAGTTCCTCAGTTCACTATATAATAATATGCACAGTTGTTCCAATCCTATGAATGTTAACTATTTTGTTCTAAGAACTTATAGAATTTGTAGCACAATCATCTTAGCTAGCCTAAATGTGTTTATATAATTTTAGACATTTTTCTTATCCATTCCTTTTTTTTCTCATTTTCCCTGAGATATTATTTTTCCTCTTTAAGCAGATTCTTATCCTTTCACTGTAATTGTTGAATTTTTGTATCTTATGTACGCTTACCATTTCTTACACTAGGGAGACAATACGGTATTTACACATGAATTTGATTTATTTCACTTATGAGTATGGTCTCAAGTTGCATCCATTTACTTGTAATTATCTCAATGTTATCACTCAATAGCAGAGTAGTACTCCATTGTATAAAAATACCACATCTTTTTTTATCCATTCCTCAGTTGATGGGCACTTAGGTTGTTTCCAAGATCTGGTTATTACAAATTGTGCTGCTATAAACATGGGTGCACACATATCCCTTTGGTATGTTTTCAGTTCTTTTGGAAATATGCCCAGAAGTGGAATAGCTGGATCCAATGGGACTTCCATCCCCAGCTTTTTGAGGAATCTCCAGACTGACCTCCACAGTGGTTGCACCAGTCTACACTCCCACCAACAGTGCAGAAGAGTTCCTTTTCCCCACAGCCTCTCCAGCATTTGTTGTTGGTAGTTTCCTTTATCCTGGCCATTCTTTCTGGAGTGAGATGAAACCTCAGTGTTGTTTTAATTTGCATTTCTCTAATGACCAACGATGTTGAACATTTTTTCATGTATCTATTTGCCATTTGTATTTCTTCATCTGAGAACTGTGTATTAATCATTCATTTTTGGAATGGGTCTTTGAATTTTGGAGGTCTTATTTTTTTAATTGTTTATATATTCTGGACAGAAGTCCTTTGTCTGAGGGACCATTCACTAAGATTTTTTCCCAATTTATGGATTTTCTTTTCACTATGCTGGAGATTTCTTTTGACATGCAAAAACTCTTTAATAGGATGCAATCCCAGTTATTGATTCTGTGAAGTATTTCGTGTGGTTTGATTCTTGTTCATGAATTCTCTACCTAACTCTTTATCTTCAAGATTTTTACCTACTTTGTCTTCCACCAAATTTAGTGTTTTTGTTTTAATATTTAGATCTTTGATACATTTAGACTTTAGTTTAGTACATGGTGATAGACATGGGTCTAGTTTTAGTTTTCAGCACATGGAGAGCCCCTTCCAGCACCATTTATTGAAGAGACTATCTTTCTTCCAGTGGACATGTTTGGTCCCTTTATCAAAGATTAGGTGGCTGAATGTGTTTGTAGTTGTAGTTGTATCTTCTAATCTATTCCATTGATCTTCAGGTCTGTTTTTATTCCAGTACTATGCTGATTTTATTACAGTAGCTTTGTAGTATAACTTCAAGTCAGGGATTATGATGCCTCCTGCCTTGCCTTTGTTGGTTAGAATTGCCTTTGCTATTCTAGGTCTCTTCTGGTTCCAGAAATGATTTCTCTAGATCTGTGAGGTATGCTAGTGGCATTTTGATTGGGATTGCATTAAATCTGTATAGCAATTTTGGGAGAATGGCCATTTTTACACTGTTTATTCTTCCTATCCATGAACAAGGATGTCTTTCCATTTTCTGAGGTCTTCTTCAATTTCTTTTTCATGGTATTATAATTTTCCCTGAATAGATCTTTTGCTTCTTTTGTTAGATTAATTCCTAAGTATTTCATTTTGTTGGATGCTATTATAAAGGGTGTGGCTTCTCCTGTTTCTCTCTGTGGTTTTGTTGTTAGTGTATAGGAATGCTATTGATTTTCGAGTGTTGACTTTGTATCCAGCTACATTACTGAATTTATATATGATACCTAGGAGTTTTTCAATGGAGTTTTGGGGGTCTTCTATGTAGAGTATCATATTATCTGCAAATAATGATAATTTAACTTCTTCTTTTCTTATTTCTCCCTCTTGTCTAATTGCTCTGGCTAGTATTTCTAGCACTATATTGAATAGGAATGGTGATAATGGACATTCTTGTCTTGTTCCTGATTTTAGGGTAAAGGCTTTCAGTTTTTGGCCATTTAATATAATCCTGGCTGTTGGTTTGTCATAGATAGCTTTTATCATATTGAGGTAAAGACCATCTGTTCCAATTTTCTGTAAGATTTTTATCATGAATAAGTGTTGGACCTTATCAAAAGCTTTTTCTGCATCTATATAAATGATCATGTGGTTCTAATTTTTGGCTCTATTGATATGGTGGATTACATTTATTGATTTTCATATGTTGAACTATCCCTGCATTCCTGGGATGAATCCCATTTGGTCACGGTGTATAATCTTCTTGATGATTTACTGCATTCTGTTTGCCAAAATTTTATTGAGAATTTTTGCATCTATGTTCATTAGGGAGATTGGCCTGTATTTCTCTTTTTTGGTTGGGTCTTTCTCAGGTTTTGATATTAGATTAATGTTTGCTTCCAGGAATGAGTTAGGGCGAATTGTACAGTATTATTTTGTAATAGTTACCCAAGAGTTAAGCACAAGAAGTGCAAGAAATCTGTCCATAAACTAAAGGCCTAGAGAATTTATTCAAGGACCTGGATCCCATGGAAATATCCTACATGAGTTTAGAAGAAGATCTATAGCCCATGATATTCCCCTCCCGAGTCCATCTGGAGGCCTAGAGCCCAAGACAATGACTCATGCAAGTCTGTTTTATGGATCTGCACTGGGAAGGCCAAAAGATCAGTGGTGAAAGCTGGAAAGTCTATGCCAGCGGGGTGAAGGATCTGTGCCAGTGGGTTGAGGGTTTGCACTGGAGCCTAGAAGCAATGTTCAAAATAAGGGTTAGGGGTCCCTTAAAGTACCACAGCCATCCTGACTGACAATGAGTTCCCAAGCTCCTCCAAGGATGAGAGAACAGCTGAGTTCATATCAGGAAGCCAGCATGACAAGCTTCTCCTGGAGATTGAACAACATATGCCTTCCCTTCCAGAGCAAGAAAGCAATGCTTAAAGTAAGGACCAGAGCTCCATCAAAGTGAACCACAGCCATTCTCAACAACAAGGTCCCAAGTTCTTCTGATGATAACAACCAACTTTACAACAGGAAGCCAGCAAGAAAAGCTCCACCAGGAGAACCAACAGCTCCAAAAATACCAACAGCTCCAAACAACAGTGCACACTCAGAATACACAATGCTAAATGCTTTCTCTCCAGGTTTCCTTTTTATGTTGGGAGCAATCCTCAGGTGGACCATCTACATTCAGCACCATGCTGACTCAATTCAGCTGGTGTTAAGTTGACCACCAGCTTCCACAGTTGGCTTCCAGACAATGTATCCTGGTTTCTTCCACTTGCTCAGGAAATCACATCCAGTCCCTGGCGCTTTAAGTTAGTCCAGATTTTAATTACGAATATCCTAAGTGCCCCTACCAGAAACTCAGTTTCTCTTGTAAGTTACTAAGTCATTCATTCATTCAAATCCATTAAGTGGGAACCACCAATGTGCTGGGATGATGGTTCTTTACAGATGTGAAGACCCTGTGCATATATCTCATTGGCCTGACTCCATTCCCTAGATGGAGTTAGAGAGCTAGAAAGCTAGAAAAGTAGGATTTGGATCCAGCTCTTCCTTGTCATGCTTGGAGTTCATTTCCTCACACCCTGAGTAGGACCAGGATTGCTCCCTTGGATTTTTGACTGGCTCTATGGGTACCTGATTTCCAGGAAGGGGGAAGTTTTCACTAATGATGTGAATGCCTTGCTTTGTGCACACAAATAGGAATTTATAGTACTCACCACAAACTGTGGCTAAACACATGCTGTTTCTCTGCTTGAGTGTTGGCATCCGGAGCACCAAAGAGCTATGCTGACCGCGTCCGGTCCCTGTACCTCATGCACAGAGGTCCCTGGCAGCTACCTCAGTAGGCAGGGCCCCACTCCTCTATTTCAATGTTCTCATGAGAAATTCCCTGCCAAACCATTCTGACCGCCTCCACCTACTATTTGCGTTTATGTTCAATACATGGTGTACTTTTCTGGTGCCCAAAGCAGGGGGAAAACTCTTGGACCATCAAAGTAGGGCACTTGGAAGAAGTTGCCTAGAAGTGTATTTTCCCTGGCCTGGGAAAATGGCTCTGAATATTTTCCGATGGAGGCCTTGGAGGTTGAAATTCAGTAGAGTTGCACAGGAATAGTCAGCAGTGGGACCACGTGTCTTGTTGTTTCTGAACCTTTGACAGAATTAGGAGCAGCTGCTTCGGGCCAAAGAGGAATGCTTTATGATGTGCTGACACCTCCAGGAGATGTTTCAGGGAGTGCTGGTGCCATCTCCGGAGGATGCGAGTTTATGACTTTCCCCTTTGTAGGCCCAGGAATGCAGGCTCCCCATATACTGGCTGTGGAGTGCAAAAGGGAATCTGTGAAGGGTCACCTTGGCCCAGGTCCTGGCCACACCCAGGCCCCATTCCTCGAGGTTTTGGCCTTCAAAAGAAAGACCAAATCCTTCCCTGGCAGGACACACTGCTTCTCTCTCATGTTGCTGTGGCTGATAGAGACACCCCATAGTTACTTCCTATTGAAGGACCACAAGAACATAAACAGAGCCAACTCAGGCCTGGTTACCATTCTGGCCCTGTCACTTCTGAGTCCTTTAATCTGGGCAACCTACCTTGTTTTCTTCTTCCTTTACCTAGGGCTAATAGTTGTCCCCTGTAGAATAGCAATCAAGCAATAGCTGTTATTGATCATGAATTTACGTTATACCAGGCGTTGTACTAAACTGTTCCTGTGGATTCTTTCATTTAGCACTTAAGCTTCTTATGACATATATACCATTTTAGAGAAGGGCTGATGAGGAGCAGAGAGGTCAGAAAAATTGCCCAAGTCCACACAGTTGGCAGGAGTCAAAACAACTGGACTGCAGACCCAAGCATTTTGTTGACAGTCTTCTAGATTATCTGTTGAACTGTTGCTTGAATGTTACTATTTCTAGGAGCCTAGGAAAAGGCCTGGCTTGAGTTGTAGCTCCATTTTCACTAGCTCCCTTACCATATGCTTTTGAGTAAATGAAACAGAGGAGCATACCATGGTCTGGGTCAGAGCTGGTAGGAACTCAGTGGGTCCAACTCCCACCATGCACCTGTGCCGAGTCTGAAGCTAGCTACCCCCACAGGTGGGCTGATCCCTGCTTTCAACAGTGCTCTGAGCAGCTGTCACTTTCTTAGGTTTGAACAGTAGCCTATAGGAGTAAAGTAGTAAGATGATGAGGCATCTGATGAAATATTCCTGGCCAAGTTAACTTGCTTCTCAGACTCAGTTTCCTCATCTGCAGAAAGGCATGATGATAGCTGAGTCTAGTGGAGTGTAGAAACCACTTAGCATGGTATCTGGCATGTAACGGACACTCAGCAGAGTGTCCATTATTGCGCTATGCTAAAGACTGGATACAGAGGTCAGAAGAAGGCTGGGGGTTTAGGCCTCCATTACAAAAATATTTTAGGAAATAGAGGACAAAAAAAATGAAACGAAGACACATCTATAATTTTATACCAGCAGGCCCTCCCTGGCTTTCATGCTCTTTATTCTCTGTGTATCTCTTTGAGCCTCTTTTTGAAATATTTCTTTTTAATAACAAAATCCTTTATACTTCTTCTCCAATACATGAGACATATACCATCGCTCATAAGTATTCAGAATGGTTTAAGTTAGCAGGTATCTCATGCAATATCAAACTGCAGTTTTGGGTGGAAAATACTTTCAGATTTAATTCTGAGCTAATAATGCAAAAGAACTATTTAAATATTTAAATTAGTAAAATGTGCTTTGCTCTTCATATTTCTAAACATTGTGCAATTGGCATAATACCTGCAGTTCATTTGTTCAGCAACTGTTTAGTGAGTACCTGTAACACATTCTTATGAGCTCCTTTTAGAGCTCCACAGTGGGAAAACTAAGAATAACACTGTGAGAGGGAAATACAGTAAATACCTGCTCAAAGGTGACACTGACAGGTGTGGTGGAGGAACCAGTCCAGGGGTGTGGAAGATGCCCAGAAAAGGTGGCAGGTGATACTGTCAGGAGATTTCCAGACACTCCCTGGGGAAGTGGCTTTTTAACCAGGACTGAGTGAGAGGGGAAGAGCAGACAGAAGACATCAGCAAGTGCAAAGACAAGGAGTCCTGCTCCTTGGAAAAATGGGAAGAGTGGCTGCTCGGACATGAGAGGAGCTAGGTGGGCTCCAGTGAAGTGTGTCTGACAAGTAGGGCTGAATCGAGCTAGGTCTCGTCAGCATTTTCCAAAACCACCTTTTCCTTTTGCTGCCAGCTTGAGTGTCTTCTACAGACTGAAAATGTGAATATGCACAAGCCCATGAGACCATGAGATATTTGACAGACACCTAGCACCTCTATCAGCCTCCAGAGATGGTGGTCTTTGGAGCGTCTTTACAAGCAGTTTGGCTTAGAACAATCTGGACTACTTTGAGTGTACTTGAATTTTAAGGCTAATACTTCACTGAAAAATGCAGTCTTTTATGTGTAGGCATGTTTAGTTTTACCAAAAAAGTCAAAGTTGTTCTTCCTTATAAGACTTTAGTTGGATATTGTCACTTCCCTGGGTCTGTACACCTTTTTTTTTTTTAACTTTTTATTTTTAAGAGAATAAAACCAAACAAAATAAAACAGAGTAAAGTCAATCAATTCAAAACAGTGATGCAGGACTTCAAAATAAGATAATAGGAAATCAACAACTGCCATAATGCCTCTTGTTTATCTTCAAAATAGCTGCGCATACCACCACACCAAAATCAAACCAAAAAAAACCCAAAAGAAAAATAATCAAACCAAAAAAACCCAGAAGAAAACAAAATCAAGGTGCTGCTAGCAAGCAAGGAAGGAAGGCATGTATTCAGCACCAATTATAAACATGCCTGACCCTCACAGGCAGTATCATTCTGCTGCCCTCTTGGTGGGATTTCTGGCAGTGCGCCCCTAAGGACAAAGTTCAGCACCCATAGAGTGATTGCCTCTTGAACATTGCTGTGAACCACTCAGTTTCAAGTTTAATGAAAAAAGATTCTACTATTTAGATAATTTAAAATGACCCCATGGAAATTTAAGGAATTTTTAAGGCTGAGGGAAAAACACACAGCTAATGGGTGCCTTAAATGTGACACACAGCAAACTCTGACCAGGATACTGGCCATCCATGTTGTTGGGGTGCACTGCTCCACCTTCCTCAGCAGAAACCAGACATCAGCAGCATCTTTAAAATCTCTCATATTTCCCTTGGGTAAAACTGGAGAGGGATTTCTTGCTTCAGTTGAGAAAATATTAAATATACTTAAAAAAGAGAGACTCTCCCACAGGTAACCAGCATGGGTGGGGAGAAGCAGCCAGCTCAGCCCCACATACACACGGGCTACCATGGGGACTCCCCATGGGCAGCCAGCACAGGCTGGGAAAAGCAGCCTGTCACACCTTGGAGAAGCCAGGAGTGTCTGGAGAAGCCTGCCCTGTACCTCACTGCCTCCTGGGGAACCTGGATTAAGAGAAACTCAGGTGCTAGACCTATCCTCCTACACTAAGATAGGTAGCCATCATGGGAAGTACCTGGGACCCCACAACTGATTTGTTTGGAGGAACTCAGGAAAATGTCAAGACAAAGGAGCAAAATGCAATCTCTGGCCTCCAGGAACAAGTGCAGGATACATGAACATGAAAGAAAGAAGTCATACAACTGAAATTTCTGGGATGATGGCAACTGATGTAAAGAAACTACTACATGAGGCTGTAAAATAAATCAGAGAAAAAATAGTATTACAGATAAAAGAAGAAATGACAAACATAATTAAAAGGTTGCTGAGCATATCTAAAGAAGGCATAGATTTTTTTTAAAAAAGAGAGAAAATATAGGAAACCTTGAGTGAACAATGTAGAGAAGAACTGGAATGCATGAAATAGACTCAAAGAGTTATCCAGGAAATTAAAAAACTTCACTGAAAGCTGACAAAACTGCTTGAAAGAAACTGAAGATAGACTTTCAAACCTTGAAGACAGGATGGCAGCTAACAATCATGAAAGGAAAGATTTCTTAAAAATAATAAGGACACCACTGGCCCACCCCTCGGCCCCACACCACCTATACCACCATGCCGTGCACTTCCCAGGTACCCCATGGAAGTCCAGACCGACAATATCAGCTCACCTCTCAGGGACCCCCCTACCTCCTGGACCTAATACTGCTGTTGATCTTCAGCTCCCACCCTTTCTGCCAGAACCTTGGACTACCCAAACAGAGGACCTCAGCAAGCTCTAGTCAGTGTGGTGAGTAGGCCCCTAAAATAGAGGCATGCAGTGAGTAAATAGGGGCAGTAGTAAAGCTCCTTCCAATTAACTGTAAGACGTTGGTGAGTCTGGCAAGAGTGTGGGTGACTCCTTCCTCCACACAGAGAGTATCAGGCAGGGTGAGGAGTGTGCCAATAAGGCTGCCACAAACTTGGAGAAAATCAAAAGGGCTTATGAGACACGCAGGCACACAGTAGGGACACAGTAGGGCCTCAGCCAACACAAACAGTATAGACAGGGAGATTTGGTGACCAGGAATAATCTGAAGATAAAGTAACAGCAGAAACTAAAAGTTGACCTACATCAGTACTCCTAGGCTTGTCAGCCCAGGAAGAATATAGGACTCACCCAACAGGCCCTGCAGTGGGAAGTCAGGAGACTGGCCCTCCTTTTCATTGTGGTACTCAGCAATTGGACAAACATCAACCACATCAACCACACACACAGCAATTGGACAAACAAAGATCCACACTACTGAAAGTTGAGACTATTGGGACTGAAAGACCAAATAATTGCCAAAAGGGTGAAAATGACAAAACAAAAAAGTAAAATGCAATCTCAAACATCTAGCCCATCAGGAGCAAGTACAGGTGACACTAAAATAGAAGACTTTAAAAGTCATACCCCAGAAATCTCCAAAATGATAGCAAATGAATTAAAGAAACAAATCCATGGGGCTATAGAGGAAATCAAATTAGAAATAGTTTCTCATGTAAAGACAGAAATAACAACCTTAGTAAAGGAGCTGGTCAGTATAGCCAGAGAAGAAATAGATTTAAAAAAATACAGGAACATGGGAAATTGATTGAAACCTTGAATGAATAATATAGAAAACAAGCAGAATCTATGAAAAAAATTCAAAGAGATAGCCAAGAAACAAAAACTTCTATTGAAAGCTGGCAAAACCATTTAAATGAAGCTGAGGGTAGAGTTTCGGATCTTGAGGACAAGATCACAGTCAGCAATCATGAAAGAGTAGGACTTTTAAAAACAACAAAGTAACATGAAATGACAATCCAGCAACTTCAGGATGATGTCAACAGAAATAATATAAGACTAATAGGCATCAATGAAAATGCAGGAGTCAACACACATGACATAGGTAAACTATTCACAGAAGTAATAGAAGAAAATTTCCCAAATGGGGAAGAAATCCAATATATAGATAAGTGAGGCATATAGAATGCAAAACAGTTACAACCAACATAAATCTACACCCAGACATATTATAATTTAAACCAAGACATACAACATAAAAAAAGAATACTAAAAGCTGTTAGAGAAAAGACACAACTCACCTATCAAGGCAAACTCATCAGAATCATGAGAGACTTTTCAGCGCAAATCCTCAAGTTAAGATGACCTTGGAGTGAAGTATTTCAATCCCTAAAAGAAAAAAAACTTTCAATCCAGACTGGTGTACCCAGCAAAACTGTCTTTCAAATTTAATGGAGAACCAAGATACTTCCATGACAAAGAACAACTAAAGAAATTCATGTCCACCAAACCAACCCTAGACAGTACTGAAAGGCATACTAGATAGAGACAAAAATGACCACAATCCCCAGAACAACAAGAGAACCAGGCAGGGCAAGCAATTAAACAAGGGGGAAAAGCAGAAAATAAACAACAGAAACATAACATGGCAAAGTTGAGTCAGTACATATCAGTTATATCCATAAATGTAAATGGCCTCAATTCACCTATCAAAAGAAATAGGTTGACAGAATGGATCAAGAAACAGGATCTCACAATATGCCATATACATCTCACTCAAAAGGAAACTCATAGATTAAAAGTCAAAGGATGGAAAACAATATTCCATGCAACAGGAATCCAGAAAAAACCAGGGGTAGGTATTCTGTTTGCAGGCAATGTGAACTTCAAACCTAAAATGATTAAAAGAGATAAAGAAGGTCACTACATGCTTGTTAGTGGAAAACTTCAAGAAGAACTAACAATTATAAATATATATGCACCAAATACAGAAGCACCCAACTATATTAGACAAATACTAATGGATGTGAAGAACACAATTGTAATAGGAGACTTTAATACCCCACTGTCACAAAGAGATAGATCAACTAGACAAAAAGTCAGCAAAGAAAAATAGAACTGAATCATACCTGTGAGCAAATGGACTTAGTAGATGTTTACACAGTGTTCCACCCAACCACATTAGAATATATACTCTTCTCAGCTGCACGTGGATTATTCTCCAAAATAGACCATATATTAACCAATAAAACATTCTTAAGTAAATGCAAAGGGATTGAAATTATCCCATGCATAATATCTGATCATAATGCACTCTAATTGGAAATTAATGGCAAAAGAAATTACAAAACCAGCATAAATACATGGAAATGAAGCAACAACCTTCTGAACAACCAGTGGGCTACAGGTAAAATTAAAGAAGAAACAAAGCAATACCTATGATTCAATGAAAATGCGGATAACACACACCTGTGGGATGCAATGAAAGCAGTCCTAAGAGGGAAATATATAGCAATAAATTGTCACATCAAGAAAATAGAGTGAGCACAAATAAACAACCTGATGCTACATCTCAAGCTTCTAGAAAAGGAAGAGCAAGTTAAACCCAAAGATCATAGAAGAGAGGAAATTGTAAAGATCAGAGCAGAAACTAATGTAATTGAAACTAAAAAAATACAAAGAATTAATGAATCAAAGAGCTGGTGTTTTGAGAGAATAAACAAAATTGATAAACCTCTAGCCAACCTTATCAAGAAAAAGAAAGAAAAAACCCAAATTCATGCAACAAGGACTGAAAAGAGAGAAATCACTACAGATCCCATGGAAATTCAAAAGATCATGAATACTTACTTTGAAAATCTCTACTCACATAGGGTGGAAAACACAGAGGAAATGCGCAGATTTCTAGAAACATATGAACTACCAAAGCTCAATCAAGAAGATATAATAATTTTGAATAACCCAATATCAGCTATTGAATTTGAAAACGTGATTAAAAACTTACCAACAAAGCAAAGCCCAGGTCCTGATGGATTCACAGCTGAATTCTACAAGAAATTTAGAGAAGAGTTGACTCCAATCCTTAAACTCTTGAATGAAATCAAAAGAGAAGCAGTCCTCCCTAACTCATTCCTAGAGGCAAGTATCACTCTGATATCAAAACCAGAGAAAGACCCAACAGAAAAGGAAAACTACAGACCAGTCTCACTAATGAACATTGATGCAAAGGTTCTCAATAAAATACTGGCAAATAGAATGCAGCAAATCATCAAGAAGATTATACACCATGACCAAGTGGGATTTATTCCAGGAAAGCAGGTATGGTGTAACAGACACAAATCAGTAAATGTAATACACCACATCAATAGAGCCAAAAACAAAAATCACAGATCATCTCAATAGACACAGAAAAAGCTTTCAATAAAGTCCAAAACATGTGCATGATAAAAAAACCTTCAGAAACTTGGAATACACGATGTTTACCTCAATCTCATAAAGGCCATCTATGACAAACCAACAGCCAACATTATACTAAATGGACAAAAACTGAAAGCCTTCACTCTAAAATCAGGAACAAGACAAGGATGTTCACTATCACCATTCCTATTCAATATAGTTATGGAAATATTAGCCAGAACAATCAGACAAGAGAGAGAAATAAAAGGAATAAAGATAGGAAAAGAAGAAGTTAAATTATCATTATTTGCTGATGACATGATACTTTATATAGAAGATCCAAAAACTCCATTAAAAGACTACTAGAGATAATAAATTCAGCAGTGTAGCTGGATACAGTCAACATTCAAAAAAATCAATAGCATTCCTGTACACAAATGAAAAACTGAGAGAGAAATTATGGAAATATTGCCTTTCACAATAGCACCTAAAAAAATGAAATATCTAGGAATCAACCTAACCAAGAATGTAAAAGACCTATATGCTGAAAATTATACTACTCTAAATAAAGGAGATCGAAGAGAATATTAGAACATGGAAGGATATTCCTTGCTCTTGGTTAGGAAGAGCCAACATTGTGAAAATGGCCATACTCCCAAAACTGTTATACAGATTTAATGCAATCCCAATAAAAATACCACTAACATACCTTACAGTTCTAGAGAAAGCACTTCTAAAATTCATTTGGAAACAGAAGAAATCTAGAATAGCAAAGGCAATTTGGGGCAACAATGGCAAAGCAGGAGGCATCTCAATTCCTGACTTGAAATTATATTTGTGGCATATAAAGCCACAGTGGTAAAATCAGCATAGTACTGGCAAAGAAATAGACCTGAGGACCAATGGAACAGATTAGAAGATGCAAACACAACTACAAAGACACTCAGTCATCTTAGTTTTGACAAAGGGACTAAACATTTCACTGGAAGAAGGATAGCCTCTTTAATAAATGGTGTTGGAAAAATTGGCTTTCTACATGCCAAAGACTGAAACTAGATCCATGCCTGTCACCATACATTAGAGTCAAAATGGATCAAAGATCTAAATATTAAAACAGAAACACTAAATCTATTGGAAGACAAGGTAGGTAGGAAACTTGGAGACATAGGGGTAGGCAGAAAATTCATGAACAAAATGCAAACTGTACAGGAACTACTTCAAAGAATCAACACCTGGAATCTCATATTATTAAAAAGTTTTTGCACTTTCAAAGAAATCACCAACAGAGTGAGAAGAAAACCCACAGAATGGGAAAGAATTATAGCTGATAATCCCTCAGACAAAAGACTTATATCCAGAATATATAAAGAATTGAAAAACCTCAAGCCCCCCAAATTCAAAGACCCTTCCTAAAAATGGGCATCTGAGATGAACACACATTTCTCAGATGAAGATATACAAATGGCAAATAACATGAGGAAATGTTCACCATCACTGATCATTCAAGAAATGCAAATTAAAACAGCATTGAGATTTTATCTCACTCCAGAAAGAATGGCTGCCATCAAGAAATCAACTGATAATAAATGTTGGTGATGCTGTGGGGAAAGAGGAATGCTTCTTCACTGTTGTGTAGACTGGTGCAGCCACTGTGGAACTCAATATGGAGATTCCTCAGAAAACTAGGATTGGAAGTTCCATTCAATCCAGCTATTCCCCTCCTGGGTATTTCCTCAGAAAAATTGAAAAAGACATGTCACAATGATATATGTGCACCTATGTTTGTAGTAGCACAAAATTTGTAATAGCTAAATCTTGGAAACAACCAAAATGTCCATCGACTGTAGAGTGGATGAAAAAGCTGTATTTTTATACAATAGAATATTACTCAGCTATAAAAAGGATGATCTTGAGACCTGTATAGGTAAATGGAGGCAACTTGAGACTATCCTCAAAGCGAAATAAATAAGATCCACACTTATAAATATCACATTGTCTCTGTAGTGTAAAAAAAATTATAAAAAACTGAAAGAATAATAAGATCCAAAATGTATAATAGAAATTTTGAAAGTGAAAGGGAGGGAAAATGCTCTAAAGGATGTAACTGTATGTATGTTTAAGTGTGTAAGATAGATGACCATATTACTAAGTTTTCATTAGATCATTGAGCAGAATGGTTTGCACTGTGAATGTCTGAGTATCTTTCCACCTTTGATACTTTGGTTTTGTAATCTGCACAACTATTTCTAAGAGGACATCAATTAGTAATTTCTTAGTGTTAATATTTTTCTTCAGAACTATGTATTACCTCTATCAATTTTTCTGTTTTGTTTTTTTTCTTTAAATAAAAAATAAGGAACCAGGAAATAACAATTCAACAACTGAAATAAGAAAGTGTGCTCTTTCTAAAGAGCTAGCAAAGCTCTCGTGTGTACACGTCTCATTGTCCAGAGTACATTACGTGACCAGCCCTAGCTGTAGGCTATCTAGGAAAGGAATTACATCACTGGGAATTCAGTTCATGACTACTCTGAACATAGAAAAGTAATTTAAGAGTGATAGGTGTCAGCACAAAAGCAGGAGTCATTAACACAAATGAAATAAAAAGTCTATTTACAGAAGCAATAGCAGAAAACTTCCCAAGCATGGGCAAAGGATCTGGGATACAGATAAGCAAGGCATACAGACTCCAATTAGCTATAACCAAAATAAATCTACACCCAGACATGTAATAATCAGTTTCTCCCTTCTTTCTATCTTGAGTCCAGACACAATGGGTGGAATTATAGCCACATCTTGAGAACAAGAAGGAAAGGTGAAAAGTATCAAAGAGCTGTGGTCCTGACAGCATTGCCAGTGCTTACCACCTCATCTGTGTGGTAATGTGAGAAAATAAACTGTTTCCTATGGGAGAAATTCACAGTGGTGTTATGGGAAAATGACTCCCAACCAGTCAGATGTGAAATATGCTGAGTTTGTGGCCTCATGACATTGAGGAATGAAGTTGTGAACCAAAGGAGTTGTTTAGGAAAGTTTTATTTGAAAGAAAGAGAAGAGTATCTCCTGAGTTTCCAGGAGGGGTCCTGAGTAGGTGGCCATGGATACTCTTTGCAGCAGTGTTTTATACAGCAGAATCACAAAGTGGGTACAGCATGAGTCAAATTACAATCAACCTATAGGATTACAATTGTAGCCACTTAGCTAATATTGGTCCATAGGGAAATGAGAAATGTAGCAAGAGTATATGGGAAGAGCAATGTCATTCCGGGGAAGGGATGAGAGTCTGGTTTTAGCAGTTCTGGCCACCCACCTATGTGTCTGATGCCCGTCTAGGCTCACTGGACCAACTGGTACTAACTGCAGTATAATTTGAAGTTGCTGTTTATCTCTAGGGAGGCTTGTGGGCCTGGCTGTTTTGTCTCCATCATAAGGCCTGGCTCTCTACAGATTGGCCTCCAGCCACAATCCTGCTATGCCTTGTCTTCTGTGCTCATTTCCTCAAGGGCCAGAACCCTATCTGGCTGCTTATTAATGTCTATCTAACTTAGGTGTCTATAATAGGTAGATTTGGATCAACAAGATGACTGAACTTCTCTGAGGCAGATACATGAAATAGGGGCCCTGTGAGGTAAGGGGAAACCCTCAGATATGAATATTTCTATCTTGTCTGGGCTCTTCCTGTCCCACATGAAGAAAAGTAGTTTTAGTCACTGTAATGGAATTTTTTTCATTACTTGCAGCCTAAGGCACTTCTAATTGAAAAGCAAAGTACCACATGACCTTTGGAAAGCCAGTAAAAACAAACAAACGAACAAAGAAGCAAATTCTAGGCTAGATTTTCTTTCTTTCCATAGTCTTTCTACTCTGGGTTATGGCTTGGTTCAGTGATCCTGCACTGACAGTAGTGTGATCAGGAAACCTAGATCAGGAAGTCTAGATGTGTCACAGACAAGAAAAAAAGAAATGGTGGCAAGGGCACATGTGTTATAAACCTGTAAAATTTTAGGGAAGGATGTCCTTTTAGCTTGAGATTCCTATCTTTCTTCTTTTTTGGGTTCCCATTCAGGTTTGTGAAATTATTCACCATTTATGTGCCTTGGCTAATACATTGTCTCCTTTTCCTCTCCTCTTTTTGGTTTTTCCTTCAACTCCCCACATAATGTCTTCTGTCTAGTTTTCTCTGGTCCCTCATTATCTTTCCATCTACACAGGAGGCACTGCTTCTTCTACTAGGTCATTTCAGAGATCTACTCCATTTTGAGCCCTTCCTCATCCAACAAAATCCTGCCACTTGTCATACACCAAAAGTGACACTACAATTCATTATCAGCTTGTTTATTTCACCCTGGGTAAGAATCGTTGAGGGCAGGATCCCTTTATCTTGACCATGTACATTTTTTTTTCTCAAGCCCAGTGTGGTATATGGAAGGCAGCAATCAGGAATTGATTGCTCAGGTCTAGTGCTTCTCAAAGTATATGCCTTGAAACCTGTGTTTCCTGGGATGATCAGGGGAACTGCACACCAAAGTGGTTCCACAGTCAGATAGGTATGGGAGCTGTCAGACTGTGTGAGGTCAGTGTCTTGGTTACATTTTTTTCATTGCTGAGACAAAATACCCAATGCCCCAAATGAGGGAAAGAAAGGTTTATTAAGCTCTCAGTTTGTAGAGGTCTCAGTCCATAATCAGTTGACTCTAAGACAATGTGGCATGGCACAGGGGCAACAGTTTATGGTAGCAGAAGACAGCCAAAGCAGTAAGAGCAAAAGGGGAAGAAGATAGGAGCAAGCCTCTTTCTCATCCTTATACTGTGTGCAGGCTACCTGTCCCAGGGTGGGTGTAGCACTCACACTGCCAACCCCAGCACTACACAACCAACCAGTCACAAACTGTAGATTCAGCTGCCTCCAAAAAGCCTGACCCCATGACCACATGAAGCTTTGGGAGGACATCCAGACACAAACCATACCAGTCAGATTCCTATTGCCAAGTTTTTCAGAGGGTCAACTACATTGTTAGTCACATGAGGGAGATTCATTGTGTAAAGTTGCTGCGTTGGCTTTGACCATGGGCTCACTTTCTCATAGAGAATCTTGAGGGACTAAAGTGTTGAGGAGTGCATTTTGAGAACCATAAATCAGAGAGTTTCTTTATTTTAAAAGGAAAGGACAATCCAGTGCATTTCTTAGGATCTTTTAGCTAGTTGGAGGTATAGATGAGACCTAAGATTATGAGCCTTGAAGAAATCTTATAGGTGAAACTATGAGTGAGAAACAGCAGCCTGAAAGGTCAACAAGACCTGAGTTCAGACCTAGATTTTTGCTTTCTTAATCATCATAAGCAAATACTTCATTTCTCTCAGCTTCAGGCTTCTCATCTTTAAAATATGGTCAATAACATCTATCTCACATGGTGCCTGTGGTATCTGAAGACCAAACATGTATCAAAGGCTCAATACATGGTTGCTATTGAAGCCAAAAGCATTCTTCAGGCTACTGGGGATATGAAAAAAGATCCTGCAGATATTGGAAGTAAACACTGAAGAAAAGTTAACATCGCTTTGCGTATACATGCCTGAGATGCAAAGAGATATAGCTAGGAAAGCTTCCCCAGGCAAAAGCCAAAACTCTCCAAGCCAGTATTACCAGCAGGACAAGAGCCATTTCATTTTGAAATCTTTCTGGAAACTGATACATGAACGTCTTGCAGTCCTCAAAACTGCCTTCTTTCCCCAATGCATAGATATCTGTTTGTGATCTTCCTTAGGCAGGATGGACAGGCGTTAGTTGGGCCTCCATAGCTTTTTCTTTCTCTTTAGTCACCATGATGGGCCCATTTTACCTCTTTGCCTCATCTGTCTTCACTCTTGTGTAACTCTGCCTCCTTAACGCTGGCCCTCCTTCACTTCTGCCACACACTCTGGGCTCCTCCATTTTGTTTGGATGTCTTCCTTTCTTTTGCTCTACCTAGTCTAACTCTTCCTTCTGATCTCATCTCATCTCATGACTTTAAAAAAGCCTTCCTCTAAGCCAGTCATGCTATCTGTGCATGTAACTTCCCCTGCTTTTACTACATATTAAATATTACTCATATACAATATTATTATATATTTTTGTGACTTAAAAATAATGTCTATCCCTCATTCTAAAGGTTAATTTCATCTGGCTTAAATGGGGCAGTAGATATTGATCAAATGCTGAGTGATTGGATGATGGTTTGATACACTATTCCTGCATTCTTGGGGAGTTCATGTATTCCATACTTTTCTGAATGAGATTATTTCTTCATAAGTCTAAAAAGGAAGGATTGGGAGATTTTTCAAGCTGCTTCTTTCTAGAGATGGTTGGTGTTTGAGCCTTGGTGTGTGGATGGCCTAGCTGAGGACCCCTCATCAACAAGAGTCCACATCTTTGATATTCCACAAAGAACACTTCAAGGACCTCTGAGAGAAAAATTCTTTTAACCTTTAGTAGAGCATTTTCTGAATACTCAACACATTCTACTCTTTGGACACTATAAATTTTTCAAATAATACAAATATTCTATTTTTCTTCTACTGTGAAAGATCTCAAGTTGAATTCCTAGTCACCTCATATGAACCAAAGAGAGCTAGAAGGTTCCAGTTTAGGTATTATCCATAACCAGAACTCTATCCCTTTTTATTTCCCTCTTCCTTTGACTTGAATTTCTTACTGTACTTATTATGAAGCATGTACAGTGTGTTACACTGTCATCCAGGTCAAATACTTTCTACACTGGTTTGGCTATTTTTAAAATTGAGGTTGAACTCACATACACAAAAAGACTCATTTAAAGTATACAATTTAGTGATATTTAGTGCATTCACAATGTGGTGAAAGCACCATCTCCACTTAATGTTTCAAAGCACTATCCTCACTCCACAGGAAATCTGTTCAAGCAGTGCTAGGGTTTAACTTGGTCTGTCCCCTCTGAAACTCATGTTTATAGAAGTAATTAGGTCATTGATTACTAATGCCTTTCTTAAGGGAGTAGGTTTGTTCCCAGGAGAGTGGTTTGTGACTAATTAGATTCATCTTTTGTGTTTTGCCACACATACCCATTTGTTCTTCCATCTTTCTACCATGCATTGACAAAGCATGAGACCCTCACCACATGTAGCCACTTGAGCTTGAACTCTCAGTATCTAGAACTGTGATCATAATAAACTTTCTTCTGTAAGCTATGTAAGGTAGTCTGTCATAGTAACAGAAAATGTACTATGACAAGCAGTCACTCCTCACTATTCCTTCCTCAGTCCCTGGAAAGTTGCTTTCTGTCTTCATAGATTTGTCTCTTCTGAATAGTCTATCTATATAGAATTATATCATTCATGACCTTTTGTTGCTGGTTTCTTGCATTTTAATGTTTCAAGGTTCATCCAAGTTGTAGCATGTATCAGTCTTTCATTCTTTTTTTTATAGTTTGTTTTGGTGGACTGACTGATTCAAAATGTGGGTCAGCAGAATCTGGGAACATACAGGTCCCTGTGACATATGAGAGGAGGAAAAATTGTCCCAGGTCCCTGCAGAGTACACAATAGAGAGGTTTCCACCCAGAAAACCAATGTGCCATGGATGGTCCAGTATTACATTCCAGAGGTCTTGGGACCTGGGCACAAGCTGCTTTTCTCCAGAGATACTCTCCCAGAATAGACAGAGGTGTCAGTCAGCATTAAAATAACCTTGGCAGAGATCCCCACACCAGAAAGATAGCCACAAACATAAGCGCCAAGGTACATGGTGGCAGGGGGTGGGTGTTCTAAATTAAGTCTTGGGCTGTGAGTTCTATTGACTTGAGTCTGGTAGGGCTGACTGGTCAGTTCCTCTCAGGGGGCATGTCCCTGGTTTGGCAGGTGGTGATCAGAAGGCCAAGGGAGAGAAGCTGCCAAGAATTGTTGTGTGATCTCCAGCACTTAGATGCTGTGTGTAGGCCAGAGACAAACTGAGTGGGTAGAAATGAAGAGAAGGAAGTAGATTTCAGCTTCTTGGATAGAGCCTAGAGAAGCAAACATAATGGCAACTAAACTCAATTCTGTTAGTGTGTGGATTGATTACTGATATCAGTGATGATCAAAGAGATGGGAGTGGGACAGAGTTAGATAAAATTCACTGTAGAAACCACAGTCAACCAAATTTATGGCTTCAATACAACACAATGTTCTTTTTAAACCTCAATAATGAGATCTAAGTTTCATCCAGGTTGTAGTTTTTATATGTATATATTTTTTGGCATTTGGAAGGCATTTGGGGAAATGAAAAACCAGGACCAGATCTTAGTTGTGTCACTTCTGGCTGTATCAACTTGGAAGACTTCCCTCTGGCTGTTGGTTTTCTCATCTGTGACATGGGAGTGAAGACATGAGCTACTGCATGGATGGAAATAAATATAGGTGATATGTTTGACATTTGAAGATGCTTCATAAAAACTTGTTGTTTTCCTGCTCTTCTAAATCACAGAGAAGAATAGACTCATGGTGGAGCAGCCTCTTTTTCCCATCCAAGAGAAAGGGCTCCACCTGACCCCAGTTCTCTGTCTCTGTCTTTATTTTCTTCATCCTCTCATCATTGTTTCCTCCAGAAAATGAGAGAGCTTTCAGGAACAGGACATATGGCACCTGAACAAGGATGGGTAAGTCAACTCATCTCTGACTATTTCTACAAGGATTTGTAATACAAGAAAAATTCAAATTTCAAGAAATGTTTGGAGGTCAACAGGAGGTGCTCCTCATTTCACACTGCTCCTCAAAAAGGTAACATGTTTACTAGATTTGCACCCATGATGCATTTCCCAGTTAGATGATTCTCAATAAAATCATCCTATGATCAAGCACTCAGTCCAAAAGTGAACTTAAAGAACTGAGCAGAGAGTGAGCAACAAAATACAAGGCCTCCTGAGAGAGACAACTCATACACCAGAATAAAACACCCTGGAGAGACCCAGACAGAGGGAGATGGATCCTCTTGACACAGGAAGAAATTAAAACATAAAAAATGTCATCAAATACGTTGGGACTACAACTGAAACAGCTAAAAATTACAGGACCCAGCATTTTCATTCACAGCGACCTGCCAAGTTTGCAACAGCCTGAATCTGCACTGGCCAGCAGAGCCGCCCAAACTCGTTCCCACCACCACTCACAGGAAGCACAGCAGTGCTGAATTTGGGGGTCGGTGAGCACAATGGAGAGCAGAGCCAGCAAAGAGACCTTCATTAATCCATGCTTGGAATGAGATCCCCCCAAGGGGAAGGGTGATACCAAATGGGTGACATGTTGGAATCAGGCAAGAGGAGCCTGAACTGGGAGCAACAGTGACTTCAGTTGGTTCCTCCCTCTCCAGAGCAGATTTGTGGGATTTTCTTGGACTGGGCTGTGCCCCTGGCTGGGACCCAATAAGCCATCCCAAATCAATTCCCTGTGCCTAGAAAGCACTAACCGGGTGAAGGCCCCTGAAGTTTGGCTGGCCCGGTGGGGAGGGGCAGGCATACACAGCCACTGCTTACACCTCAGTGACAAGAGCAAGCAGGAGAGGGCGGAGGTCCCTCGCCAGTGTGCTTCAGAAGAAACGTGGCCAACAGGGAAGGGGGCTGGGACTTGCACTGTAACCTGTGTGGAGGAAGCTAGGACCATGAGAGGAGAGAGAGGCAGGAGGAAGCTCCCAGCCCATAACCCTGAGAGCACTGATCCAGGAGAGGGAAAAACAAGGGAGACTGAAGGCGGCAAACACGCAACATCAGACATGGCTTCAATGGATTTTAAGAGATATATATCTTCAGAACCTTGTAGATGAGCTCAAAACTGAAATATTAAATCAGGTAAAACAAGATATGAGTAGAGTAATAAAAGAAATGCTTTCAGGAAGCATCTCTCAGGAAGATACAGAAGGGAGGAACACACAAAAAAGAGAGAAACATTCAGTAAAGAATATAAAGAAATATAGAATACATGAAGCAGATTCAAAGAGACTACCAGGAAATTAAAAACTCCATTGAAAGCTGGCAAAACGCCTTAAAAGAAACCAAGGATAGACTATCAAAACTTGAAGACAAGTTTGCAGTGCATGATCATGAAAGGAAAGATCTCTTTAAAAATAACAAGGAAACAAGCAGTAACAATACAAAGGCTAGAAGATGACAAGAGAATCTACAATTTAAGAATAAGAAATTTGAATGAAGAAGCAGGAATACATACAGGTGAATTACAAAGGTTATTCATGGAAATAATTAAGGAAAACTTCCCAAACATGGGAAAAGAAAATGACATTCAGTCATGTGAGGCATACAGAACTCCAGCCACCTACAACCAAAACAGATCTACACCCAGACATATAATAATCAAGATACCAGAAATTCAATATAAAAACAGAATATTAAAAGCCATCAGAGAAAAGAAACAGATTACCTATAAAGATAAGTCCATCAGGATCATGGCTGACTTCTCGACACAGACCATCAGATCAAGAAGAGCTTGGAGCTAAATATTCCAAGCCCTGAAAGAAAATAACCTCCAGCCCAGATTGATGCACCCTGCAAAACTGTCACTAGAAATTAATGGAGAAACAAGATGCTTCCTTGACAAAGAGGAACTGGGGGAGTTTGTGACCACCAATCCAACCCTACAGAGAATACTGAAGGACATTCTAGAGAGAGAAAAAAAATACCAGGATTTTAGGAACAGTGGCAGAAAGGCCTCAGTGAGTGGGGCAGGCAGTAGAATGAAGGAGAAAACTAGACAAACAGGCAGAAAAATAGCATAGCAGAAACAAGGCAGAGAAGGATGGCTAGAATCTGTAACATAGGTGGCCTTGATACACTCTATTGTTAATAGTGAACCAGGATTTAAAACCCACATTACTCACACTACTCTGCTTATATGTATTATATTCTGTTCTAGTCATTCTGTCTGTACTAAATTTAAAGGCACAGACAGTAATCCCGAAAATAACAGGATATGGTACAGTAATCATCCTTAATTTCCTATTAACTTAATCTAAAGCTCTGTAAAACCTACACTGTTTTACCATGACTGATCGTAATTGAATCTGGTGTTTTGTATTGATTTTATTCAAAGCTGTTATGATTGATAGTATCATGTCTGAGAGTATAGGCAACTGCACTGAAGATGAAAAGATTCACTAGAATATCCACTCTGGTTTGATTATTATCTGCCTTTGCAGTTTTATACTGTCTATAATGTTTTATTTTTACTAATATTGTTATGTACTGCTATATTCAATTATACTTCTATATTCATTTGTGCCTGATGATATAGACAATTCTATTGAAGATAGTAAGAAACAACACAGCAATCATTGTAGATCACCTTGTACTGTGGTTTTATATGACTTTTTAGTTTCATGTTTTTATAGGAATTTGTTTTGTTTTGTCTTGCTAAGTTTTGTTTTTCCCTCTAATACAGAAAGGATAGAAATACATGTAGAGATTCATGCATGCATAGCTGTTTACACTCTCACTGTTTGAATATCTACTTTGTATGCTTTAATTTTGTAACTTGAACAACTATTTCTAAGAGGATAATATGTAATTTATCAACTAGTGATTTATTATTATCTATTTTGAAATTCTGTATTATCTCTACACTTTACATGCTTTTGTTTTTCTTTAAATAAAAAAAAGAAAAAAAAAAGAATAGACTCATGTCTGAGAGCATCACAATATACTTGTCAGTGACGCAGCTTTAGCAACAGAGGCACAATTCAGCAGAAAAGCAAAAGACACTGAATGCCTTGTAGTGGAGAAGAAATCATGGCTTCAAATTGAAAGAGACAAATGAAGCCCGGGGAGAAGCAATTAAAGAATAACCCAAAGCACTGAGCAGCAAGTGTGAAGTGGCACTGTGCAGTCCTTCAGAATAATTGCTGCTGTCCTTGCTGAGCAGTTTCACCTGATTTCCACATGGGGAGCACCAGGCCATCCTATGTTTCCCATCTCGGCACTGACGGATCATATAAAAATGATCCATTTCTGAGCTTCCTCTTCCATCCTACCTGCACATCAACACTTTGTTTAACACTGTAAGGTAGCATCTGAGAGCTGCTTACTATAAGAAAGAGCCCATGGTAAGTGCTTTGCATTAAAACTGTCCCTTTTGCATTGGCACATCCATGGGAAGTAGGTTATATTAGTATACTTGGCCTGTAAAGGAGAGAAATGAAACTTGGCTACAGGACATACTTACCAAAGGTTTCAAAGGTAGAAGGTCAGAACCTTGAGCCAAGCAGCCAAACATCAGAATCACTATTCAAAATCTCATACTCCTTACAAACCACACATCAGACAAGAGGTACACAAAATATACAGGGAACTCAAACAACTTCATAGCAAGAAAGCAAATAATCTGATTAAAAATGAGCAGAGGACTTAATAGACATTTCTCAAGGGAAGACATATAAATGGTGAATGAGTATATGAAAACAAATGCTCAGTATACTTAATCATCAGGTTAAAACCACAATATGATATTATTCCATGATTGTAATTGTGGCTTTTATAAAACTAAAGATAACCGATGTTCATGAGGATGTGGACAAAAAAGGAATGCTGAACGTTGCTGTGGGAATGTAAATTAGCATAGCCGTTATGGAAAACAGAGTGCAGTTTCCTCCAATAAGTACCTTTTGATCCAACAATTCCATTCCCGAGTATAGATCTAGAGGAAATAAAATCACTATGTTGGAGTCATCTGTACAACCATGTCCACTGCATTACCATGTCCACTGCAGTGCTATTCACAATGCCAATATACGGGATCAGCCTGAGGGACCATTGATGAAGGATGCATGAATAAAGAAAATGTTGCATGTACACCACACAGTACTAGTCAGGCTTCAAAACAAAGAGAAGGAAACCGTATCATTTGTGACAACATGGATATGCCTGGCAGACATTATGCTTAGTAAAATAAGCCAGACTCAAAAATACAAATACTACTGTTATCTCACTTGTATTAAGAATCTTAAAAAAGTCAAACTTACAGAAACAGAATATATAATGATGGTTACCAGGGCTGGGGAGGAAGGATAGGGAGAAAGGAGAAAGAAGGAAAAGAAAAATTCCCCAGCCAGCTGGCTGTTGCTTTAGCCCTCTTGCCTACCGGTGCAGAAGAAAGGAAACTGTGCTCAGTGTGGGCCTGCCTGGCTTCTGGGAAAGGCTCTGAATGATTTTAGATATTGCTGGAGATATTTGCACTGAAGACCTGGATGATCTCAGGAGACAAAGAGACAAGAAAGTTTCCAGTGGCAACAGATAATAAACATGGCAAGCAGCAAAAGTGGGCAGCAGAGCAGGAAGGACAGCCTTCTGAAGAGCTGCTGCTTTTCACACAAGTAGGGAAGGCCTGGCTTTGTGCAAGCTCAGCAGGTAAGACTTAGAGGTGACAGGGAACAGGAAGGATGCTTGTTATGTAGAGAGAGAGAGCATGAGAGCAGAGGGCTTGGGGGGTGATGGCATCATGTGGAGTCTTACCTAGATTTGAGAGCCAGGTCAACCATGATAAGCTGGGTGACTGAGAAAGTCAACTTTCCTTTCAGGCCTACAGAATCAGGATAGTAAATGTCACTTGCCACTGGTATTATTCCCAGGACTGGAGGTACATATGCAGAGCACTTCCAGTGTAGCTATAAAGGTTTGCTCTCACTGTCGTTAGAAGTGACATCAGAAGTGAGTGACATTAACATGAGTATCAGTCTTAGCATTAGTTAGTATGAACCTAGGTTTTCTTTCAATGGCCTTGCCAATCCATGGTGAAAGACAAAAGTCTCACCTTCCTAAAAGCTTGGAATCAACTTTATTTTAATTTTATTTTTATTAACATGCACTAATTGTACATATTAAAGGAACTTTATGTGGTAGTTAAATACATCCACACAGCATGCTCTGATTAAATCTCAGCTTGGCTTTATCTTCTCTGCACCATTCCTAACCTTTAGTAGTCACTATTTTAAAAATATCTTATATTTATAATGGAAAGTGAGGAAACTAGGGGTGTGTGTGTGTGTGTGTGTGTGTGTGTGAATGTGTGTGTTTCCAATATGGTTGAAGTATATAAATAAGTACTAAAGACCAGGTCCATACCAAGTATGTTGCATAGCCCCAAAGAGGGAATTATCAACTTTTCATTAAAAAAAAAAAAAGCCTTCAGTAGACATGACCTCTGTCTTTTCTCTTGGCAGAAGGGAAGGATTCATCCAGGTAAAGAAGAGAAGTCCTGACCCAGAGTCTTGGGAGATCTTGGCCTGTTTAAGGAACAAAAGGAAAGAGCTGGAAGCCAGAACCTTGGGGACAGTGGCAGGTCAGATGGTGACTGCCAAAGTAGTCCAAGCCAGAGCTTGGGCCCCTGAACCCTCACCAACCCTTAGCTTCATTTTCTGTCCTTCCAGCCCTAGAAATGGATAGAGCCTCCGTGTTTACATTCCCATGTGTTGCAGACTGTGTCTGTCCCCATGGACTGTGGAGGAGAAACACATGCCCGAAGGAAGCAGAGAAGAGCTGAGAAGCCAGGCAAAGACTCAGGGAAGGAGTCAAGAGAACAACAGTTTTTGAGATCCCAGGCACTTGAGGGCCTACATAGTTGATGCTGCAAACTCTGCTAGGGCGACCTCCTTCAGTCTGCAATGTCTCTGTGGCACCAGGCCATGGAAATCAAGGGTGGAGATAGTTCTTGGCATGGTACATCATGATCTGGCACATCTCATGATTTCTCTCAGAGGCCTCCTTGGGTATGCTGCCTGTCATAGACAAGGATGTCCTCGGGTTCCCCATCTGCATGGCCTGCCTTTGACTTGCTTCCCCAAAAGTGCGGCTGGATTTGCTCAGTGCCATCTGCACAGTCTCACTGGCCACCCGCCCGCCATCTGTTTACAGGCTGTCAGACAGCTGGCTGGGGTGAGGGGGACACTGTGTGACCATCCAATGTACAATGTTGACTTTCTCCAATGAGAAGGACCTCGGGGCCTTCACCTCACTTGCCCTGGGATCCCAGTTAAGCAGAGGGACCCCAGGTTAGTGTCCACCATGAGCTCGGCCTATAGGGATAGCAGTGATGATGGTCATTTATTGAGGGTTTGTTAGGTACCAGGGGCTGTGCAGACATCTCAGTTAACCCTTCTACAACACTGCAAGGAGCAGGGGTCACTGATGAGGAAGCTGAGGTTCAGAGAATTGTAAGCCAAGCCATAGCCAAGTGACAGATCTGGGAATTAGGCCCCCATCTGTCTGGCTCCAGCAGCACAGGATCTTCTAAGCAGGAAAGAATCCCCTTCTTGCAGAGTCAGAGGCCCTTCAGGGTCATGGACTGATCTTTCCTGGCCCCAGGCCCTGCCTGCCCTCATACCCCAGCACTGTCATGGCTGTCAGTGGGCCATTGCCAGGCATGCTCTGACCTCCAAGCCTTTGTATCTGTGGTTTTGCTCATCCAGCTCTGGGAATCTCTCACAGGAATGTGGTCTGATCTGCAGACTCAGCAGTGTCTTCATCTTGGTACCCTTAGGGCCTCAACTACAGATTTAATGTGAGCACTGTTTTTTTTTTTTAATTTCCCCCAGTTTATTACCATTTGGTAACATTCTTGCTTTATCATACCACTCCATGACTATCTACTCTGCAACACTCAAGTTAACCATTGTTCTGGGTCTTCATTTCCTTATGAAGTTTCTTATGGATGACACTTTATATTCAGTGTGTGTGTGTGTAGTGCTGGGGATGGAATCATGGCCTCAGAATGCTAGGCAAGTGCTTGTTGCTGAACTATATTCCAGCATAACACTTTTATTCCAAAAAAATACCTGTTCCTTGTGAAAGCGTTGCAGTGTAAGAAGTGGAGCCCTCCTTCCCCTCTCACCCATCCTCCACCACATCCCAAGCCCCAGACGAAGCCTCTGCAGCTGCAGTTTGCTGTGTGTCTTCAGATGGCTGTATGTGCACACAACATCTGCTTGTAGGTAGTTTTTACACAAATGGGGTTAAACTACACCTCTGGTGACCTTTGCCTGTCTTCTCCCCACAGCCCTAGAACATTCTCTTTTCCTTGCCTGATCTTTGTCCAGATGAGTGGCTCCCATAGCTGGCACACACTGTGTCCCATGACCTCAGGCTCTTTGATATGCTGACCAGTGTTGGTTCTACCAGGAAGTAGAAGGCAGAAGGAGAAAGAGGCCAAGGTGTTTGCTCCTCTCTGCTTCCTGCTCTTGTCCTACTCCTGTGTGGTTCTCAAAGTGGCCCAGTTCTGCAGCCACAGACTCCAGGGGACCCTTCCACAGCCCCAATATGCACTGAACTTTGATCACTGTGTCCTTCCTTGATCCCTGAAGCCAAGGGTTAACCGGCTTCCTGATGTCATTGTCCTTTATGTGGTGCCTCCCTCCTTGCCCCAGGGTGGTACTTGACCTTCTCAAGATGCCATTTTCACACCTTTCTAGCTTTTGAGATGTCCTCTGCTTGCTGTTGGAACTCTGTGCCACATATACAATTCTGGACTCTCCATGTCCTTTAGTGCTGTGTCATGAGCATCTTTCAAGATTAGGACCTACTAATCTTTTCCTAAAGCATGCATCGGTGCTTGTCTCTGGGAAAATTATAATTGATTTTCAGATAAAAAGCAAAGGATCCCAGAGATAAATGTGTTGGTGCAGTGGTGCCGTGTGGAGAACACGAGTGAGCTGCTGCAACAAGGGTGACCTGTCCTGAGTGGGCAGTCCTTCCTGTCCTTGGGAAGGCTGGCTGGTCTCTGGTTGTAGATGGTGGGCCGTAGTCAATTCCATCTGTGTCCCACTGATGGACAGTTAGATCTTGTCCATAACATCAAACAATGCTGTGATAGACACTCTCATGGGTCCATATCTGCCCCTTTGTCCTTGTAGAGGAGGTTCCAGATGTGGGACTTGTGTGAGCAGACTCGGAATTTGCATGATTCAGTGACCAATGCTGCAGAAGTGACTCTCCCAAGGGAAGCTCGTGCAAGTGGCAACCCCCATCTCTATACTCTCAGGATCTGAGGAAGGCTTGTCTAGGAGCAAGGGCTTGGCTGGAGTCAAGTCCATCTGGCTTTCCTGGAACTGAGGCCTCATCACAGACTTTCTCATCTTATTTAAAGTGGCAATAATGGGACTTGCCCACCATTACTTCCCCTGCTCACCACAACTATCTTTCTTCCATGGAACCTTGGAGTTGGTAGAAGAATGTTCCAACCAAATACCAGAGCGTTTTTGGAAAAGTGTGGTCCAAGAGAAAAGCCTGGAAGCAATTACAACCTTCCCAGTGATTCAGTTTGAGTGACAAATGTTTAAAGAGTACCCATGTGGTGGTAGGTTCACGCTGGTGCTGGGAAACATGAATGAATGATGCTAACCCTAAGTGGAGATCACATTCTGGTGGGGGTAGGAGCAGAAAAGGGTATTGATACAGTAGTTCCCAAGGCTGTCAAGTGGCCTATCACATCATAATCGTCTGGGGCATTTTCAGAATCTAAGTCCCTGGGGCCACTCTGAGGGCAAATATGAACACCAGTATATCTGAGATTCTAGAGAATTTAAAATCTCTTTAAAGAAGCTGATGCAAGGTGGACAGTGAGCTGCATTTATGATACATATCTACACATGTCTGCAACATGGTTTCTTGTGTAACGCACAAGCAACAAACTTGTGAGACACAAAAGCTGAACGCAGCGTTTTGTGTAGTCCATATTTGGGATGGCACACTAAAAAATTTACATCAGTTTCTAGCTTCTGCAAACCAAGAGAGCTCTTATCAAAATCAATTTCATCTTTGCTATGCTTGAAATATCTCTAATCACACGTTGCAAAATTTAATACCCATTGTGAAGTATTAAGAGAGTGGTATTTGGAGGTGGGACTTTGGAGAAGTGATTAAGGTTAAATGAAGTCATAAGGGTGGGACCCTAATCTAGTGGAATGGTAGCTTTTCTTTTCTTTTCTTTTTTCTTTTGTACTGGAAATTGAACTCATGACCTCGTACTTGCCAGGGCAGGCGCTTATTTTACTAAGCTAAACCCCTGACCCCGGAATGGTAGCTTTCTAAGAAGATGAGTGTCATGAAAGATGAAGTCATCTTTCTAAGAGGATGACTGTTACAATTTGTGTCTGGATATCTCCCCAAATCCTCATGCAGTCATGGGGGAAGGTTTCTAGCATTTGATACATGATTCATGATTGATTTATGGTCCAATGCTACAATTATGGGTCCGAGTGATATATACCCACCCTAGGGTGAGTAGTCTCCGTACAAGATAAGAGGCAGAAAGAGTCTTCTCTCTGGGCTCCCCTTTCTGATGTTGCTTTTGCTGTCTTATGCCACCATGAACTGTTGCCCTCTGCCATGTCATCCTGCCTTGGAGCCAGTTGATTATGGACTGAAATCTCCACAAACTGAGAACTAAATAAACCTTTCCTTCCTTAATTTTGGGTATCAGGTATTTTATCTCAGCAATGAGAGAAAAGTAACTAAGACAGGGACCTGCGACAGGACATTCTTTCTTGCCGTGTAATGCCCCTGGACTGCCTCTAACTCTGCGGAGTCCCCTCCAGCAAAAAGAATGTCAGTCTGTATGCTGTGAATCTTAAACTTCCTAGCCTTTCAGGAGAAGAAGTAGAATAAGCCTTTACTCTTTATGAATTACTCAGTCTGTGGTATTCAGTTATAGCAGTAGAATACAGAACACAGAATACAGAATAAGACAATCTTTTGTAAAAACAATCCTAATATCCTGCTACGATGTCTAGCCTGGCACATGATGGCACATATAATCTCCACTCTTATGTAGTCTCCAACATTCTGTAGTGTCTCTCTTACTCTTGCCTATTGTCCTGTTCTCAGTGGATTTACACTACCCTTTTCCTTATAGTGGAATGCCAGGAAAATGAAATACTTCTGGTCCTTTTGTCTATTTCAAAAGTTCAAAAATAATCTGGATGTGGTGGTACATACCTATAATCTCAGCACTCTGGGAGGCTGAGGCAGGAGGATTACAGATTGGATCCCAGCCTGAGCAAATTAGTGACTTGGCAAGGCCCTGTGTCCAGTTTTTAAAAAATCTGATTTGGGGCTGTAATTCAGAGTGAAGCCACTTGGTTAATTCCCAGCACTAGATAAACATGTAAAAAATTCCATGTCGTTTATTTATTTTTTTTGTTTTCTTCTACTAGGGAAGTATGTACGTTTTTATGAAAGTGTTCAATAGGCACATAAAGTGGCTCAAAAGAACATGAGTCTGTTAAATTTCCCCCATCGAGCCTGACCCCCAAGCACTAGGGCCGGGCATACTGATGGGGACAGGGAGATGCAAGAGCTTGGATACCTAAGGTCTTTCAGCTGTTAACTCACAATGTCACGGTGGACACAGTATTTAACTTTTCTTGGATGCTCTATAAATGATGCTTTTCCTCTGAGGGAAATTTGGCTTCCCTCCCAAGTGACATTTAATGTCTTGCCGTGTCCTTGGTTGTCATAACTGGAGGACCGGAGGGAGGAGTTGCTACTGGCATCTAATATGCAAAAGTCAGTGATGCTGCTAAACCTATTATGATGTGCAGGACAAAACCCTACGGCAAAGACTATTACTGCTTGCAGTGACAGGAGTGCTCAGGCTGAGAATCCCTGCTGAAACTAGAAGGAGCCTGTGCCTTTTCTCTGACAGTCTGTAACATTACCACTGGAGAGCCGTCAGAGTGAGCAGAAGTGGAGAGTGGTCATGCTAGGTGGTTGTGTTAAGAGCCAAGGTATGTTTGAAACATTCTGACCCTTCTTCTAACACGGCACCTCTAAACCTGAAAGATGGTGACTACTGCACCAGCCTAGGACCCAGAACCACAATAATGAGTTGGGACCTTGCCAGCCCACAATACACGTTGGCAAAAATAAGTTTTGTATTTTAAACTGCTGAAAATTGAGGATTGTATGTTACTGAAGAAGAACATGACTATTCTGACTGGCTTAAATGGAAGTCACCATTGGTACCCAGGATAGTTGTAGGTGGTATACAGGGATGGCATAAAATTTAAATATTATCCCTCACAGAGAACATGCTTCCCTCTTTAATGATCTGGATTTGGCCAAGAATATGCCTCAGTGTGGCCCCAGATTGTTTTTTTACCAGTCTATCCAAGAGGCTCCATGCTGAGTGGGCACAGGCTCATTTCTGCAGTTAGCTATAATTTCACAGGCTAATTTTACAATTGAATTTAATTTTAGAGTTGCCTTCTATTTGTGGCAAAGGCTTATGGTTTTCCATTTATGGCAGTGACATAAAATTTTACATTTATAATGACTTTATATCACAAAAGGTAAAGAAAAGGTGTCACTTTAAAGATTTATATAAAGCTAATAAAACACAAGTGGTACATTCTTACAGAAAAAAATCATAAAGTGGTTTCCAGGTGACTGAATGAAAGAGGAGGGGACAGAGCTCACAGTATGGCAAAATCTGTTACAGAAATGAGCCAGTTGTGTCAAGGCAACAGGTGTTTCTACAACCACAGCAGCACATTTACTGTCTTTTAACCATAGGATTAAAAACTGCAGTAACAGCAGAATTCAGGGTGGCATAGTAGATAATCGGACGACCTCCATATTACCCGATGTGTGGTGCACAGGAGGTGCTCAATCAGTATGTGTAGGACAAATGGTCAGTTAGCAGGACTTGCTAACACTGGATGGGCACAGTCTTGGAAAGTTGTGAGCCCTGGTCACCATAGTGAGCAGCATCTGTGAACTCATCTGCGAGGTTGGTAGAGAGCACACTAGGTCTGCAAAGAAGCCGAGCCAAGGAAGGGCCCATGCTACAGAAGGGGGGGTAGGAGACAAGAAGATGCCTGAGCTGGGCAGACAGAAAGGGGGAGAAATTACACTGGGGCGGGCGCTGGGATTTAGCTCAGCAGCATAAGTGCCTGCCTGGCAATCACAAGGTCGTGGGTTTGATCCCCAGGGCCCGCCCCCCAAATTACATTGGATTCCTGTGTGTGCACGTATGTGTGTGTGTGTGTGTGTGTGTGTGTGTATTGGGAAGCTGTTGGTAAGGATGATAGAGAACAGGCATCTTTGAGTTTTCAAGCTATTTTCCTAGTATGTATGCAATGTAAGACACCCCCTTCCCAATGACTGAGCTTCTTGTTTGTATTTGCACAGCTCACCTCTGAGGTGGCAAGCAGGGAGAAGGGGAGACTGGAAACCCTGGTGAGGTTTGGGTTTTCCTAGATGGTAGAGTGTGAGTGAGGAGTACTTATACCACCATCTCAGGAACCAATGGGGCTGTGGCTGCCTTCTTGGTTACACACAATGAGTGAGTTACACATGAGGAAGTGGATGAATGAATAGATGATGACTAATGTTCATGGCAGTGTGACATCCAGGGTCACTCCTATTTCCATGACCAGTAGGTAGCAGATCTTTTTCCCCAAAAGTGGCTGTACCATGATATTCCATCACAATGCTCTCCTATAATGTGACCTTGCCTCTTTCTATGGAGAGGTAGTGTCCCTATGACCTCCACGTACATATATGGGGCTTGTGATGACTTTGACCAATAGCATATGGTGAAGTAACCCCATGTCACATCCAAGGCTATACCCTTTTTTTCTAGGATACTTGCATTTTGAGCCCTGGATTTCCATGTTGCTTTAGTTTGAATGTGGTTTGTCCCCCAGAATTTATGTTGAAATTGGATTGTTCTTGTGGCTGTGCTGGAAGGTGGGGCTTTTAACATGAGTCTGGTCATTCAGAGGAGTGAGGTCAGGCCACTCTTTCCCTTTCTCTGACTTCTGCAGGATGGGCCCTTCCTTGTCCAAGCCAAGGACAGAAGTGCTGGAGGAGGTTGAAGATAAACGAGGTCTTGTTCTTGTGGGTTTAGTTACTGTGAGAGCAGGGTGTTATAAAGCAGGGCAACCCCTGTATTTTTTTTTCTTCCATGCATTATCCTTCCACTTTCTACCACGATTCAAAACAGCTCATGATCCTCATCAACTCCAGCATTGTGGGCCATAATAAACTTTTCAATTATAAATCATCCAATCTCAGTTATTTTATTACAGCAATGGAAATAGACTAAGATGCATGGACGAATATAGTTACTCTGAGGTTGCTGTGCTGTGACCAAGTCAAGGGTGTTGGTGAGGGGCTTTTGCTGGTGCTGTAGTCAGCTGGCTTGGTCTTTCTGTTCTCTATTCTCTAGCTGTCAAGGGACCTTGGGGCTTTGAGTCTCCTCATGTGAGGCCCCAAACATTTCTGCAGTTATCTTGTCTGAACTTCTGATATAAGGGACACAGGGAACACAATATGTGGTATTTTAAGCTAAGTGTTGGGGTGGCTTTCTGTGCATCAGTCAGTGACTGAAACATAGTACCCAAGTGTTCTTGACTCTGAGTCCCTAGTCTACAGAAGAAGACTGTCACCAAGCAGGGGCTATACTGAGCAGTGAGTGGATGGGTGAGGGGATAACTGAGTGAATTAGCATACATCTGCTAAGCTGCACTCACATGTACACCTGTCTGCCTTCAGGAGCCCTGCCATAGTTTTGCTCTATGTCACACGAATAGTCAGAGCCTCAGAGCTTTCATAGCAGTTAGAAGCTCTGGAATTGCAAAAAAATTTCTCTTTTTCAGGTGTCCTGATGTTCTCTCCTCTTTGATAAGCCAGTCTGGATTGATTGGCAAACCCTGTAGAAATAAGAAGATGGAATGCTAATGCAAACAGGAAAAAGGAGAGTGTGGAGAATGGAAGTATTTTTATCCAGTGTTGTAGCTTGGCATTTTCTACCACAACAAAGTCCTGCATAGCATGTCTAAAAAGTCACTCTGAAATGTATACTAAAAAACTACCAGCTGACTTTGCTATCTGACTCACCACAGCCCTACATCAGCACCTGGCTGCCAAGGTTGGGAAAGAAATTGCTTCCAGGGAAGTCCACCTTCATTTCAGGCCCAGTTCTGGATGGAAGCAGTGTATTGGTTAAGCTGATCTTTCAAGTGCTGTCAGTGCCAGCTCCCTTTGATTTGCCCCAAGCTGCCTTGCAATTGTAGATACAAATCCTAACTGTGGAGGAGGATTTGAAAAGAGCCAAGGCAGCATTAAATACCTGGACAGATTTGATCCAGTTAGGTCATCGTCTCTTGGCTGAGAAGGAATTGCATTGTGTTCTGGAGGCAAGAGGTCAGCTTCTTTCAACCAGGGGCCACCCTGAACCCTTAATGACAAAAATCACTGCTTCCTGGGGTCATTCAGCCCATGGAGGTTTCCCTGACACGTAATCCAGGACTTGTTGGAAAACTTGCTGGCTGCGTCTTGGCAGAAATGGCTGAAGAAAGAATCTAAATTTTCTTATAGAGTTGAGATATGTCAAATCTACATGGTCAATCAACTATGAAAGTGCATTGTCAACTAGAGCTTTGGAAGGTGGGAGCCTAGTTTTACCGGAAGGTTATTCAGTAATTTTACATCTTCCCAAAGCAGAGAACTACACAGCTAAATAGAGGTTGTGGAATATACAACCTCAAACTTTCACTGAACTTTATTCATGTGTGTGAGCTGGTGCCATCTATGGGCGGATTATGGTGCTGCAGCCTAGCTCTACTAGACGCAGTTAAGGTCTAGACAGAAAGTAGAATAATCAATAGACAAAATATGAAAGAGAATTTTAAAAATATTCTAAGTATACAAATACTTCTTAATATAGCCTGATTTACAGGTATGGAGCAGAAACTCTTGGGATTGGAGACAAAAATTACACTGCATACCAAAACCCAGAAAACTATCTTACAGAAAAGTCTTAGAAAAAAAATTGTGTGTATAGGAAAATGAATTCACTTATAGGTCTCTTAGGCTGTGAAGTCAGATCCCCACTCCCACCTGCAGTAGGAGCCCATTCCCAGGTATAATCCAGGTATAAGTTCAAATGCATTAAGAATGTTGAGCTCACTTTTTAGGAGGCAGAAAGGGCCAGCGAGGAACTCTGAGGATTTGGTTTGCTTGTTCAGTTCAGTAGAATTGTGAAGAGTGAAGCAGGGGAGAGGTGCAAGAATAAAGTGACACCAGTGACCAGGAATAATGATCTTATGGGGTATCAGGTACTCAACTTACACTATGCCAGTGGTACGTCATGGGAAGGTCATTTTTCTGGTGATAGGAATAAAAAAAAACTAAACTATTACAAACCCAGTTAACTATCCTGAACTTACACAGCAGGTCTGAGGAGCAAGAAGAGCCAGGATTTGAACTCAAGCCTCCGTGAGGTTTTCACCCCACCATCATGTGCTTCTGGGTGGCTTTAATAGGAAGTCACTATCTGATAACACTTGTGAGAAGACACCTGCCCTGCAGGGTGATGGGCTGTGCATCATGTCCAGTTGTGGTCTCTGCACCTTACTCAGGATAGTGAAAAGTTCCGAAGCAGTCAGCTAACTTGCAAAGGAAACTTCTGAGAGAAGTTGAGAAGCACTGGGATGATTTCACTCGAAGAAGGCTGGTTATGTAATGAGGCTTCAGGTTTATAAAAGATTTTTCGAGATGGTGACCACCAGCTGTTCCTCATCTCTACTCTGGACAGGAGAGGAGGAAATTGGCTTGAGCAGATGCCTGGGGGTGTCTATATGGAAGAATTTCTTGACCTTGGAATGGGTCAATACAGAAAAAAACAAAGCCAAAAAAAGGCTTTCTCCTGAGGACAGCAAATGGAGACCAGACCCATCTTGGTGTGTGGGCTTTGTGACAGCCAACGTCTGTCTCACTAATTGGGCTCACTGGGTGTGTACCTCAGGATTTTCTCACACAGAAGCACGTAGGGTCACAAGACAATGTTGCAGGACCCTTTGAGAGTAACCTCTGACAGTGGCCCGATGGGTCTATGTCTCCATGTCAGTCTTTTCAATTTTATTTTATTTTATTTTATTTTATTTTATTTTATTTTATTTTACTTTATTTTATTTACTATGTACTTGTCATACATATTGATCACAATCATCATAGGGAATTTGTACCTGTGCATAATATATCTTCATTCAACAGATGTAATAAAAGCAGTGACATTCATGACAGTCTTGTACTTTTTATAACGGGCAATCTCTCCAGCCACCAGGGCATCATACATATGTAAGTGCCAGGGTTCCATGCCATTGGCTTGGTTCTGGGTGGGCAAATTATTTAATGTCTGTAAGGCTCAGTTTCCTGGTCAGTAAAACTGGTCTAAGTGTACTTTATGGGATCCATCAGAAGAGGCAATGGAATCACCTATTTTTAGGTCTAGCACAGAATTTGACACATGGCACTGAATAAATTATAGTCCTCTGTCCTCACAGCTTCCTATGTCCTCTAGTCTTTATGATTTATGTGAGGTCTAAATAAACTCCATTTTTTGAGAGTAAAATGAGTGATTTTGAGCTGATGAGTTCTATGAGATTATTGCTGGCCCTTGTCACAGAGCCAAAGATACAACTTACATTTGTGGAGTGGGAAGAATTGACCACTGTCTACATCACCCTCATGGAGTAGAGATCTTGGGCCTATCTGCCCTCAGTTCAAATATTACCAGATTAGAGCATCTAGGGTTCTTTTAGAGCTTACCCTAGCTGTTCTCTGGGTCAGTCCATCTAGCCAACATTGTCTGGTTGCATGTGGTCCAATCTAGGTCTCTAGTCCATCTTAGATACAGCTTGAAAAGAGGCTCTACCTTATCTGACATCAATTTGGCTTCGAAACTCAACTCCTTTACTGACTTTTTCTGTGGGCTCAGATAAGTCATTTAATCTTTTGAATCTCACTTTTCTCAACTGTGAAGTAAGAATGAAGCTTCTATAGCTTTCTGGCGTGAAAGGAATTAAACTCTGCAAAGTTCCAGGTCAGAGACCTTATATGCAATTGCTGAGTAACAACCAGGAGTAGAACAATGGTTGAGGGATCATTTCCAAATCTAGGCCACAGTGGAGCCATCTGGGAGTACAGAGTGATGCTGACTTACAGTAGTTCCACGTATAATTTTTTAACCTTACAAGGATATGAAACAATATGCTGATATGCCTTCCATAGAAGCTGTCTTCCATGTTTTGACCCTTGCTTGGGTTGCAGCTCAATCCTCTCTATTAGGTTACTGCCATGAGCCCTGCGACTGCGAGGGGAAACGGCTACTAGAGCGCTGTGTGCTGCTGAGGCAGGGTGCATTTTAACTTGGTATATTTTCAATTTAAAATGGGCTTAGTGTGGCCCCAGCATACACTGAGCAGCTTCAAGAATCCATCAGATTGGAATTTATCACACAATCTGAGCTAGTTTACAGAGGGTCCCTTTATCTTCTGCTTCCCAATTTTTTTTTCTATTCATTCAAGAGTAAATTCCTACCGCCTGGAGGAAGCACTAGATAGGGACTCACTTCTGTAGCCTTCTTTGCCAACCTTACCCTCTTGCTTTCCTTTCTCTGGAGCAGCCAATCTGATTGGCTGGTGGTGGGGGATGGGATTCCTAGCTTCACTTACTGTGCAAGTGCCAGGCTCTGCTTCTAGCTGGCTTTCCTTTCTGCTTTAGGACTCCATAGCAGAAGGTGCCTTCAGAGGGTCACACCTTTGACACATGGTCTTCGGGAGGCCAGTCTTTGGGAGGTAATTAGATGCTTGCTTAGCCCTTAACCAAGCCAGTTTCTCCACTTCTGCACTGTTGACACTTGGGGTGGGCTCATCCTTTGTTGCCGGTGGCTGGTGTAAAATGTGCATCAGCTTCCTTCTCTGTGTGCTAGATGCCAGGAGCTTGCCCCAGCTGAATAGCGACAACTAAAAACGTTCCAAACATTGTCAAAAGGAAGGAGAGGAAGACAGAGGCAGGGAAGGAGAAGAAGAAAAAGAAGACGAGTATGACTTCAAGGAAGGGGAAAAGTGGTGAGGAGAAATAGGAAGAGAGACGAGGTAAACACCCGTGTGACAGCCACGGAATTATGCTGAGACTTGGATGCGTGTTTAGGTGATGGGCCTCCAGCTCTTCATATTAGAACTCAAAAGGAAAGGGGAATTTTCACTCCCATAAACCTTTAAATCGTTAGACTGTGCTACTGGTAAGAGATCCTCTGTAGTTTCTTTTTTTTAATAGCAAAACAAAGTGAGAGAAGAGAACAGGAGATAAACAGGGAAGTTGAGGCAAGAGGCAGCAGCAGCTGATTTTCATGAAATTCCCAAGGTCAAGGGATGTGCAGAAGCCAAGGAAGAGGTGGGCAGGGCTGAGCGAGCTGCCACTGCTTGGGTAAACAAGTCTCTGGGGTGGAAGTGCCGGCAGGTAAATCTTAGTGATCATCCTCACAGCAGCTCCTCGGCCACTGAAGTGCAGGAAGGACGCACAGCCCCTTGTATAGAAATTGCAGTTCTCTCTTCCTCCATCTCCCTCCCCAGCCTGTCATGCAAACTGCCCTGGTGTGTCCTTCCCTCCCTAGACCCTTTGCCCCAGGTCATGTGCAGCTGCCAGCTGGCTCCAGCAGGTCCCAGCTCTGCTCATCACGGGCGCTGGAGCTTAGGCTTTTGGAGACCAAGGGGCAAAGGAAACGAAACTCCCCACTCTGTGCCCTTGAGAATAGTCACTGCCTTTTCAGAGGCCAGCTTTTCCTGGTGTCAGTGCAAGAACTGTCTGTCTTGCCACCTTTCATTTCTTGTTAAAAAGCAGAAGCCATGTCAGGGCCGGGCAGCCCACAGGACAGAGAGGGCTTTCTTCGTAACTCTGGATGAAATTCAGTGCTTTAATGAAAGCTCTTATTAGCCCCAGCTGGTGTCCCATTTCTCCTGAGCTGGAATAAAAAATTGCCTTGGTCATCCTTTCCCAGACTAATTTCAAAAGCATAATCACCATCATCATAATTGATTAGTATTTATTTTGGTCATTAATAGTTATGCACTCCCTTGTTACATGTGGATTAAATGGTCCAAGAATATTTAAGGCACGTGGCAGCTGAATTTGTTTTCCCTTGTTCCATACAGGTCCCCGCCCCCTGATCTCTTCAGGGTAATCTCTGGATTTCATGACACCCTGAGATTCTCTCTCTGGCTTTTAATGTTTAAACTACTATGTTTTAGTGAATGATATAAAGACAGTTCTATCTCAGCTAGTAAAATTTTCCTGAGGGCCCAACCCAAGGCCTTGCACATGCTACCACTGAGCTACATTCCCAGCCCATGGCCAGTAAGAGGACAAAAGGGTGTCGATGTTTCAAACTTGCACTGGAGGGAGAAGGGGAGGAGAAAGAAAGGAGATAATTTTAACACCAGTGAAATTATTTTTCTTTTTCTCGAGGCCCTGGAAGGAGGCAGCTCCCAAGCATCAGAAAGAAGAGAATTCGTATCTTTCACCTTCAAAGCAGAGTTTAGGAGACAACTGCTTATGAAGACACAAGGATCGTAGTAAACTCCTAGATATTTAAAATATGAATTTAGCTGTCCATGTTGCCCAGACTCTTAAGACTCCACTGATGAAAGTCCTAGAGGAGATTAGCCTAATTTACATCCGTGTTTCAGTTGGAGCAACTTTATCTCCATATCATCCCACCTACTGTTAGGCATTGAGTTCCCAAAAGACTCAGGAGGCTGCAGCAAGTAAGACAAATACACAGGGTTTAAAGGTTGGAAATTGAGCTGGGACTGCAGCTCAGTGATAAAGTGCTTGCCTAACATGCGTCAAGCCCTGGGTTCCATCCCCAGTACTGGGGAAGTGGGGCTTGAGATTCACTGAGGACAGGCTGTTATACCACCTCTTATTGGCATGCAAGGATAATGGGCCCTGGGTAGGAACATAAATCTGGTTAAACCGAATACAGGGCTCACCTCCTCTCCAACCATCTAGATTATTAATCTGGGGGAAGGAGATCCCTCAAGTTCAAATATGCTAATCAGAGCCTTTTCCTAGACATTCTGAAGCCAGGACCATTAAGACTGCTCCTTGGTATTGGAAGGAGGAAGCATTTGTGGACAACTCTCTATCTGCCATGTGGATGAAACCAGTCAGTTTTTGGTGGAGGGAGACTTAATCAGCAATAGAGAGAAGATGATTTCAGAAAAGGAGAGAGATAGAGAGTCCTGGTGACAATTTAGGTCCTACTTCTAGTTATTCCTGAAACCTGGAACACAAACACTGAGAATATCTAGATATACTCTGGCCTACATAGCTCTAGGAAGTGCCATCCATATGGTCACCATGTGACGGTTACCCCAAGGGCTGTGCAGTGTGCAGCCTACATAATTGTGTATGATGACCCTGCCTGGAGATATCTCTGCTTTTTCTTCCACTTACTTAGAGATATTTCAATATTATGTTGTTAAATTCTCTTTTTGGCTAAAAGCGATTGGAATCAAATGCATGGCACTTGAGCCAAATGAGACCTAAGTAAGACAATGAGAACATTTATCTATACCACAAAGGGAAAAATGATACATTTCTCCCCATTCCACCTCAGATTATTCTAGATAGATTCTAGGAAGTACTGTCTTTTAGCTAATTTATTAGCAGTCAAGGAGTCAGGGGTGGGGGTGAGGAAGAAGAGTGTAAGCCAGTGTGCACCCTGAGACCCAGCTACAGTGCTGGGGTACTAGGCCCCATGAAGCTGCCAGTCCATCTAGAGGGTGCATGAATGCAAGTAATTTCCAGAAGGCCTTTGGGCTGGCTGTGTGGGAACAGCTGCACAGTTCCATAATGGTGTCAGTGTCAACGCAGACTCAACATTTTCCAGGGGGAATGGGGCTGAGAGGGAATGCTGTCCGCCAGCCAGCTCCGGAGGGGCGGGGGATGTGGAGAGAGAGGGAAGGTTGCCAGGCAGAATAGCTGCACGTTCAGGCTCCAGGGAAAAAAGAGAATGAGGAAGAGTCTTGAAGAAGATTTAAACTCAATTCTTGTATGCAACCCTCACTCCCCCAAGGGTTTTCTAAGTCTCCCTAGTAAAATATGTAGACACTTAATGTCAAGAATGAACAATAATTAAAGGGTATTTTTTAAAGAGGATGAGAGAGGGACACTGGCAGCATTCTTAGTTAGAAGGCAGCGGGCAGAGAATTCAAACAATCCTGAGGAATGTAAATAAGTGTTCTACAAAGAGAGGTGGTATGGCTCAGTGGGATTAGTGTGGATTTTGAAATCAGCCTCATCTGGGTTCATGTCCTGTCCCTGTGGTACTGTAGGGAAGCCACGTGACCCCTGTGAGCCTCACGGATGGGGATAATAATACCTAACTGCCTGTGGTAAAGCAGCAGACACAATAAATATTAGTTAGCACTATAGAACCACCCAGGAAAATAATGTAATGTCAGAGTAGGGGACCTGTGATAATAAGAGCCACTCAATTTTGCTTTATTGCTGTTATTTTTCATCTTACTATATTCCTATTTATTTATTTATGTTTGTGGTGCTGGTGATCAAATCCCAGGGCTCCTATTCTATTTTGGACACTGTACTATGCTCTTAGGTGCCTCTTTTCTAATGTAACTCAGTTCATCCCCAAGTCAAACATTTTTCTGAGCTATGTGACAAGGCACACTGGACAGTAGGGAACATGGGCTTGAAGGTCTGCCGTGATGCATGACAGCACTGTTTGAATTTTCACCATGGCCCTGACCTACTCCTCTTGGTGTACCCTTTTGGTTTAGGTTTACTATTGCTTTTTTTTTTTTTTTTTTAAATCTTTTTCTTCCATTGCCTGCTTGTAGAAGCCATGCATTGCAGCATAACAAACTGTGGTTGTTGCTTGATCTCTGAAGGGGATTGGCTCTAGGATCCTGCAGAATACCAAAATATGTGGATGCTCAAGTTCCTTTTATAAAATGGTTTAATATTTGCATAGAACCTGGACACACCCTCCTGTATACTTTAAATCATCTCAAGATGACTTATAATGCCTAAGACAATGCTATTTAAGTAGTCATACTGCAGGCAGGAATGGTGATGCACGACTGTAGTCCTAGCACTCTTGGAGGCTGAGATATAAGAATTGCAAGTTCAAGTTCTGCCTGAGCCACTTAGTAAGCCCCTAAGACCTGTCTGGAAGTTAAAAACTTGGGGATGTAGCTCAGTGTGAAGGTCCTGGATTCAGTCCACAGTATCACTGGGGGAAAAATAATTGTGCTCTATCATTCAGGAAATAATGACAAGAAAAAGAAGTCTATATGTTCAGAACAGATTCAAGTTTTCCTCTAGTATTTCTGATCTGAGGTGGTAGAATTCAAAGATACAGAACCTATCGATGTAGAAGACATCAAAATTTTTAGCTTATAGTTTCTGGCAGTCAGGAATTTCAGGGTCTCTAAGCTAAGTGATTCTATTCATGTGTCTCATGAGGCTGCTTTTAGAGGTCATCCTGGGTTCCAGGCACCCAAAGGGCTGATGGGCTGAGCTCCTATTCCAAGTGAGCTCTGTTACATAGCTGTTGGCAGGAAGCTTCAGGTCTCCCCCAAACAGCCCCTGCTGCAAACCATGGGTGGCTCCTCAACAGTAAGGTGTTGAAGAGAGAATCAGCAAGCTGAGTCATAGTCCCTTCCAAGACCTTGTCCCCAAAGTCAGACACTGACATCCCCACCGTATTCTGCTTGTCAGAAGCCAGTTGTGGAGTCCCTCTGGCACTTCACGAGAGGTGCAGTTGGTGGAGAGAGGGGCATTGAAAGATCTGTGGGCATTTAAAACCCACAGCAGCATCTAGGTCAGTCAGTTCTCCCACTGACTTTAGTTTCAGGATGTTAAGATTGATTTTCCCAGTAGTCAACAGGATGAACATCTGTTAAGCAAGGGTTTCTTAACCTTGGCACATGGTGGGGCTGTCCTGTGTGTTGTGCGAAGTTCAGCAGCATCTCCGGCCTCCACCCATTAGATGTCAATAGCAGCTCCACCCCCACTTGTGACTGTGAAAAATGCTTCTTTTTTTTTTTTTTTTGATACCAGGGATCAAAACTCACAACCTGATGCTTGCCAGGCAGGTGCTTATGCCATAGAGCTAAATCAGACAGCTATTTTGAAGAGAATAAGAGACATTATGGTAGCCATTGTTTATTTTCCTATTGTCTGATTTTGAAGGCCTGCGATGTTTTCATTTTGTTTTGAACAGTTTTATACTATTTTGTCTTGTCTGAACTCATAGTGTGTGAAGATATGGACAACTATTTCAAAGAAAATATGGTATGGTAACTGTTGATTTCCACTTGTCTTGTTTTGAAATCCTGTGTTGATTGCATTGTTTTGTTCTTATCTGCTTTGTTCTGTTTTGTTTTGCTTTATCCTATTTAAAATTAAAAAAAAAATACTTCTAGACATTGCTGTCATAGGTGTGTGGGCGTGCTGGCAAAACTGCCCATGACTGAGAAGCACTGTGTTAAGAACCACTGACTCTGAAGTGGCATCATAAAACATTTTAACACCAATGCATACTTAAGGTGTGGAGTGAGGTGCACAGGGCTGTGGATGATTTGATCCTGTTCTGACTTCTTTCCAATGAGATTATACCTATGTAGGGCTCAATGAGTTCTACAAGACTTATTCTTTCCTCAGTTTTCTTCCCCTACCATTTCCCTTTCTCAAGGAATATGTTTTTGTCTTTTTCATGTTCACTCCCTATCTCTACATACACTTGAATCACTGCTTTTTGCCTTTTCAGTCTTTCATAATGTGTTCATTACTTTTCTCTTGTTGCTGAGACAAAATACTTGCCACCCAAAACTAGGGAAGATAAAGTTTATTTATCTCACAGTTGGTGGAGGTTTCAGTCCATACTTGGCTGACTCCAAGGCAGAGTGACATATGGCAGAGGGCAACAGTTCATTGTGGTGGAAGACAGAAGAGCAAAAAGAGAGGAGCACTGAGAGCAGACTCTTTCCGTCCCTTATGATATATGTATGTGTAGCACTTGCACACATAATCTTGGCATTGGACCATGAATGAACCACAAATTCTAGAAGCCTGCCCCCATGACTGTACAAGGCTTTGGGGGGACATGCAGACATAAACCATAACATATATTATTCATTAGTCTGCCACTGTATGAACTTATTAGTGCTTCTTCCACTTCTATGCTGGCACTTCCCAACCCCTCACATAGTTTTCTGTTGCAATTTGTCTTGGAAAGTGCTTATTGTTCCTGACATATCTCCATAAATGCCTGGAAGGATTGGGCTGTGAACCAGTCTTTTTTTCCCCTTGGAATTAATAATGGCTTTTTTTTTTTGGCTCCCAACATCAGTTTTTTTTATGTATTTATCATTAATTCAACCCCTAATCAGCTCAGTACTTTCTTGTATATCCTATATTCACAATTTTACCTTCCTAAGAAATCTAGGGACATCTCTAATGTTCTCATTTTGCTCTAGTTGCCCTCTATCTTTGAGCAAAGCTGTCAGGCTAGGCTAATCTTTCACCTTTATTCTGAGACTTTCTCTCATTGCTTGTTTTGATATATTGTCCTGGGTTAATGTTGCTTCTCAAGAATTCATGTCCTTCCCAAAACTTTGGAATGTGACCTTATTTGCAAATAGGTTATTGTAGATGTGCTTAGCTAAAGTGAGGTTATACAATTGTAGGGTATATTGTTAATCCAGCATGTTTGGAATCTTCACTAGAAAAGGAGAAAAAGACACAGAGACAGACACACAGGGAAGACATATGAAGGCACAGTGGGAAGGCAGTCATGGGATGCAAAGGTGGAGGTCAGAGTTCTATTGTGACAAGCGTGGAAACACCTGGGCCCAGTGAGAGCCAGAAGATGGGGAAGCTTGGCCTTGCTGCCATCATGATTTCAGAGTTTTTGCCTAAAGGAATGAGAGGTAATATGTTTCTGTTGTTTTAAACTACATTTCTTGTAGTAAAGTAGTCCCTTCCTCAAAAAAAGAAAAAAAGATTCTGTTTCACTTACCTTCTGTATAGTTTTAGTTACCTGTGGTCAACCATAGTCTGAAAACATGAAAGGAAATTTCTCAGGAATAAATGATTCATACATTTTAAAATTGCACACCATTCTGAGAGTGTGATGAAATCCTCACCACTATTCTTTCACATCTCAGGCTCTATCTTGCCCAAGATGTGAAATGTTCTTTGCCCAGAATGTCCACGCTAGCTGTTTTGGTTATCAGATCTACTGTCTCAGTGCTTCAGTGCTTGTGTTTACACGAACTTTTGTTTGACTTAATAATGACTCTGAAGTATAAAAGTGGTCATACTGGCAATTCAAATATGCAAAGAGAAGCTATAAAACACTTCCTGTAAGTGAAAAGATGGAAATTATTGACTTACGAAGGAAGAAAAGACTTAATATATTGAGGTTAGTGAGATCTTATATATAAGGAATGTCTTGTAAAATTCTGTCTTAATTTTCTCATTCCTTTGGTAGAACATATTCTCCAGAAAACATGGAGAAGTTAAATGACATTTTTGGGATTTGCATGTTTAAAATATTGTTTATTTTTTTCTTACACATTAGTGATAATTAGTCATAATATAGAATTCTATGTTGGAAGTCATTTTCCTTTAAAGTTTGAAGTCACTTCACAATTTTCAAAATTAGTTTGTGTATTTGTTTTTGTTTCTTTCTGTGTGTTGTTGAAAATTCTACATTCTAGAAGCCATTCTAATTCCTAATCCTTTGTACTTTTTTTTCTCCCTTTCTTTCCGCCAACCAAAAATTTGATGAAGAAATTTCTGTATCCAATTTCTGGAAATTTCATAATAATGTACCTTAGTGTGGGGTGTATTTTCATTTATTGTAATATGATCTTGAAGTTCTTTTTCAATCTGGAGATTCATGTTCTTCAAGTTTGGGAAATATCGTATTTTTTCTTGATGAATCTCTCTTCCTTCCTGTTTTTGATATTTTTTTTAAAATTTTTACTGGCTATCCATATGCAGAAAAATAAAACTAGACCCATGCCTATCACCATGTACTAAACTAAAATCTAAATGGATCAAAGATCTAAATATTAAAACAGAAACACTAAATCCGTTGGAAGAATATTAAAACAGAAACACTAAATCCGTTGGAAGACAAAGTAGGTAAAAATCTTGAAGACATAGGGTTAGGTAGAGAATTCATGAACAAGAACCAAACCGCACGAGAAATACTTCCCAGAATTAATAACTGTGATCACGTCTTATTAAAGAGTTTCTGCATGTTGAAAGAAATCTCCAGCAAGTGAAAATAAAACCCACAAACTGGGAAAAAATCTTAGTGAACTGTCCCTCAGACAAAGGACTTCTGTCTAGAACTTATAAAGAATTAAAAAAAATCAGACCCCTGAAATTCAAAGACCCAATCCAAAAATGGGCATCTGAGATGAACACACAGTTCTCAGATGAAGAAATACAAATGGCAAATAGATACATGAAAAAATGTTCAACATCATTAGTCATTAGAGAAATGCAAATTAAAACCACACTGAGATACCATCTCACTCCAGAAAGAATGGCCAGGATCAACAAAACTACCAACAACAAATTCTGGAGAGGCTGTGGGGAAAAAGGAGCTCTTCTGCACTGTTGGTGGGTGTGTAAACTGGTGCAACCACTATGGAGGTCAGTCTGAAGATTCCTCAAAAAGCTGGGGCTGGAAGTCCCATTTGACCCTGCTATTCCACTCCTAGGCATATTCCCAAAAGAACTGAAAACATCATACCACAGTGATATATTTGCACCCATGTTTATAGCAGTACAATTTGCAATAGCAGATCTTGGAAACAACCTATATGCCCATCAACTGAGGATTGGATAAAAAAATTGTGGTACTTTTATACAATGGAGTACTACTCAGCTATAAAGAATGATCACATTGAGATATTTATAAATAAATGGATGCAACTTGAGACCATACTCATAAGCGAAATAAATCAAACTCACATGTATAAATAAATACTGTATAGTCTCCCTAGCGTAAGAAATGGTAAGAGTACATAAGATTCTATGGTAATCATGGTTCCCCATTATTTTGCTTTGAAGTCTTATAATGCTTTCATTCATTGGTTGGAATGGTTTTATTCTGTTTTGTTTGATCTTATTATGTGTGATGGTATGAACAGTTACTTTGAAGAAAACAAGACATTATGGCAGCCATTGTTGATTTAATATCATCTTGCTTTGAAGTCCTAACATGACTTTGTTCTTCTATTACCATTGGTTCTTTCTATCATGTTGTATGTTATTGGATTTTAATATGTATGATAGTATAAACAAATTTTTTATGGAAAATGAGATATTATAGTAGCCATTGTTCATTTTCTGTTATTTGCTTCAGAGTGCTTTGTAATACTTTCATTCTCTTGAATGGTTTTATTCTATTTTGTTATGTTTGATATTATTGTGTGTGAAGCTATGCTCAACTATTTCAAAGAAAGAGACATTATGGTAGCTACTGTTAATATCCAATTGTCTTGTTGTGAAGTGCTGTGTTGCTTACATTATTCTGTTTTGATCTGCTTTATTCTGTCCTCTTTTGTTTTATTCTCTGTAAAATAAAATAAAATTTAAAAAAAATAATTTTTATTTTTGTTACTCTTATTATTTGCATGATGATCTCCTTGGGTTTGCTGTCAATTATTTTCTATTTTTTCTCCATTTCTTTGTCTTTCTGACTTTCAGAAAGTTTTCCTCAATTTTGTCTTTCAATCTTTTAATAAAATTTTTGTTTATATTTTCACATTTTTAAATAATAGTTTTTGTTCTTGATTTATAGGTTCTGTTCTTATTTCATGGATGCAGTATCTTCTTTTTTTAACTTCTCAAAAGTTAGTGAGTGTCAAGGATTATTTGAGGAAGTATTCTTCTAGCATAAATTCCACTTTCTCTTGTTTGCATTTTTCTATGACTTTCTTAATAGGAACTTTTGTCAGATATCTATACATCTGTGGTTGTCTGAATGGGAGAAGCTTCTTAACTTTGAGTTTTATTTAGGGTGCTATGCTATGTTAGTTTGAAAGGGCTCCTGCATCAAGTTGTTAGACTTGGCAGAGATGATTATTTCAATATGCTGTCTGAAGAGCAAAGGTCTGACTTCTAGTATTCTGGGACCCCAATAAGGGAAGAGGGGTAGAGGTGTTCTCTCAACATCCAGTAACCCAAAGTCATTGAATTTTTCTGTTTACAATATGATACCATTGGTCTCAATTTGGTTTGATGGTGTATAGACCAGAGTCACTGTTGTAGTCAGGGTTTGCAAGAGAGTAGAACACATAATTTATAGAATTATTTTGTAATAGTCACCCAAAAAGTCAAATACAGAGAGGTGCAAGAGATCTGCCCACATACTAGAGACCCAAAAAATCCAGTTGAGGGCCCATGGCAATGTCCTCCATGACTCCAGCTGGAGGCCCGGAGCCCACGACAATGTCTTATGCAAGTCCATATCATGATCTGCACTGGGAAGGCCAAAGGTCAGTGGTGGAAGCTAGAAGATCTGTACTAACAGGATGAAGGCTCTGTGCCAGCGGGCTGTGGATGTACATTGGAGCCAGGAAATGACACTCAAAGTAAGGACTAGACTTCCCCAGAAGAGAACCACAGCCATCATCAGTAACTATGAGGACCTGAATTCCTCCAATAATGAGAGCAGCTGAGTTCATATCAAGAAAACCAGTGTGACACGCTTCTCCAGCAACAGCATGCCATCTTCCTTTCCGGTTCTTCTTTCACACTGTTGGCAACAGTCCTGAAGTGGGCCTTCCACACCCAAAACCGCACTAACTCAGTTTAGCTGGATGTTCCAAGCTGATCATTAGTTAATCTGCAACAGTCACTATGTTTTCCCTTCCTTGGAAATAAATGGTCAGTCTTCACCCAGAGTGGAGGAAAAGCAGGTTCCTAGCAGTGTGCTGTCGGGGTGTAAGAGGGGCCCGGGCATCTAGTGGATATCATCCAATATTCATTGTTTTATATGCTCTCTCAACCCAACTTTGCTCTCAGCACCAGTAACCTGGTGCTATACTTTAATTTTTCTGAGTATTCTCTTGGATAAATAGTTGATACATGGACTTTCTTGCTATTGATTAGGAATTCAGCTGTGTAAGGCTGCCTAGTCTGTTACCTCTCATCCATAAGCCCTGTAGCTCCCCAAGTCCTGTTGGTTTTGCCTCTTTCATTATCTCCTGTGGGATTTATGTCTTAAAAATTCCACCATGTTGGTCATAGGGAGGCTTCACGAGGGACTGAGATCAACTGCTCATGTCCCTGTGATCTCTGCATTTGGAAGGTTGTGATATTTTCAGACTTGTCTGGAGTGCTATTTTGGAAGTAAAGGTGAGTATATCTCAAGTCCATTCCAGAATCCTCTTTCCAGCATTACTTGCTCCAAAACAATATTTTGGACCAATCTTGCGCTATTCAGCAAAATTCATAATATGTATATATACTTATATTATATTATATATATATTCCTTTACAACAAAAGGAACCACATTTCTATGAGCTGCCTTTCTCAAGGACTTTACCTTTCCACCTACTTGCATCAAGTGTGAGGATGAGGCTGCATTAATTAGAGTAGGTGTAGAGAGGGGCTTGATCATTTATTGGTTTGAAATCCATACAATTAAAAGACATTGTGAGTATCTGCTTGGTGAGCATGAGGTCATGAGTTTGATCCTCTGTACAAAAAAAAAAAAAGTTTAGCCAGAAGACACTGTGGGGCTTATGTTATTAAAGTGACCAGGAACACCTGCTTTGATGAGCAAACTGACCATGGGCACAGGATTGACATATGCAGAAAACCTCATGAAGAATTTCTAGGAGAGGAAAGGAGAAGGCTTGCAGAAGGGAAAACAGGGGATACATAACTGGAAGAGAAATGAGCAAGACTGAGGATGCAGTGAGGGCCTGCTGTTAGAACACTGGCATTTTCTCTGGTGAGCTTGACCACGCTCGGTCTGGAGAGTCAGCTTGGAGACCACGCTCGGTCTGGAGAGTGGTGTCCTGCACCACTCTGGCTATTGTAGGATGTAGTCATGGAAAGAGGTGAAGCAGAAGCCCAGGGAGGAGGCTCCCAAATGCATTAGTAGGAATAATGGTGTTGACTTAGATCAGGGTATAGCAGTAGGTGGTGAGATAGAGTTGGACCATGGCTAAGTTTTAAAGGTATAACTGAAAAGTCTGAAGGTAAATTAAATGGGAGGTCTGAAGGAAAGAGAGGTATTCAGGATGATTTCACATTTTTTTCTTTAAAGACTTTTTTTGCCTTTTATTTTTTAAAAAAGACTTATTTGAGAAATATAAAAATGTGTCAGTACTTCACTCACCACTTTTCACAGTAATATAGAGCTTAATAACATAAATTTTTGCATATACAAACATATTAGTGATAGTCATGCAGATATAACTTCTGAACTGACAAATTATATTCAAAAGAAAGAGGTCAAAAACCAAAATGTATAAATACATGTTACTACAGTTAGCAATTGAGTGCACCCAGTCTTGTATCTTTGGATATTTGAGGTACCATGACAGAAATTTAGTATTTAGATGAGATAGATCAAAAACCTCAATGGATCACTACTATACAGCCATTGGTCAAAGAGTTGAGATCTTGAGAAATTTTATCTTCCACAAAAGCAGATGCAACTCTTAATCATGACTCTTAATTAATACAAAATTACAGCTCTTAATTAAGGAAATTTTCAAAAATTTTACATACATATACATAGTCTACATTGCTCTAATGCACTTTTGCAAACTCTAAAATTTTTGATTTCAGTTATTGGAAGGATAAAGTTGCCAGTTGGTCAGAAGGGTGAGATAGGAGGGAAATCAGGATTTGGGGAGCTTAGTTCAGCTTTGGCTCTGGCAAATTTGAGTTGCATAGTAGAGAGCCATGTGGAGATGCTGAGTGAATTGTGGGCCAGGGAAATGGAGCCTACGAGAACACTTAATGTGGACAGAACTCTTCCGGTGTGCAAACCTCATCTATGTGCTTTGCATATATTGATTTCTTCCATTGTTACTGCAGCTTCATAAACAGTTATTATTCCCATGCCTGGATACAAAAGCAAAGTCACTGAAGTTTAAATAACTTGCCAAAAATCCAGGTGGATCTTAAGCATTTTAGCTGACCTCAAACCAGGGCCATCTACCCCCAAAGTCTGCCCTCCTGGTCTACTGTGCACTTTGTGTTCCCCCTGTTTGACGTGTGCCCTGAGACTCTTCCAGGCTTGGTGTAGGCACCAGGAACCTGAGTAATGAAGAATCACCTTGAGCCCAGGGCAAAGCAGATAGAAGCTCTGGGCTGTTGTTAAAATATGACTTTTGGGGCCAATCAGAGCAGATCTGGGTTTGAATCTCTGTCACTAATTCTAAGGTTCTTAACCTGCACCTCTCAGCCTCAGTCCTTTTGTGAAATTAGGTACCTACTACCCTGGGTCAAGATGAGGAAGAAATGAAGTGATACGTGTCGATAAATGTTACAGGTTATCTTGACCGCTGTTAGTGAAGACCAAAGTTTGTGGTGAGTGTTGCTCAGATTCTCGTCTCTTCTCAGGCTCCTTGAAACCTTGTGTAGGGAGGGAGATGGGACTCACACAAGAGGGTTTTGCATCTTCTATAATAGAGTGCAGCCTGAAGAATCTTTGGGGACAGGATTTCTTCTTTCACAAGTCAGTATTAGTTGAGGACATTGTCCAAATCCCATGGTGCCAGGGATCCATCATGGCCAGTGAAATCATGGTCTGTGGAGGACCACCTGGATGGCTTTCCTTGAAAGAACAGCATTTCATTCTACTTCCATGTGTAGACACGTGCGGAGGTGGCTAGGCTATTTCTTTTTCCCTCAGTTTACTCTAAGCAATGCAGTTTAGCCCAGCTAAGGTGCTGATGCATAGTCTTTAAAGCAATGTGAAAGATCAGTGTTGCTCCACCTATGGCTCCCAAGTAGTATGTGTGAGCTAGACCAAGTGACACCACATTGTCGGCTGAGACTGAGCTTTGAGAGAGAAGCCGTGACATCTCAGAGCATGTCAATTACACTTCTAAACTGAAGCACCAACCCCAAAACACTAGATAGTGCCCCAACCTGTGATATGCAGATTACTCTCTCTGCATCTCTCTCCTTCTGCATATTGGAGAGGTAATTTCAAGCCTCCTACATATCCCAGCTCCCAGCACTCATATACTTCCCTCCTTTCTCTCAGTCACTCATCCCGAACCAACCTCTCTTCATCAATTAATAAAACCCAGGTTCGGCCCTGGGTGGAGGCCTTAGTTCCAGTTAGCCATTGTTTTGACCGAACTTAGGATCCTCTTGGTTCCCCAGAACTACAAATAAGCCCTAGTGTCTTTATTCTCACTGTGGATTGCACTGGAAGTGGTAGACTGGAATTACTTATTGGAACGCCAATAACTTTTCCCTGGGATTACTAATGTGGACTCCTCCAGACTGTGACGAGGTCCATAACGACTTCCTACAGTGATCCTTCTGGCCCAACGCTGTCTTGTCTTCATCTCTACCTCTTAGGACCTCAGGCATGAGGGTTACAGTGGGGTTGTCTAGGCTAGAAATTGGACTCATACATAAAGAAGCTTCCTGTGTCTGAGGCCACCTTGAACTCCCACTTGGAAGGAGCTGGATGTAGCTTTAATTGGCCCACCTCACCGCACACATGCAGACAGCTGGGGAATGTTTCCTTAGATGGGGCGGCCTCCGATTTACAGGAATGAAGAGTCACCTTTAATTCCTGGGTCCAGAAGGATCCCAAATGCATTTAGAACAAGTGAAGACTCTCAATTCAGAGAGACACCGAAAAAAGCAACCAATAATTACAGTTTGGGAGCCATGAAGTAGCTCAAAGAGACCAAGGCCTGTCCGTATGAGACCAAAGAAAGAATTTTGTTTACCAATTTCTCATTTATGCTCCACCTACTTCCAAAAAGAATTTGGGGATGGCTGACAGGGGAAATAAACAAGAATCCCAGGCATAAGTCTTTTCCCATTGATTAAACTTCTGAGATAGAGCTAATAAATTGGGTTATTTTACAAAGAAGAAAAAGAGGCAGAGCATGAAACCAAATAAATCATGGAGGAACTCACTACTTATACATACAATATACAGTCATCCACTAGGGTCTTCAAAGGATTGGCTGCAGGTACCCTTGGATGTGAAATCCCATTTTACAAAACAGGATAGTATTGACATAAAATGTATGCATAAACTCCTATGAAATTTCAATCATTTCTAGATTGATGATAATCCTTAATATAACTTACATGCTATGGAAAGAGTTGTTTGTTATTATTTTTAGGGAATAATGACAAAATGTCTGTTCATATCCAGCACAGATGTAATTTTTTTTGGATATTTTTCACCCACAATTGGTTAAACCTGTAGATGAGAACTTGTGAATGTAGAGAGCTATTGTATCTCAAAAAGAGAAAACATTCCAAATATTTCTTTCTCAAGTAATTAAGGAAAGGAATTTTTCATCAAATGCTGCCATATTTAAGTTACTGGTTCCTGTCCATTCTGGGCATTGAGATACAATCAGAGTTCTTAATACAGATATTCCTGGGAAATGACCGAAGCAAATGAAGAGGTTTCTCAGGTGGTCCCCACTGGTGTGGCTGCTAGTTAGGATGGAGAGCTGAACGTCTAGATGGTTGGTGCTGGCAGGGCAAGGAAGGCTGGGCTGGGCTGGGTGATGGTAGTCTGACTGCAGAGGGGAAATGTGAAGAACAGAAAAGATGGGAGAACGTGGAATAGGAAGACATGAGCACTTGTTGAGCATCTATTTTATTTTAGGTCCTTTGTATGTTATCTCTACAACTCTGTGAGATGGGCATTATCATTCCTGATTGTACTGAGGAAAATAGTGAGGCTAAGAGAGGTGTAGTGCTGGGTCTGAGTCCTACATCTAGAAATGAAGCAAGTTCTGGTATGTTCCCTGTATGACTTAGCATTGACTGGTTAAAAATCACGAGGAGGGTTAAACTCCTGGGCTCCCATGGCACCCCGGAAGTTCAGACTTGGGGCCGGGGAATCCTGCCCACTGGGAAATAGCAGTGGCTCAGTCTGAAAGACCCTTAAACTTCAGAGCCCTGCCATTTTCTAATAACTGCCCATCTTCAGATGCCTGCCGTGACACCCCCTTTCCAAGGCTCCCTATGATTCTCCCAACCCGCAACTGTTTTCAAAAATGGAAAATTTCAGCAGCCACACCTGCTGGGAAGTGCAGTCTATTTTGCGCTGGAAGTCTCTATATTTACCATACTTGTCCTTGGTGGTCTACATCAGACAGTGTTCTCAGGGATGGAGAGACCCACAGCCAAATCCTGCTACGACCTGTGCTCAAAGAGAGGCACTATGCTTGTGTCAAGTGTTTCCAAGCATAAGTGGCCTGGGGTTTGGGAATATTTTTGACACAGTGTGCCTTTTGTTGCCTATGAGATTGGATATTTAGGTAAGTACCAGCATGACTTCCATGAAGACTTTCCTATAGCGTATACAAGTAAATTAAATTTAACATCATTTTTACGAGTGTTCTTATTGATGAGTTCTGCCAAATTTAGGCAGCTGGGATGTTAGAGATTAACTTGTTCAAAATAGGCCAGTGTAGCGCTCATGAAATAGGGTTAAATCAAGGGCATGTGACAGGTTCTTGGGAGATGAGGGAGACAGCAACATTAAATGTAGGCACTCAGAATTACACAGCCAATGGGCACATAACAGGAGCCAAGAACCATTATTTTTTGAGTGTTTTCCTTATTCTGGGAAATTTTCCCCAACAGTTATTTATTATATGGTAGGAGACTGCCTGGATTCAACTCTCAGCCTTGCTATTAGCCAATTTTGTGGCCAGGGCCACTTATTTACCTTCTCTGTGCCTCTACTTGCCTTGTCTGTAAAGTGGGGATTTATTAGTGGTCTCCGTGCTTATGGCAGAATTGTGAGGGCAAGAGGAGATTCTCCTTCTGAGAACTTTGGAACAAGCACTCAATAAACATTAGCAATTCCTATTGCATTTTAACTTTATCAATATGCCACACTTGGTTTCTGGGGCTCACTTAGTGAATGTGTGCTCTGTGCTCCTAGAGGGTAGACACACTGCTTGAAGCTATGTGGCTATTTGGGGGCAGAGCTGGGCTTAAACATAGACTTTTCTGTCTGGAAAACCAAATGCAGTGAAGAATCGGAGCCAGCTCCTGCACCAGTTCAGCCAGGTGATGGAAGGGGGGCAGGTGCTTTGGGAAGAAGCACCCCACATCTGCTGCATGTCCTGAGGTTAGGATGGAACAAGGATAGTGAGAAGAGAAACATTCACTGCTGTAAACTCAGTTGGCTTAAACAGAATTAACTTCCGGAAATTAACACTTTGATGTACTCATTTGACTGCATGAGGCCCTGCGACCCGGACCATCAATCTCACAGTCAGACCCAGTGGCTCCTCCTCTCTCTCCCTCTCCCTTCTTCCCCTTTTCACTTTTCTTCTTCCTCCTCTTCCCCTCTTCCTTCTCCTCTTCTTCATAGTTTTCTTTTTCCTTTTCTTTTGTGGTGCTGGTGATGGAACTCAGGACCTCACACAGGCTGGACAAGCAACCTACCACTGAGCTGCATCCTCAGCTCGTTTTAATGATTTATTTTTTTAAATTTTCAGACAAGGTCTTGCTAGTTTGCCCAGGGTGGCCTCAAGCTTGCAATTCTTCTTCCTCAGCCTCCTGAGTTGCTGGATTATAGATGTGGGTCACCGTATCTAACACGGTGTCTTCTTCTTATCACAAATATTCCTTGAGATAGCTTCTAGCATCCTACAACTAAGTGACACTTCTTTATATGCATAATTCTCGCCTCCAGATTAATGTAATGCCCTATATGTAGAAAAGATAAAGACATTTATTATGAATAATATGTATTCCAATGGCTAGACCTGACATATATGTGCACCAAGCTGTAGTATATGAATTTGGACACGAATCAATTGAAGATTGTTGAAACTTTTCTTTTAAACTATAAAGGTTTAAGCTAAGAGTCAGGGAAATATGTATATCTATAAAAAAACAGAATCTGCTGGAATGTAGACCAGCCCAAGCACGTGATAGGGGTTATTCAAGTACCTTGGGAAGCTTTATTGTCAGTGACTTTTTTTTTTTAAATGGTCCTTTGAATTTTGGCAAAGATCCAAGTAAAATTAACACAGGAGTTATATTCTGGGAAACTCAGTGTATCTCAAACTTGGAAAACCCCTATGATTGTGTGTAAAGCTCTGAGTTGGACTCTCAGTCATACCCCTATAAACAAGTTTCTCACTTGCATGGGTATTTGATAGATCATTCAGAAGGCACGAAAGAGGTCAATTGCAACAAACTAGGACATGTAAAATTCTAATGGTTCTGGAAGGGTCCAAAGAGATACGCAAAGATTATCTAGAAAAGAACAAAGCTTATTAACCAGAAAGGCAGTTTTTTAAAAATTTTGTTTTCTTATTTTTACTAGTACATATTAATTATGCAGAATAGATTTCACTGTGACATATTCAGATATATACATATATCTTACACTTGGATCTTATCCATCCCATCACCCTCTATTACTGTCTCCTCCCCCACTCCCCTTCTTTTTCTATAACAATTTTCCTTCTACTTTCATATCATGTTCTCTAGATTCTGCCCATGAGAGAAAACACATGATAATCATCTTTCTGAGTCTGACTTACTTCACCTAATTTGACAAACTCCAGTTCCACATTTTCCTGAAAATTATATATTTTTGTTCTTCTTTATGGTTGGATATTACTCCACTGGATGATTACTCCACTCATTCATTCATTGATGAGAATCTAGCTCTTATACCTATGAGCTACCACTGTAAATATGGGTGTGTAGAAATCTCTATAGTATGCTGACTCTGACTCTTTTGGGTGTATACCAAGAAATGGAATACCTGGGTCTTATGGTAATTCTACAGTGTTTTTAATTTTTAAGGAAAACTCTATACTGAGTTTGTAGTGGTTGTGCTAATTTACCTTCCTACCAACAGTATAGAAGGGTTTCTTTTTCCCCTGCATCTCATTGACATTTATGTTTTTGTGTGTCTTGATGATAGCTATCCTGACTGGAGTGAGACAGAATCTCCACATAGTTTTGATTTGCATTTCTCTGATATCTACAGATGTTGAACTTTTAAAAATATAATGATTGGTCCTTTGTACATCTTTTAATCCACTTGCCATTCATTAGTTGGGTTACTTGGGATTTTTTTGGTGTTGAGTTCTTACATATTCTGGATATTAATCCTCCATCAAATGAGTAGTTGATAAAGACTTCTCTCCCATTCTGTAAGCTTTCTCTGTGCTCTGTTGTTTCCTTAACTGTATAGAAGATTCTAACTTGATGTAATCTCATTGGTTTTCTCTAGTTATTGCATTTAGGAATACAATGAATGCTCTGGGTAATTCCTATATCTTAAAGTGTTTCCCCTATGTCTTCTTAAAGAATTTTCAAAATTTCAGGTCTTACATTTAGATATTTGATCTATTTAAATTGATTTTGTACAGAGTGAGAGATAAAGGATCTGGTTTCATTCTTTTAAATATGGATGTCCAATTTTCCCAACATCATTTTCTGAAGAAGCTGTTTTTTCTCCAACATACATTTTGGATATCTTTGTTGAAATTAGACAGCTGTAGCTGTGTGGGTTTATTTCTGAGATCACTATTGCATGACACTGATCTCTGTGTCTGTTTTTATGTGCCATGCCATTTTTGTTATTATGGCTCTGAAGTATATTTTGAAATCAAATATTATGATAACAAGCATTGCTCTATTTGCTTAGGCTGCTCTGGATCTCTTGTACTTCGATAGCAATTTAGAAAGAGTTTTTTCTAGTTCTGGGAAGAATGTCATTGGTATTTGAATGGGGATTGCAATGAATTTACAGATTGCTTTAAGCAGTATGGCGATTTAAAGAATATTGATTCTGTTCCATGAACATGGGAGAGATTTCCATGGTCTAGTTTCTTCTTTAACTTCTTTCTTCAGTGTTCTTTTTTCCATTGTGTGTGTGTGTGTGTGTGACAGAGTGTCACTATGTAGTCCAGGTTGGTCTTGAATTCACTGTGAATCTAAGGCTGGCCTCAAACTCATGGCAATCCTCCTGCCTCAGCCTCATTAGTGCTGAGATTGCAGGTGTACTCCACCATGCTCAACCATCTTCAGTATTCTGTAGCATTCATTAGGTTTTTTGCCTCCTTGGTTAGGATTATTTGTCTCATCAAGTGACTTTTGTGAGAGTAAAAGTCAAGTCACAAAGTGAGAATGTAATCATTAAATTCCTTAGAGAAGTCATAGCCTGATATAGAAAATTGGCAAGAGCAAAGGTAACTTCACAGAAGTCTCTCCAGGAAGCTCAAAGGGGCACCTCATGAAGGGGATCTCCAACTGAGCATACAGCATGGGGAAACCACAGCCTGCCCTCCAAAATGGCTATGGTGAAACTGACGGATAGTACTAAATGTTGGCAAGAAAGCAGAGCAACAGGAACTCTTTCTGCTCTGTAGGTGGGAGTGTCAAGTGACACTGCCTTGGAAAATTCATTGCAGTAGCTACTAAGGCTGCACACATTCTGGTCCCATGTTCCTACTATTCATTTTTAGGTACAGGCACAGCAGAAGTATGTAAATCCACAAATCACGAAATGTATGTGAACATGTCCAAGGCAGCACTGTTCACAACAGCTTCAAACTGAAAATAACCCGTATGTCCATTAAGAATTATATGCAGCAATGTGAGGAGTCTCACACACAAGGATCACGAGTGAGAGAAGCCCCACACCAAGGAGTACATTCAGCATGATTCCATGGATGGGGGCTTCCAAAGTGGGCAAAACCAATTTCTACTGTGCAAAGTCAAGTCTCTGTTAGCCAAGCCATAGTGGGAGCATGTTTTTTTTTCCTTTTCATACTGGGAATTGATCCCAAGACCTTTGTTGTAGGCTGCAACCCCAGCTCCTATCTAGAAGTTCCTGACTGCCTCCCACTGTTCCTTCCCTTATTAGCAAGTTGTTTGTTTTAGTAGTGGGAATTGAACCCATGAACTTTCTTTCTTTCTTCTTTCTTCCTTTCTTTCTTTCTTTCTTTCTTTCTTTCTTTCTTTCTTTCTTTCTTTCCCTCTTTTCTTTCTTTCTTTCTTTCTTTCTTTCTTTCTTTCTTTCTTTCCCTCTTTTCTTTCTTTCTTTCTTTCTTTCTTTCTTTCTTTCTTTCTTTCTTTCTTTCTCCCTTTTCTATTTTGAGACAGTCTTGTTAAGTCACTAAATTGCCTAGGCTGGACTTGAATTTTTGGTCCTCCTGCCTCAGCCTCCCTGAGTGCTGAGATTGCAGGTGTGTACCATCACACCTGGCTAGAAATTTAACAGCTAGTACATCTGGCCCTTGATGTCCTGGCTGAAGATCATCAGCCCTGCCTGAATACTGTTCAGGAGGAAGCAGCAGAAGCCTGTCTGCAAGCCGCCCCTTCCAAGGGTTCCTGACAGTGTACACGTCCACCTATCAGTGGTCGTAGAAAGCACTGGAAGTTGGATAAGAACTCATGAAACTGACCATTCTGGCTGCAAACATGGGCTGTGGTTAAAGTGGAGCCCATCCTGCATGGGGAGATTAGGAAAGAGGTGGCTCAGCTGGAAGTAGCCTGGGAGGGACAGCTCTCGGTTAAGATTAAGTTCAGCCACTGAGACAGTACCTGAAAGAGCGGATGTGACAGTGCTGATTTTTCTCTCATTTAAAATAGTTCTGCAGATAGTTCAGGGATGGTGTGGCGGCTCCACAGGCACCGGGGCACTGGGTTTCTTCACTATCACTGTTTCACTTTCCTTAGTCTTACTTCCATTCTCCAATTTGCCTCATGGTCCAAGATGGCTGTTGCAGCTCCAGCTATCTCTTATGCTGGCTACAGAATGAAGGAAAACAGTAAAGGCCAAGAGATACTTGACTTGGCTGCTCCCCTTTAAAAGGGCTGTTCCCCCTTGGCCTTGTCTGACGAAGACACTATTTTCTAGGAGATTATGGGGAGGGTAGGAGAGAAGCAATCTTTGGGGCTATGACATCTGGAGGAGGTATTTTGCAGGGAACAGTGGTGGAGGAAGATGGAAGCTCTTCAGAAGTCTGTGACTTGACACAAGAGTGGAAGTTGAACCCCAGAGACCTCTGTGATTAGCAGCAAGAGCTCTGGGACCCCAAAGCAACCTGGAAAGACTGCAGAGGGCAGGTGGTTGGGTTCAGGGAAGTCTAGACACTGGAAGACAACGCAGACCCAGCCAGATAAGAAGAGAGAACATGCTTAGATGCACCTGCTCAGGGCTCCCTGCTCCTTGTGGCAAAGATCTGCTGGGAATGCCAGTTCATCGCCATGTGATGTTGTATCTGGGTCCAAACTATGCTATATGTTGACTGTCAGGCCACTGGGCCCCTCTTAGGACACTGGGCATGGCATTCTCCCCCAGGGAGGCAGCTTCATAACAGAGCTGTGTCTCTAAGTTCACCAAGGCAAAACTGTGCAGTGATGGGGTGTGAGGCTCTCCCTTGGGGCTGGGACATTATAAAGCCTTGATAAAGTCTGTTATCTGGCTCCTGGCACAGACCAAAACAGGCAACAGCCTTTCTATCCAAGTGTCCACAAGCAAGCACGAGGCCATGGCACTGGTGTTTGGCTCAGTCCTTGCAAAAGCAGAACTGGGCAGGAGGATAAAAGGAGGGCGGTGGGTCATAGGGCTCAGCACCTGGGAGGCCAAGCCATGCTAACAAGCTGTGAAGTGCTGTGTGTTTTAAGTTTCTCTTCCCCATAGCTGGGCTCAAATTCAGCGTCCTCAGACTTGTGCAAATATGTAGGTTGGAACATGGCCCTATAGGGAAGGTCCAAACTGGCCACAGCAGCCCCCCTCACACCTTGTCACTGGTCTGTCACACACAGCGAGGAGCCTCCTACATAATCTGTGACCCCAAGCTTTTCCTTGTTTCCTGGGAGCAGAGCCACGCCTTGGCCGAAGGGCACACAAATCCACTGTGCATCCCACTCAGAGCCCCTGGAAATAGGCCTCTACCTCTGGGGGTGGAGGACCAGTCCCTCCAAAACCCTGGATCCACTTATATTTAGGAATGATCTGAAACCAGTTTTCCCACCAGGATGCGCCCTTCACAAAGCCTAGAGATGCAGGGCTGGGTGGGATCATGAATAGGGAGGTCATGGGGAAGCCTGTTCCAAACCAGGCTCAGCTGCAGCCCCGCAGATCCCTCACTCACCAGCATCCCTTTAAGCCCTTATCCTGCAGGCTCTGCCGTCCCACATCCCTTCTCTCCTTCCCCCAGGGCTTGTGTTGTGTCGCTGCGCGGTGGGCTGTGGATTCTGATCTGGAACCACGGTAGATGTTGCTTTTTATAGATTAGTCAGGACAGGGCCACTTCCAGATCCAAGGCCAAAGCTGGACCACCTACAGCTAATGGGGATATGGCATGGGAAGACCCAAGGCCCCACCAAGGCAGGCAGATTTGCATTTGGGAATCTGTTCTTGCCTGCTTCCTGGGTCACCTGGAAATCTCAAATCTGAGAACTGTCTCCTTGCATGTCTTTCTCCTTAAAGTGGTCAAGGAGATTTAAAAGGAGTGAACCCCATGTCCCCCAAAAGCTCTCAGTCCCTTCTCCAGTGTCCTTCTTGTGTTTAGACTTTCCTGAGTACTTTCCAGTATACCTCATAGTGAATCTGACCGTCTAGGCACTGTACTTAGTACCTCATACATGTTAAATCTTTTAATATTTACCATGAATCTTACTAGGAGATGTAAGTCAAAGTGCAGGCATATTTTTAGATTGGCAAATTTGTCTTTCAATGCAGCAACCAGTTTCCAAAACAGGGTCCCAGGATCAGCCATTGCCTGCATGCTTGTTATAAAGGATGCACACTTTCAAGCCATGGACCAAACCTTCAGAATCAGAAAGCCTGGGGGGATGCCCAGCAATGTGTATCAACACAGTTTTCAGGTAAAACTGATGTGCATGGAAGTTTTGTGAACCACTGTGGCCTCATTTATCCCATGTATCCAGCCTCCCTGTGTGACACTTACTCATTACAACAGCGAACACTTATTTGACTCCCACTGAGTACCAAGTGTTCTGCCGAGGGTTTTGCTTGACAGAAACAGGCCCCTCATTGTCAAAGCTTTTTAGGAAGCTATTACTACCTGCCTTTTTCAAACAAGGAGACTAAGGTACAGAAATATTCAGTGATGGTCAGATCACACAGCCAGGCTTTTTTCCCCCACAGTAGTTGTAATGATGACACAGGCATGGCAACATATTACATAACTTAAAAAAAAATCGGTTCCCAGAAAACCTTACAACCTCAAGGGTTTTTCTTTTAAAAATGGCAGTTGACCAGAAAATGTGATTAATGGGAACTGGCTCATTGTCAGAGTGTCTGGTGAATGCAGGCTTTCCTGTAGGTCTCAGCAGGGAAGCCAGATGCCTGCAGGGCCAGGTAGGTGACAAAAGCTGGTGGTGAGGTGGCCCTCTGTCCACCAGGAGCACTGGCAAACAATGGGGGGGAGGGGCTTTCACCTCATTTCATAAGGAAAGACAAAACCCGGATGCCATGGGAACCCTCCCAGCTTAAAGCACTCTCTAGTTTTTCACTGTCTGGGTTCAGCTTTTCAGACACAAGGCAGGCAGCAGAGAAGCCATCTAGCTAGGACAGGCCAGGACAGCCCATTGTCATCGTGAGTCCTCCCGAGCCCGTGGTATGTACTGGTTCATTGAATTTTATTTCCCCAGATCTAGTCAATGGTATTCATTAACTATTGAGTTTTGTGCATATCAATATCATCTTTGAGCCGACAGCCAAGGGATTAAAAGAAAGAAAGGGGCAGACAGTTTGCACTGGATCCCGGAGACCTCAGGCTCTCTCCACTGGCTTGAGCCGGTTCTCGCTGGTCAGGCAGGCGCTTGTGTCACGGAGCTAAATCCCCAGCCCTCGCTGCCTGCAGGAAGGCAGGTTAGGCCCTTGGGCTCTGCGGAACCGCGCAGCGCGCGGACAGGAGGGGTTGCTAGTGCCCTCTAGTGGCCAGGGTTGGGCACTGCGGAAAGCCGGCCGACCGCGGACCGCGCCTCCTCCCTGGAGCATCCCAAAGGCGAGCTGCAGGCTGGGAGGCTGGGAAATGAACTGTCTGGAGCTCCGAAGGCTCCCGCTACGCTGTAACTGGAGAACCACTCGAAATATTAGCAATAGCAGTAGCTGCAACAATCATATTAATATGTAGAATGACGAGATTTAGCATCTTACTAATACGCAGTTCACTAGTGGTTTCACTCCGTGACTATTAAATAGCGCAGCCGAGGCACGCTCTGCTAACGGGTGACGGTAACCTCAGGGATCCACACTCAGACAACACCACAGAGTGCTCCCCGAGCGTTTCGCTCTTTGCAAAAAGCCTTAAGGAAACACCACAGGCCTGCAGCAAAGAGCAAACCGTCCACATTTTATCCACTCTGAATATTTAGTCACGTTTGCTTTATCCGTCTTGCATTCTGCCTCTTGAAACATGTGTTAGCATTTTTTAAATGAGAGTCATTTGAGACCCGATCTGAGGTCTCTTTAACAGTAAATAGCCCTCTGGGCCAGTTGTAAGAACGGAGTCATTTGGACACACGCCAGTATGGTTTTCAAAATTGGGGAATCAATGTGGATGGAGTATTATCATGTCATCTTTAGAGCTTACTCAACTCTCACCAGTTACCTTAACAATACTGTCCCTGTCTTAGTCTTTTCTGTGTTGTGATAACAGAGCGGCACAGAACACTTTGTTTTTGAAGAAGAACGAGATTTCTTACAGTTCTAGAGGCTGAGAAATCCAGGGTCAAGGATCTGGCATCTGAGAAGGGTCTTTTTGCTGCATAACCCCTGGCAGAAGGTGCAGACAGAAGGACAGAAGCACCAGAGAGTAAGAAGACAGGCAAACCAAGCTTGCTTTAGAACAGACCTACTTCTCAGCGCCATTACCTGGCGGACAAATCCTGAGCTTTGGAAGGTATGCTTCAATCAGCACTGTTCTTTTGCCTTTGTTGTTGATTTCTACTCTGGAATATTAGAATATGAACGTCTCTTCTTCCCCCAGAAGCCTTCTCCCCCTCATAGTGTGCTGTTTATAGGGTCAAATTTTACTTTCTTCCATGGAAGCAGATGTCTCACTTAGCCACAAGCCTTAGGAGCACCCAAGTCCAAGTCCTTCCTAAACCCTGCCTGGGAGGACTCTAGCCCTGCTCTACCCAGAAGGAAACGGAGTCTCACCCGGAGGGTGAATCCTGCCTGGTGGCTTCCGGTTGTCTGAGCTGCCTCGCTAAGAGCCTTCCTCATTCTGCTCCTCAGGCCTGGTTTTCTCTTCCAGCGAATCAGGTGCTAGGCTTGTTCCCAGTCCTGGGGGCTTGAAGAGAGAGCTGCCGATAGCTGCCCCCGCGAAACCCCCAGGCTTGTGCTGCAGACAGTGGAGGAGTGAGAACACCTACAGTGCTGGAGTCCAAGCCACCAAGCCTCTGCTGGCTGCTGTGGGCCACAGGTGTGGACCACCACCCCTGGGTCCTCCCATATACTTTAAGTCACTGATAGATGAGTCGTAATACTTCATCCAATATGCAGGATGTGATAAAAAAATACAATGTATACATTTTAAAAACACAGTGCCCTTCATCTCCCTTACAATATCTCCTCCCTTGGAAAGTATCTATCCTATCTTTCTTGCCCCTTCCTGAAGCAGTTCTGGGTGTCTTCTTTCATAACTTTCTTCCTGCAATCCTGGCCACCATGATGTCTGGTTTCATTCCAACGCATTTACCATCTGTGGTCATTTTGACTTTGGAGAAGTGTCGGAGGGTGCACACTACCAGATGCAGTGAATAAGAGAACACACTACACTGTTTTTGTAAGCCTTGCCTTTCCTGGATGGCACTCAACAGCACCATTCACCAGTATTTTCTTTCAGTCATACCCGTAAAGACAGGTATAAATGCTATGCAGCCACTGCGGTACTGTATTATCCAGGTAATAACAAGGACAAATCAACCTCTGACAGAAGCAGCCCTGCAGGTGTGCTGAGATGGGAAAATTACCTGGGATTATCTGGGTGAGCTCTGAACGTCATCACAAGTGTCCTTAAACAGCAGGTTCAATACAGAGTGACAAGTGCCATGGTAGATTTGGGCTGCAGTGACAGAGGTGATTCAGCTGGGGCCCCTTACCCAGCCTGGGGTGAGGGGAAGCTTCTGATTAGCTTCTCAGGGCTACAGTAGCAAATACTATCAATTTAGCAGCTTAAAGGAGGGATATCCAGCTCGGGGCCCACCGGCAGCAGGAGGCCCCTAGTCATGCGGGCCTGCAAGATTGTAAACTTGTACCTTCTCTGTGGTGTGGAGCTGACAGCAGCATTTTTCAGCTGTGTGGTGCTTGCATGTAGACTGCAGAGGGGACTCTGGGGTGCTGTGTCGGGGATCCGCCCTGCTGTCAGCCCAGAAGAAGCTCCTGTGTAGCAGGTGTTGCCTGGACTCACGCAACTTGGCAAGGAAAACTCGGCAGTTAGGGATAATAGTATTGCTACCCTAACCTACATGTGTGTGCCTCTGAAGACGGACCTTTATTACTGTTAGAGGAGTTCTTATTTCATTATTAAACTTGCGTTTATTGAATTATTTTGTAAAATGATTTCAGAAGTTCAAATACAGCAATGCATACCTCGAAGCAGCATACATTCGTTCTCTTAAAGTTCTGGAGGTCTGAAGTGTGAAACCAGCTTCACCGGCTAAAGTCAGGGCTTGGGTTGGGCTCCGACCCTCCTCAAGGCCCTGGGGAAAAGCCCTCTCCTCGCCTTTTCCCTGGTCCCGGGCCATCTGTGTTTCTTAACTCAGAGACTGATGGTTCTTTACTCTCCCAACTGCGGGGCTTCATTCTCTGTGTCTCTCACCCCAGGTTTTCTGCCCTAGGGTCACATGATCAATCCTCAGTCTCCCTCTTTAAGAACCCTTGTGATGACATCTGAAGCTCACCCAGATAATCTGGGCCAATTTTTCCATGTCAAGTGCCCTCAGCACACATGAAGAGTCCCTCCCGTCATGGAAAGCAACACCCCCCGGGGTTCCAGGGACTGGAGCACAGGCGCCCTCGGGCTGGGTACCGTTTAGCCTCCCGTGGCCTCTTAGAGCCAAGGGCCGAGGGCACAGGTGAGAGGGCTGAGGCTGCTCCAGAGTGACAGCCAGACAAGGCAGGAGGGGTGGAAAAGCCCGGTATGACTAACCAAGGGCAGAAGAGGAAGTAAAGGGTGGCGGGGCCAGATCTCCCAGCCTGACTTAGACCTGACGAGAGGAGGGTTCAGTGTCCCTGAAGCCAGTAGAGTTGCCATCTGAGCCAGGGCCCTCACATGTCGCAGACAACCCTGCTGGTGAAGGAAATGCCAGTTGGTGAAGGGAGTGGGGTCAGGTGGCCCCAGCAGGGGATGGGATAACCTGGGCTAAGGAGGGTAAGCGGTCAAGGGCCGCTACCCCTACGGAAGCTGTGACTACTCAAGGTCTCCAAAGAGGAAGTCCGGATGTGAGCCTCAGAACCCCGGGAGGCTGGCCATGTGGAGAAGTCTGTGGTAAAGGGACCCAGCAGCCCACAGCGACCTGGCAGGGAAGATGCCAGGATGACAAATGCCCCCATCTGCCTTGCTTCTGTCCCCGTGGCCTGCTGATGCTCACCACTGGCTGGACCTCACTTGAAAGCAGAAAGCAAAGGTGACTGACTGTCCTGGTTGGCACAGAAGGGAGAGGAGGGCGAGTGGAGGCCAGAGGCCAGCACAGGCATCGTGCAGGCAGTGGCACTGCCGGGCGGTGTTTGAGGAAGCTTGGCCCTGCCACCACATGCTGGAGGGAGGGTTCCAGCAATCCAGAAAGCTCGCTGAATGTTGAACTGCACTCGTGGTGCAGGAAGTTCTGTGTCTGGGGTAGTTTGGAGCCAACAGTGTCTGCAGGGATAGAAACGATCCTGACGCTGCCGTCATACACCGTACTCGGCGTTCCCTTCCCAAGGCGCAGCAACACTGCTGGGCGATCCTGGAAGCCTGGGTTCCAAGCAACAGAAATCACCCTCAGGGACTGTGAGCAGAAGGGGAGCTTACTGCAGGATACTGAAGGCGCCCCACAGCTCTGGGGCAGCCAAAGAAGAAAAGTCAGAGGCTCTGCCCCGGAACACGCCCTTAGTGTGCTACTGCATAGCATCCCCAGGGAGCAGTGCTGCTGCCAGCCTGTGCAGAGCCACTTGGGGTAAGCCCGGACGCTGCCCCCGAGCCACTGCCGCTCACCGAACCCGCCTCATCTCCCAGCCCCGAATCCCCCGTATCGGCATCCGGGGCAGGTACGTCTTCCAGGTGAGCCTGGGTCCACTTGGATCTTCATTCCTGAATGAGTGAGAGCTTTAGGCTCTTCTGGAGAGTCGGGGGCTCAGGGGAGGGAGAGAAGATGTTCTGAGGAGATGTTCTGAGAAGAAGCGCTGAGTACTAGGAGAAAGAACAGATATTCATTGCAGGCAAATAAAGGGTCAGTCAGTCTACCCGTACTTCAGGCTGTCACACTGTCATCTGCAAGGACAAGTGGCATTCATGTTAGTGACTTTCGTCCTCAGGAGAAAAAATATGGATGAGCTCTGTCCGGTCTACCCCCACCCCTGAGGGGCCCGGTCTGCGGGGTCCTACTGGGAGGAGGGGGACACACGTGGACTCTGACCACACGGGCCGCTGGGTGCTGTAGATTTGGAAAGGTTGATGCAGTTCTTCATTTGGGCTCTGGAGGCGATTACGGCATAACGTAGCCAATTTCCCTTTCCCGGACACTTAGGGGCTTTGCATTTTTACATGATTACATTATTTACGTATTGGTTACTAACAGAGTCGTGGTGAACAACCCTCGGCCTGAGCCTGGCTTATTCCCTCGGGTCAGAAATAGCACAGCAGCAGCAAGGAGCGGGCACATTTGGTATCTATTATCAAACTGGCCTTCGGAGAGCCTGCTCCCCTTCTCCCATTCACCAGCTGCGCCTGAGAAAGCCTCATGTCCCCTCTGACCACCCTGGTCACTATCATTAGAGTTTGTGTTTGTATGAGTAAACAGACTGGGAGAGAAGATGTGTACCAAATGTAACTGACCAAGGCCTCAGATCCCATAATATTAGAGCACCTACAAATCAAGACAATAAACATCCCTCTGGGAAAAATGGAGTGAAAATAGAAACAGAAGGTTCACAGAACACACACACACACACACACACACACACACACACACACACACACACACACACACGGGCTCATGCACTTACAAAGAGGCCTCTTGTGTTCCCTGGAACTCCAACAGGTGAACTCAGACCACAAGCCAGCCGCGCTGCATGGCCGGCGGGATAGATGTGCTTTCAGTCTGCAGCGTGTCACAGCCCTGAGCCTCCACAAGCTTGGACCTTTCCCGCACACCTCTGTGGACAGTCAGGGCAACTGTGGGTTAGCACACAGCTGCTTGCAACGGAAATGTTTCAACCTCCTGACTGCAAAAGGTCCCAGAAATTTGTCAAAATGTCACCAACACCCGTCTCGGATTTGCCACCCTTTAGAATGCTCCTACCTCTCTGTTTCACAAAAGTCCTCACCATGGCACGGCCACAGCCCAAACTGCATTAAAAAGGGACTGGTTACAAAATCACCATGGTCTTTTACTCCCGTAGTTTAAAATATAGCAAAACAGAAGACTGATTAAGCATCTGTGCTCCAAAGCCAGATGGGCTAGGTTTAAATACCAGCTTTGCCTTTTACATGCTGTGCGATTGTGGACAATTTGCTGTATGTCTCTGTGCTATGGTTTCTCTGTCTCACAATGGGAGATGACAATCATCCTTATCTCAAAGGATCATATGAAGATGAGAGGAACTTAGTACATATCATACAGTGATACTCAAATTTTATTACGTTTTAAAAAAACCATTTCCAGAAATGTTTATCTTCCTATATATTGGAATGGCATTTGTGTAAAGAATTCTGTCAACAAATCCAAAACATTCCCACCAGCACACGCGAACACACACGTGTGCACGCACAGAAATTCTGGGAAGATCCACACGTGTGTAATCCTTGTTATCCGAGGAAGGCAAGTGGGATGGCGACATTTGAGAAGGAAATTCACGTCTGTTCCTGAGTGTTTGGACTGTATCATTTGCACAACTGAAAAATAAAGGCTATAAACCACTCTTAGGGAAACCTCTGCCCCGTCTATCCTGGGCTCAGCCTTCTTTCTCCGTTAATCTTAAACGTCTGCAAGATGACTTGGTTTAAAGATGAAGAAACTTCCCTGCAGCCTGGTCGTCGGGCACTAATGTCTGTGGGGGGCGCAGTCTTTGTTCTTAGGCACAGCTGGTTTTAGTGCCCTGCAATCCCGGCTCGCCCAGGCTGGCTCCTCCTGCCCGCTCAGAGCGCGCCCTCTGGTGGTCATAGCTCACGCCGTGCGCTCGCAGCACTTTGGGAAAAGGAAAAAATTGTGTTGATTCCTGGCCCTGGAAGCCGGGAAGCTCCATCTTGACTTTGGGTCTGATGCTGGTGGTGGTGCCAGGTTTCTGTCTTGGGTTGGAGAAGACACCGTATTCTCTGTTGTTTGTAAGCTGACGCTACGGAGGGTTGTCAGATTTAATGACTGAAAGCATAGGATGCCTAGTTATATTTGAATTTTATATAAACCAAAATTCTCATATGAGTGTGTTGCATGAAATATATATACTATGCATGGAATATACTTATGGTAAAATAAATAAGGCGTAAAAAAAATCCATCTGGAAAAGCCTTCAGAGTTTCTCTGAAATTCAAGTTCACCAGCGCCTCCAGTGTCTGAGGGTCCTGCCTGTGGGAGCAGTAGAACTGGGATGAAAGGCAGAAGGGAGGTGAAGGGACAGGGAAGGACAAGGTCTGGGGGAAGTGCAGCGGGGAAAGGGGTGATGTCCAGGTGAGTCTGACCGTGGAGGCCCATGCATGGCACCGGGTCTGCTGCAGCGGAAGTTACAGGTTTTTTGCTCTAGGGCAGTGCCGACTGCTGAAATCCAGGAGTTGTGAAAATCAGACACCTGGATTGAACCCCAAGAGGTTGAGGGTAGGCGCTGGCATTTTAAAAAGTCCCCAGGCAACTCACATGTGCAGACACGGTTGAAATCCATTACTGCCGGAAGTGCAGTTGTGTAGAGGGCTGTGTGTGTGTGTGTGTGTGTGTGTGCGCCCACGTGTGTACTCACATGCACCTGTGTGTGTCCCAGGTGCCTTTGGTTTGCTTATTCTCAAATTCAGTAGGCTGGTCCTCTTCCGGAGTCCAGGGCCCTTTATAAAATGTTTCCAGATTCCCTCAGGGCTTATATTTTAGCTATCACCCCAACTCTGATTTCCTGTTCGCACTGAGCATTCCATCTCATTCCTATCTTCCCCGTGGGACTATCTTTTTCTTTCTGTCTGTATCAACTTAATGATGCTCTTTCAGTGACCAGCAGCACACAGCTGTCAAGCTCAGCAGATGTTTCCTGAAGGTCTCTGCTTAGCTGGGGACTCTGTCCCCATGTAAATTATTCTGCCCTGAAGTCCTGGGCAGGTGGGAGGGGGCTCCTGCTCTCAACCGTTTCTCCCTGGTCCATTTCTTCCTCCAATTCCTTCCATTTCCTTTTTAGTTTTGCTCCCCTCAATTATCCCAGCCCCTCCAAAACACAAACAGTGAAAGAAACAAACAAAACCCAGAAACACACCCTCTCCATTCCACCATGCACAGTTCTACATTGGTACAGTTCTAAATTATTGCTCTTTTTTTGATCAGAACAATTCAATCCTTTCTTTCCTGTAGATCTCCCATGTGTCCAGGTATTTCTAAATAACTGAGTGACAAGCCAACTCTCACTGTGGCTAATATTTTTAAAATAGCATTTCTCCTTCCTCCTATGTGTGCAAATCCTCAGAGATCTTAAGAGAGTTATTGTAATAGCCAGAGGGCCTTGCAGACTTTGGTGCAAATATCCTAGCCAAATACCCTGGTCCTTGGAAGAAACAGGATAGTTGGAGGGTCAGGGGTTTCCCAGTCCTGGAGGAAGACAGCTGGTGTCTCAGCAGATGTTCCTAAAAACCTGGGTTTTGTCCACATCTGTTCTTTCTCTGGGTATGAGCAAGAGAGAAGGGAGGAAAGGAACAAAGGAGATTGAAGAGTGACATAAAACTACACAGGCCCCCTGAAGGTAGTCTCTGGCCCCTGGGAAAGGACTGGGAGAAAAAGAGGGGGGTCTATGAAGATGAGGACCTGGGATTCAGTGGATGGTCCGTCCTCCCTCACTTCCCAGAATCCTTAGGGAGACAGACACAGCCAGCCTTGGCCAAGTTGCCTGGGAAGCCACATCTCAAATGTCCAAGCATTTTCCTTTTTTCCACAAGGTCAGCAGGGTGCTACACAGTCCAGAAGATCTGAGGACCGAATCTTTTCCTTCTTTTCTCCTTCCCTATTCCCTCACCAAAGGAAGATTTTCTCAAAAGTTCAGCATGAATCTTTATTCAATCTACTCATCAGATTGGCTAAAATTAGATGGCAGATGGCTTTTTTCAACAGGGTGTCAATTGAGATCATTCAGTGAGAATTATCTTATGGATGGGTTGTTCTGGGCTAGAGAATCTGAGACAACTTTACTTTATGACTGGTGACTCTGGGCAGTGGGGACTGGCTGGGAAGCTGGGCTCACTTGGGACCATGAATCCGAGTGCCTAAGCATGGCCTCTCCAGGGCTGTGGAGGTAGTGAACAGTGAGTCCCTGACCCACAATTAACAGTTTCCCAGGTTTAGTTATCTGCAGTCAACTCATAGTTCAAAATATTAAATGAAAAATTCTGAAATAAATAATTCACGTTTTAAAACTGCACAATATTCTGAGTAATGAAATCCACTTATATATCACCCATCTTCCAAAGCAGCATTTTAAAAGATGATTGATGTCAATATTTTTATAGATAATTTAATTGCTAAATCATCAGAAATTTTTTTGCCATAAATTTTTACACAGGGAGATTTCACTGTCAAAATTCAACATCTCTAATTGACAAAAAAGAAGATTACATTAATACAGCATGAATTTTATTTTTAAATGTGTATAGATCCCTCTTTGTTTCAAAAATCATTCAGGATAGATTATTTTATGTTGTTCCAAAAATGATTTAGCAGTCTTACATAAACATATACTATATGAAAACAGTTGATACAGAATTCAAGATGAAAGAAAATTAAAAAGAAAGAAAATGAAGTGAAAAAGCATGTAGATTGGCACAGAAGCAGAACTTTCTCTTTGAAACTGGAAAAAAATCCTCAAGAATCTGCTAAAAATAATTAAAACTAATGAAAGAGCTCAGCATATTTGCAGGCTACAAAATTAACATACAGAAATCAATTATGTCTTGATAGAACAATAATGAACAAATTGAAAATGAAATTAAGAAGCCAATTCTATTTACACTCATAGCATCAAAAATAATAAAATATTAAGAAAAAATAACAAAAGAAATGCCAAACTTACAAACTGAAAACCACAAAACATTCTTGAATGAAATTTAAGAGAACTTAAATGGAAAGTCATCTCATAGTCATTAGCTGAAAAGTTAAGGCTGTTAAAACAAGATTATGGTTTGAAGTGCGTTCCTCCAAAAGATGTTAAAGTCCTAAGTCTCAGTACTTGTGAATGTGCTATTAGAAGTAAGGTCTTTGCAGGTGATTAAGTGAAAGTGAACTCCTGAGCATGAGCTCTAACCCAACATGACTGGTGAAACTGGAAATGACACAGAGCTAGACAGGCACACAGGAAGAACACTGTGAGATGAAGGCCGAGATTGTGGTGATGGTTCTATAAGTCAAGGAACATCGATTGATTGCCAGCAAAGAGCCAGAGGAAAAAGAAAGGCATGGAATAGAATCTCCCTCATAGTCCTTGAAGGAACCAACCCTACCAACTTCCTGACCTGAGACTTCTGGCCTCTGTAATTGCAGACAATGATGTTTTGTTGTTTAAGCCACCCCAGTTTCTCATACTTTTTGTGATTGTCCCTGAAAACTAATACAGATGGTAATACTCCCAAAATTTATCTGCAGATTTAGCACTATTTATCAAAATTCAGGTGGCTTTTTTTTTTTTTGCAGAATTTGACAAGTTAATCCTAAAATTCACATAGAAATTCAAGGACTTGAAGCAACCTTGAAAAAGAACAAGATTGGAGAATTCAAATTTCCTGACTTAAAAAACTGGACTACAAAGCTATTGTAATAAAAGGATTGTCTTCTAAGTCAATCAATGGAACAATTTTGAGACTCCAGAAACAAATCTTTATATTTACAGTCAATTGGTTTTTGACAAGATTGCTAAGACAGTTAGATGTAGAAAGAATAAACTTCAACAAATGGTGTTATCTGGATACCCACATGCAAAAGAGTGAATTGCTCCTACCTCACACCATATACAAAGGCTAATTCAAAATGTAGCAAAGCTCAAAGCAGCTACAGCTATGAAACTCTTAGAAGAAAATCTAGGTATAAATGTTTGTGACTTTGGATTATGTAATGGTTTCTTAAGATGTACATTTTTTTTTGTCTTTTTGAGACAGGGTCTTGCTATGCAGTTTGGGTTGGCCTTGAGCTCACTTTGTAGCCCAGGCTGGTCTCGAACTCGCAATGATCCTTCTGCCTCAGCCTCCTGAGTGCTGGGATTACAGGCGTGAGTCACCACGCCCAGCTAAAATGTACATCTTAAGATTTGTTTCCAAATGTACAATCAACAATATAAAAATAGATGAACAAGACATCAAGATGAGACTTTTGTTCATCTAAGGGAGACTAAACAGAAAGCGAAAAGATAAAACATAAAATGGGACAAGAATTTTGCAAATCACAAAAGTTTTAAGAGACTAGTATCCAGAATACAGGGTAGCACTCCTCAAATTAACTGTATCATGAGTCCTCACTGTGCATGGTTGAGGATCTTGAAATAATATATTAATTAATCTCCCTAACAATGATAGAAAAGTTTTCATTCTTTTGCTCTGAGAAGACTATTTAAAACAAAGTCAAGAGTTGTAAAACCAAAGCAAAATAGTCTGTGCTGGGAGCTTCTTTCCTCATTCTTTGGAAAGAGAGGCCTGCTGTGAGTTATGTGCCCAGACCTCCTGAAGAGAAGTGTTCAAGAATATTCTTCCCAGCCAGTGCTTCAGCATGACCTGTTCAGGGCAAACAGAGCCCTTGGGATGTGTGAGTGGGTCCCAGCTCTGGAGCAAAGCCACCCAAAATTTTTCCACTCTGTGATGGAAGGAAAAATTTTCCTAGGTGGGGCTGTTTAATGAAAGGCAAAAGCAATTTGGAAAAATAAGATCTGGCTATGAAATCACAAAAGCTATTTTTACTGCAAAGGGCTGGCATCTAATAAAGTGTACGAGGCCAAAGTTCGTCTGGACCCCCAGGAAGTTTTACTGGCATGTAAGTGTCTGTCCCTTTGATAGTGGAAATCGCTTGCTGAGAACGTTCCAGGTTCAGTGAGAACATGCCACATAGTCCCTGAGAACAGAGACAGTGTCACCTAAAGCCTGAAGTTTGTTCCAAAGGGGAGGTTTCAATGTGTTAGACTCACATCACTATCCTTCATCAACGATGCCCTGATCATGAGTTTTTGCCCACACAGAACAGCTCACTGGCTGCTGGAGAAATTGGATTCTGGGTCATTCTGTCTTTGAGCTATCTGGAGATGCATAGGACAAAAGGTGTTGCTTGCTAAGGTCACATGTCCCGAATATGTACCCATTTAAACTGGCCAGAAAATATTTGATGGTTGTTGTCAGGGGACAGGTTTAGGTATAGCAAACTCCTTGAATCTTATATTGAGAAAGATTATCCAGAAAAGTGGATCCGACAGTTCCTGTCCAATAAGTATCTGATATTCACTTGCAGATGGTGGCACTGTCTCTGTTCCTGATTTTCACTGCAGGCTTCCCACCCTTTTGCAGAAACAAGCAGATGGTGCCAGGTAACTGTGTTGGAATCCTGTTGTCTATCACTTTTGCTGTTTGGCCTTGGATGGTCCAACATAAACTCTCTGCCCACCAGTTTTATGATTGCAGGTGAAGATGACATGACATGCTGTACACAAGGTCTAAAATATAACAGAGTGCAGAAAAAAGAGATAATCATGACAAATATGTCTCCACCTCTGACACACTGGTCTGGCTCTTGATTTTTAAAAAATCTAGACTGGCCCACATTTTCAAGACTTTCTTTGAAGCTCTATTTCCACAGATTTTTAATTTGGCTTTTAAAAGATCCCTAATTTCCTACAAATCCAAACATAGTAAGGAACAGTGGTCTTTCTTTGAGGCATTTTACTTAGTGACGGACCTCTAAGGTGCCTATGCCCTTATGTACTGTGGATATGGTACTAGGTTACCCAGTTGGAGCAGCTGAAAAATGTCTGCAGTATATTAGAGGAGCTTTCAGGTGTACAGATGTGCTCGTTTCATGAGGAACCAATAAAACCTATACTGACAGTATGGGACAGAAATCTTACCATCTTTTTTTTCTAATTCATCACTTGAATCTTCTCTTCCTCAAACACTATTATTATAAAGCTTAATATCTTGCTTTTGATTTTTCCAGAAATTCTGGGACCTGAAACCTATTTTGCAAATAGCAGGTGAAGAGAACCAGTGCTCAGTCTTCCATTGCATTAGCTTCTCATCTTCACTGAATGTCAGTTCTCCATAGCCCTGCAGAAGGTGAGGTCCTTGCTCTTACATGTATCTCTGTTGTGTGTTTCAGCGGTGGATCCCATGCTTGGGTTCCAGTAACAGGTCACTTGGTTCATGTTCAGACAATCCTCCAGACAAGGCCCTTCAGCTCTGGTGGCTCTGGGGTTACCACCTCTATCAGCTCATGGGAGTTGAACCTGAAACCTTTACTGCCTAGACACCCACGTATTTCTTGGAAAGTGCTATGGACTGAATGTTTGTGCCCCTGACCTTCAGTGCGATTGCATTTGGAGATATGGAAGTAATGAAGGTTAAATGAGGTCATAAAGTAGGGATGATCCTGTAGGATCAGTGTCCTTATAGAAGATACCACGCAGCTCACATGAATATCCCCTCTTTCCACCAAATGTATACACAGCAAGAAGGTGCCTATCTGCAAGCCAGGAAGAGCATCTTCACCAGAACTGACCGTTTGGGTGCCCTGGTCTTGGATTCCTCATTATTTTCAGGGAACTGTGAGAGATAAAAGTTTAGTTTACGCCCACTGTCCATGGTACCTTGTTATGAAAGCCTGAGCCAACTAAGCTAAGAATCTCTGCAGAGCTCTTTGTGTCCATTCCTTACAATGTGCTTTGACCAGTGTCACCCTGGACCTGCCCAATAATGCCACTGGGTAGGAAATGTGGGGTTCTGAGTAAGCAGTTAGTGTGGAGGACATGGGACCAGAGGAGGCCCACAGCAGGGGTGGCTGGGGGCAGGAGTTTTTTTGCCCAGGTCTAATGGCTGGACTATGTGGGCTGCCACCCTTGAACAGGTTATTTACTCTCTTGCTGCCTCACTGCCCTTCCCTGGAAAGTAGGGATTTGCAGAACTCATCTTGGAGGATTGTTTTGAGGATTAAATGAGTTGACCCATGTGACTGCCTGGCTTGTGGCTTCTGTGAGCTGTATGAAACTCTGCCCTCGGAATGTATGGAAAACATCACAAGTGGGCAGCAGAAATTTTAGGTCAACTATACCCAAGATTTAGGGCAAAATATGAGATCAACCCAGAAGTCCATCAGCAGGCAAATAGATAAAGCAAATGCGGTGTGTTTATGCAATGGAACACTGCTCAGCCATCAAAAGAGTAAAAGCCCATCACATGCAGCAACACAGATGTAACTAGAAGTCAGTAGACTGAGTGAAACAAGCCAGCCACAGGAAGACAAGGACCACATATTCTCTCTCACTTATGGAAACCAGTGTCAACCTTACAGAAGTATGGAAAGGCATAGTGATCACTGGAGATACAGAAGGGTTGGAGGAAAGGGGACAAAAAGAAACTAAGTGACTTAAGTGACAGGAAAGAGGAGTGCTGGGTGAGAGAAGGAGTAGAAAACTAGAAGCAGGGAGGAAGGACATGACCAATGCCCACTGTATGCATGTATGGAAATGTCACAGTGAGTCCCATTAATTTGTACAGTTAATATGTTAGCAATTATTAAAATACAAAGGGAAAAAGATTTAGGAAGTGGACAGAGGCTAGGTTTACATTTTTCTCCCCAGGATGAAAACAATGTAAAGATTTCCTTCTAGAAGGTTCTGTCCCCCAGGTTGTCTCTGCTCACCCTCCTGCCAGACTGGCTCTCCAGGCCCTCTTGCTGTAACCTCTAGCGTTTCTTCTCTGACTCTGATGGACAACTGTGTCTGATGAATGGTGCTGGAGTGCATGCCAGTTCTAGCATAAGAGGGTGAGGTAAGGAGCTTGGGGGTTGGTCCCAGGGCAGGTAGAAGTAATTTTCCAGTGGAACAGGAATTAAAGCTGAGGTCAGGAGCTCTGTCTCCTACCAGCCTTGTCACATGGGGCTGGTCATTTCATCTCCAGGAGTGTCGGTGTCCTGTGTGTGATGACTGTCACATTGGAATGGTGAGGGCCCCAGTGTCAATACTGCTTTTGTGATGTCACTGGGCAAGGTGAGCCAGGGTACAGCAGAAGGTAGGTGCTTGCTCTGGGGTGTGAGGTCACAGCAGAGTTCAAAGGGCTAAGAGCCCAGGGCAGGGTGACTGCCACGGGGAATCCAGCTAAGCAGTCTGCAGGTCCTCTGTCCTCAGCACTCTACTACTGCTGGCTCAACCAAGGGGTTTCTGTGGCCCACCCTGTCCCTGCTCCTTGCTGTTGTTTCCACTACACCAGGTTGCCAGCCTCCAACTGACCTCCTGCACGGTGGCAGCCTCCAGAGCCACCAGGGAGCGGGTGTTTACTTACACTGCCTCAGTCCTGTTTATAGCAGTGGTGCTGCTGAGATACGTGCTGCAGCCGGACCTGTGGGGCCGGCCCACAAGCACAGCTAGCGGCCTACATTCAACCAGAAAGCTGGGGACACAAGCATGGCATGACAGGAGGGAGGCCAGTCTCGAGTGGGGTTCAGGCTGAGAGTGAAATAGGCAGTCACGGGAACAGAGATCATGCTTTCCTGTGTATCCAACTCTGCTGCAGGCTTCATGTGACCTTAGGTCCTCCTTGAGGAGGAGGAAACAGGCTGAGGGGCACCTGGTCTGGGGTGTTCAGTTATATTTTGAAGGAGTGTGGATTGTTAAGTACTGATACCTCTGAAGTTGAGATAAATAGTATCTCCACTTTGGCTATTTTGCTTTCCTGGATAAGATTAATACCAGTAGCTTTTGTTTTAGAGATTCTCTATAATCCTCAAAGCCATCTCTTTTACAGATGAGAAGACAGGAACAGTGACTTCCCTATAGTGGGAAATGATAGGGAGTGAGGAGCTGGGACATATCTCCCAGTTTGTCTAATTTGGAAGGAACCTGGGTGGCAAATTAAGAAGGTCTCTTTTGATGGGAGCTTTTCATGTTATTATTTATTTATTTAGGTACCAAGTATTGAACTCAGGACCTTGCGTTTGCCAGGCAGCAGCATATTCCGCTAACTATATCCTCGACCTGATGGGAGCTTTTCTGGTAAGAAAAATCCCCAGGCATGTTCCTCCTGACCTGTTCCTCAGAGAGAGAGAGCTGCATGGTGCATACTTCATCACTGTGCACAAGAAAGGTGGCCTCCTGAGTTCACCTCTGCCCCGGGCTCAGCCATTGCCAGCTCAGTGGTAACTGCCTCTGACTGACTGATGACTGTCGGTGCTTGACTGATGTGGCTGCATCACTTTCTGCAGTGGCTCTGCGAGGCACATACTACTGCTGCCCATCATACAGGTGAGGAAATGGAACTCAGAAAGTCAAAAAGACTTGCCCAAGGTCACCTAGCTGCTGTGGGGTCCACCCAGGACATACGCTTAGGTGGACCAGCAGTCACCGGCTCTGTGGCTCCTGTTGACCTTCAGAGGACTTCAGGCCCTTCCTTCCCAACTCCTGGGTTCAGGCAAACCTTCCCAGCAGGTGAGCCTGGCCTCAAACTCCTTTCCACCCGTGTCTTCTGTCTCTTCTCCCTCCCGCTCCCCAAGTGTATCCGTACCCCACACTTCCCATCTCCCTTTTCCTTTCCCCCACATCTTTTCAATCCTACTGTGGTTCCCTGAGGAAGAAAGCCCATGCCCTGAGCCAGGCTCCCATGATTTCCTGCAAGGGACAGGCCCTTGCTCTGGTTCTGCTATTCTCAGATTGGTTGGTGATATTAGCCAGGTCCATTCTTTGTAGAGTGAGGGGACACTTGGCAGTTCTGCATTCAGAGATACTGCGATGGTCTAATGAGTGGCCCACAACTTCTGGTCCTGCTGGTGCTGGTGCTGCCACTGCTGCCGCTGCCGCTGCTGCTGCTGCTGGAAGCAATGATCATATTTAGTGAGGGAGCACCACGTGCCCTGCCTGTGCCTGTACTCACTTCCCACGCAGCTGATGGGCACTGTCTTAGTTACTTTTTACTCATCGCTGAGACAAAATACCTGATGCCCAAAGTTGGTAAAGGAAAGGTTTATTTCTTATAGTTTTTGGAGGTTTTAGTCCATATTCAGTTGGCTCCAAGGCAGGGTGGCATGGCGGGGCCACAGTTCATGGCAGCTGCAAACAGCATAGGGAAACCGGCAAGAGAGACACGCCTTTTTTCTACCATTTTATGGTACCCCTAGGCGGGTGTAGCACTGACACCATCAACCCAAGCACTAGACAATGAACCAGTCACAAATGCACAATGCAAACGCATGAGGCCTGGGGGCCACTGACATAAGCCATGACAGGCACCATGTGCCTCCTCTCTCCAGTTCAACCACCCTCTTCACGTTTGGGGAAAGCTTGCCCCTGCCTCCCCTGCACTGTCCACCCCACCCCAGTACTTCTCCAGGGAGAATCCCACCAAGGGCACCCCACTTCCTCATTCCAGGGAACGCTTCCAGGGCCCTGTTGTGCTGTAGGGCTACTAGTCTCTACTTACAGGCCAGTGTCTGTGATCACACCCTTTCTCTGGCCATTTCATGAGGCTGGAAAGGGCCTCCTTTCCTGGGGAAAGCCCCACAGTGCTCTCTCCTGGCATAGGAGGCCAGTACATCCTCCACTCTGGAAAGCTTTCTCTGTGTCTCATGTTGTCCCTCTGCTTGAGGGCTATCCCACCCAATGCTCTTGGACTCAGTGTGGCTCCATCTGGGACAGGGAGTCATGCACCGCCTCATTCTCTTTTTGCACAGCTGGGTAAGGCCTTGCATCTCACCAGCGTGGGGCTGAAGCATGAGAAGCAGGTAGAGCTGGTTGCTTAAGAGCTGTCTGTGGCTCAGGGCCACATATCAGACAGGACATGTCAGAATGGCACAGGCAGACAGCACCCTGCGTAGTCTCTACTGAATCCCTGGAGCCATCAGGGTTTAGGGCCAAAGGCTTGGTAGATAACAAAGGGCCAGTTTACTAGTGTCCACTTTGTAAACATCTTCCTTGGGGACTTGGAGGGAGGTAGGAGGCTGGGCTAAGGCAGGAGAGAAGTGGTCTTGGGCCTCCAGGTCAACTAGGACCCATTTTACAACTGCAAACCACAAGATGTTCCCAGCAGAGATTTAATGAGGAGAAATGGAATGACACAGCACAATACTCCTTTTATGAGAACATCATCCAATAATGTTCCCTGTGTTTTCATACCCCTAGATCCAAGCATTTATGGAGAGATTTGTGCTTAGAACAAAAACCAGTAAAATCTTAGCTTATTAATAACTTATGGAATATAAATATGGTTCTGTTGGTTTCCACAGATCGTGGAAATGGCTGCATGGACTTTGACCAAATTTGGGGCGTGTGTTTGAGAGGACCTATGGTGATGTGTGGGGGAGAAGCTGAGAGGTGGGTAGGAGTAGGGAAAACTCCAGAACACGTAGGTTCCAAAACCTGCTCTCTTTATGCTGTCATAATGCTCAGGAGGTGGCCCCATCATTTCCTCTGGTAGACAAAACTTAGGTCATCTGAGCCACCTGCTCAACAGGGCAGGGTCCTGTCACTTGTATGAACTCATAGCTTCAGCTGTTTCATCTCTTCATTGTCACCATCCCTGGGCCAGGACCTTCCCGGGAAGCATTCGTCAGTTCATATCATGTGACCTTAAAGTAGGAATCAGGTCAAAGGTTTGCAAATATAGTGACACATGTCTTAATGGATATGTCATGAGAAATATTTTGTTGGGCGATTTCATCACCGTGTGACCATCTTGGGATTGTACACTTGTGTGCTGCATACTGATGTTCCAGGTGACAATGGGTAGCAGATGCCACAGTGCTTCCAGAAGACTAGACTGCCTCACAATGTGGTAGCTGTCTCAGTCTGTGTAAGAATATTCTGTGACCTTCACATGGTGACAAAATCAGCCAACAGCACAGTTCTCAGAACATATGAGAACTTACCATTAGGCTACAGAGCATACATATACACATAGCATAGTCTATTGTTCCTAAGGCTGAATGAACAAAGCAATGCGAGTTTGAATGAAATGCAAGAGAAAGGGATGTGATCAAGATATACACACCAGGTGTGTAGGCTGCTGGTGGTGTGACGTGGCACACTGCTTAACAGGGTACAATTAAAAACCACAGCACACTCTGTTATAACAGTAAAATAGAGTGAATACATAAAAATATAGCAAATACGTGATTATTTGTTGTCAAGTATTGGAACCACAAATAATTGTATGTGCTCTTCACTTACATATCCCGCAGTGCAGCTGGGTGTGCTTACATCAGCATCCCAGTAGCACAGGAGGAATGTGTTGCTGCTGGGGAGCACCAGCAACAGGCCAGAGGGGTCTTTCAGCCCCATTATCACCTTTTGGAAGTGTCCTTGTGTGAGGTCTGGAAATACAGGTGAATGTTTAAATTACAAAAAACCACATGACACTAAAAGACACGCTGACATTAATTCACCTCAAAACACTCTCCCACAGCTTCAGACGTGCTTATTCATAACATCTTTCTTGCCACTTTTTGGAGCAGTTCTGCAAGTCCTTTCTCGTCTTTAAGGGGTGTGGTTAAAAATTACTGTGAACACTGAAGCTGAGCATCATCCAACAGAAATGCAGGCTCGTAAACACTTGATACTGTGTCCTCGTCCACCTTATTCACTGGACCTGAGAGTGCAATTTGCTGGCTCTCCCCCCAGGTCAAGATGACCATGAAAGGTAAACAATTTGACTCAACTCGAGGCATTGAGGCAGAAAGGACAGAATCATGAAAGACATGAAAGAGGATTCCCAAAACTGCTCTAGGAAATGGGAAGAATGTGGGCTAAGTGTCTTCGAAGCAAGGGGAATTATTTTGAGAATTACAATATGCCCTTTAATGTAATAAATTTTAAAACAATTTTTAAAATATTTACCATTTTTTAAAATCACACCCCATATATACAATGTTATTGGCCAAAATGTCCTTATGTGGTGCCTGACTGTTACTAGTTACTAAATGGAGTTTAAAAAAAAGGGGAGATGTAGAACAGTAGGGGGACCTCTCTGTGGATTTGGGGAGAGAGCAGTGATGGGAGACTGGCTCTGTGAGGAGGGGACTGCCCATTGTAATGGCACTGAAGATGGTAGGAGACTGCCGCAAAGAGTTATGGTTAAAGGAAGGGTGGCAAAGCGTGTCCAGCATCCAGAAATGAGTTTTGAATACCAGTTAAAGGAATCAGACCTCCTGAGAAACAGCAAATTTCAGGGAAAGCATAAGGTGAGCATGTGATACCTTCTTGTCCCAGAAAATAAGGACAGGCTTGAAGAGAGATGGAGAGCTATAAAACAACACCTTAGCCAGCTAGAAGGACGGCTCACTGGCCAAATCAGAGAAAATAAGAGCAACAAAAATAAACTACTAGAACCCAGTGGATACATAGGAATCTGTGGATCCATTCAGATAGAAATAAGTGAATAAATGGGACGAGAGGAGGAGTTAGTGCTAGATAGGTAATAGGTGGAAGAAATAATGAAATTATCAGCTACTTGGGCACCGTCATGGTGAAACTTAACCCAACCAAGAACCCAAGAAACATCAATGGGGGCGAATGTTTGATGGTGAACACAATAATCACAAAGCCTTATCATACTTCCCCACACAATACCACTTAATTACCAAAGGATAAAAGAATTATCCGGCACACCTTACAGAAATCAAGTGAACAAAGTTAACAGCAGGGACAAACTAAAATCATGCACCTGGTCAGATGCAAGAAGAACACAGGATGACTTCTGCGGTGTTCCTGCCAAGATGCGGAATCTGGATTGAATGGGACAAGCCCATATGGAGACAGATTCTATCAGAGATCTGACCTGTTGTCAAAAGTTCTCTAGGAACTTTTTTAGATGAAAGAAGACAAAAAAGATGTGACAACCAAGTGTGTCTTTTGATTATACATTATCTTTCTGCTAGGCAGGATGGAATGGAACTTCCAGAAAAACTTACATAAGACCTGAAGATTAAATGGCAGTAATATATTAATGCTAATTTCCAGAAATTTTTCTTGAGGCTGTGGTGGAGACTGCCTCTTTGGTAGGAACTACATGTTTATGTACTTGGGTGGGATGAACCACTGGGTCATCCACTGTTCTAGTAGCTGAGTTATTTTTATGAAACTTATAATTTTTCTGTAAGTTTGAAATGATTTCAAAGGAAAAGTTTTTTTTTAAGTTATTAAAAATGTACTAAGAGTCAGAAGCGTCAGGTATCTCAGTATAGGTATGTGATTAAGTGGCAGGCTTTGCAAAAATACAATATAAGCTGGGTTGGTGACATATGCCTGTAACCCCAGCACTTGGGAGGCTGAGGCAGGAAGATTATTGTGAATTTGAGACCAGCCTAGGTTACAAAGTGAGTTCAAGACCAGCCTGAACTGGATAGAGAGACTCTGTCTCAAAAAGACAAAACAAACAAACAAACAAACAAACAAAAAAACCCAACCCAACCAACCAACCAAACAAACAAACAAACAAAAAACCCCCAAAACAGTACACACATGCACACAATGGACTATTCTTCAACCTTAAAAGTGCAGGACATTCTGATACGTGCTACAATGTGGGTGACCCTTGAGAATGTTCTAGTAAGTGAAATAAGTCAGTAGTGAAATAGTCTATGATGCTACTTACATGAAGCATTTAGAGCAGTCAAACTCATAGATAGATAGGGTGGAGTTGCCAGAGGCTGGAGGAACACAAAACGAAGAGTTAGGAGTTAGTAGGTAGTTTTAGTTGGAGGATGAACAGGTCAGGAGAGGGGTGGTGGTGGTGTTTATACAGCAGGAATGCACTTGTGCTACCAAACTATGCACTTCAAGATGGAAACTCTTACATTATCGTGCATTTTATCACAATCTCTTTAAAAACCAGGGGCGGGGGGAAAAGCTAGGCTTTGGAGTGAAGCATGGCCTGGTTCTCAGTTCTGACAGTCGTCACTGAATGATCTTTGACAATGGCTTGTTCTTTTCTGTCAGTGGGCATGAAAAATGGCGCTGCCTTCACAGTGCGGAGACCTTGAAGGAAAGCTGTCGGTGTGGTGGCTCCCGTGGACAGCAGTGGTGAGCAGCCCATATAGGTTTACTCCTGTTTTGTTTTTTTTTTAAACCTTTTTACCAAAATATTTTATTTTCGCAGCAACAACAGCACATTTTATTCTCTAGGGAAACACTTTCAAATACTTAAGTCTTGAAAATAAAATTCATGGTTATAAAAGTTTTCCTTTCAAACTGTTTTACAAATTTTGGAATTTTGGAATCACCCATGATTAATGTCAAATAGCAATGTCTACTCCTGGTTTTATCATGAACCCCATTAAAATGCAAGGTTGCTATTATTGTCCCGGGCCCCTTCCCACCCCCAGGAATCGTAGGCAGCCCCATCTGCGGTCTTCTCTCTAGGAACTTTCTTTCAGAACACTTAAGGGAGTGGGGAGTGGTCCCAGCTGAACACAGGTACAAACTCTTGGATGCCTGTCTATGCATAGCTTGTCCCTGGAGAGAAAAGCATCAAACTAGTAACAATGATTGTTTGTGGGGAAGGGGTGTGAGAAGCTGAAGGGATACTTGAGTATGTCACTACATGTAAACATTACTATTTAAATAACTAATGTATTGATTAATCAAATTATCAAAGACCCTCCATTTCTCCCTTTCTCTCACTCCAACCCCCTGCTACCTTGCAATATTTCCCTGCCATCCATCTAAAGTGCTCTTGCCCTTGTTGATAAATTCGGCCCATTTCTCCTTAACTCTGTCTGTTTTGTGCCATTTTGATACATGACACAGCACTGTCCTTAGTCTCAGGGAAACCAGTGACATGGAGCCATGATAAGGGAAAGGATCAGGTCTGCGTGGACCACTGTGGGGTCCTGTGGCAAAGACTATTGCCTGGCAGGCTTGTAAGGGCTGTGTATATATTTGGAATGAACAAAGCATGAAACAAAAAAGCAAAATCAAAACAAAACCTAATGGCCAGCATTAAAACAAAAAGAAAGCAATGTAACAACACTGATAAATTCTCAAGAGATACCTTCCCTTGCACCTAACCAGAAATAAAGACAGAGGCTATTATTTTCAAATAAAGGAGTCCTAGGTGTGTTATTTTACTCTCCTTCAGCAAAACCACTGAAGAAACTAAGAAAACATCTTTGTTCAGAGAGGCTGTATTATTTTTCAAAAATTTCTTGTGAACTTACAATTATTTAAAAGGTGTAATTGTAAGTGGCATTGGTGACCTTTGCTTCCTTTGGGCAGTCGGCACCCGCTGGGAGAATCAGACAAACACAACCCTGTGTGCCTGCTGCCTTTAGGGATGTCCTGATGTAGACAGGCAGGCTGAGAGAAGCAGCAGCCCCTCCACCATGCACCCCTGGCCATTGAGAAGCCTGGCCCACACCCTGCTACCTCCCTAGAAACCTGGGTTCAGAGAAACCCAGGTGCAATGTCCCATTTCCATACACTGTGGAGGGGCAGCCAGCATGGGACGTTCCTGTCACCCCACAATTGGCTTATTGAGAGGAACCCAGGAGAATGTCAAGATGAAGGAGCAAAAGTTAATGTCAGACCTCTAGCCCACACAGAACAAGTCTGGTAGATAGAGTTATAGAAGAAAATGGAAGTCACACCTGAAATCTCTAAGAGGATAGCAACTGCAGTAAAGAAACAACTTTGTGAGACTGTAAAAGTAATCAGATCAGAAATGTCTCAAATAAAAGAAGAAATCGCAAACATAATGAAAGAATTTCTGAGTATATCTAAAGACAGATAAAAAAGAAGAGCATAGGAAAATGATTGAAACCTTGAATGAGCACTATTACAATGCATAAAACAATTCAATGCCTGAAACAGGAATTACAATGCATAAAATAGATTCAAAGAGATATCCAGGAAATTACAAAGTCAATCAAAAGCTGTCAAAACCACTTGAAGGAGGCTGAAGATAGACTTTCAGAATTTGATGACAGGTTAGTGATTCTGAAAGGAAAGATTTCTTAAAAATAACAAGGAACCAGGAAACAACAATTCAATGGCTGCAAGATGATGCAAAAAATAATTTAAGAGTGATAAGTATCAGTGAAAAAGCAGGAGTCAACACAAATGCAATAAAAAGACTACTTACAGAAGCAATAGCAGAAAACTTCCCAAGCATGTGGAAAGGATCTGGCATACAGATAAGCAAGACATATAGGACTCTTAACTAGCCATAACCAAAATAAATCTACACCCAGACATACAGTAATCAAGATCCCAGAGATTCAGCACAAGAACAGAATATTAAAAGTTCTTAGAGAAAAGAAACAAATCACCTATGAAGGAAAACCAGTCAGAATAACAGCAGATTTGTTAACACAAACCATCAGGTTAAGCAGAGTTTGGAGTGAAGTGTTTCAAATCCTGAAAAAGAACAACTTCAAACCCAGATTGATGTACCTTACAAAAATATCTTTCAAAATTGATGGAAAAATAAGATACTCCCATGATAAAGAACAACTGAAGGAATTCATGACCACCAAAACAACCCTAGAGTATGTGCTTGTTGAAGGATATTCTAGAGAGAGAAAGATGACCTTGGTTCCAGGAACAGCAGCAGAGCGTGATCACCAAACAAGACAGGCAACTGAATGAAGGGGAAAAGTGGAGGGTCAACAACAGGAGGATGGCATGGCAGAGATGAACCAATGCATGCCAGTTGTGACCATTAATGCAGATGGCCTCAAATCACCAACAAAAAGAAACACAGGGAGAATGGATCAACAAACAAGATCCATCAATATAGTGTATACAAGAAACACGTTTAAATAAAAAAGAAATTCATAGACTGAAAATTGAAGCACAGAAAACAATTGTTACACATGATTGCAAACCAGAAAAAAAACAAGGGTAACTTGCCCATCAACCACAGAACGGATAGGAGAGATATGGTATTTTCATACAATGGAAAACTACCCAGCTATGAAGTAGGATAATCTTGAGGCTCTTGCAGGTAAATGGACACAACTGGAGATCATGCTCATGGGTGAAATGGTTTGGACTCACCTGCGTGAACACAGAGCTATCTCCTTAGCATAAAACACTGAAGAAGTCAGTGGGATCCAAAAGCACAACAGACATTATGAAAGTGATAGGGCAGGAAACACCTAAAAAGGGAAAGTGGCAACCACTGTTAATTTGCTATTTGCTTTGAATTCTTGTATCATTTTCATAATTTTATTAGGTTTGGTTTTATTCTGTCTTGTTCTGTTAAGATTTTACTCTGTCTGATGGTATGGGCAGCTATTTTGATGATAATGGGATATTGTATGGCAACAATTGTTCATTTCCTATTACCTTGTTTTGAAGTCTTGTAATGCTTTCATTCTTTTGTTTTGATTGGTTTTATTCTATTTGTTTTGTTTTAATTTTATTGTGTGTGAAGGTATGGACAGCTATTTTGAAGAAAACAAGAGACATTATTGTAGCCATTGTTGATGTCCTGTTACCTTGTTTTGAAGTCTTGTAATGCTTTCATTCTTTTGTTTTGATTGGTTTTGTTTGATTTTGTTCTGTTTTGTTTAATTTTATTGTGTGTGATTGTATGGAGAGCCATTTTGAAGAAAATGACACTATGGTAGCCATTGTTGATTTCCTGCTGTCTTGTTTTGAAGTCCTGTATCACGTGCATTGTTCTGTTCTCATTTGCTTTATTTGGTTTTGTTTTGTTTTATTCCCTTTAAGTTAAAAAGTTGTAATTTTAATAAAACAGTACAAAAAAAAGTACAAAGCTGATTTGTTGACTGAAGGAAAAAAACATACCAACTGGAGAGTCATTAACATGAAAATTAATCAATGAAATTAGGTGGCTGATAACTTGCAAGTTGCAAAGATTCAAACGAGCCAACCTAGGTAAAAGAGTATGGACCGTACTTACCATGTAGTGGTAATGCAGGTAAAATCACCCACCTAATAGACTGGTGACTGTAAGAGGGTGGAAAACAACATTAATAATATGCTTCAGTTACGTTTGGCAAGCTCTTACAAGAAAGACGAGGTCAGAAAAAGTTTCCCAGTTTGTGAGCAGAAATTTAAAAGGAAAAAATTAAAAAGACAAAGCCCAGATGCTCAGAGAATTGTAAGTAAACTGATTTTGAGCCCCAACAGCAAGAAACAAATGAAGAAAATGGTTGTGACAAAAGCCTCCATGCAATAATCAGATTAAAGATATGGGTTCTGGCAAGCTTTTCAGCAGAACACAGTGGCTCAGGGACTGTGTAAGGTTTTTTGTTTTTGTACAAAATCCTCATACCCAAGGTTTAAATCAAAGTTTGATAGTATCAATGCAAAATTATAAATAATACAAGAGATTTGAACATTAAAGTCACAAAAAAAAGAACTATGTGTGTGTGGCTTCTGGCCTATGTTGCTGATTTTAATTAATCAGATAAAACTTCTACTAATGTTTTGGGAATCATTCTGACCAAAGCAAAACAAAAGGCAATCCATGTACCCAGATTCCACAAGTCTTTGTTCAAAATTTAAAATGACCCCTGGGTCTCTCTCTCTCTCTCATGCATTCAGAAAACTGAATCTCCATGGAAGAGATGTTCCTTTATCTCACTGGGTATGGCCAGAGAACCATGGAAAAAAGAGAATAGAAATTGAAGAACTTGCAGAGCATGAAGCAAAAGACCACAGAGAACAATGAGACAGGGGCTTCAGAATAGGACTGGTCCTAAATAAGGAACACTTGCCCTGACCAGGTAAGTTGTCTCAGGCTGTCCAGGAGGATTTGGGAATTGCTATAGGCCAGGAACTACAATTTCCCATTCTTTCCTTTTCTGCTTTGTATTATGCCAACAAATGAACTTTTTGGACCTTAGGTCTAATTGGGGAGAAGCTGCCTAAATCCTAATGTACAGACCTCCTAAGCTTCAAATTGGGTGTGGTGACTAGGTAGAATTTTAGATGATCCTACATGGAGCAAGATGAGAAGCTTCATGAGGAAAATAAACTATATTTGGAGGTCAAAAGAATGAAGTTGACTTAGTAGTACTCATTTATATTGCGTGCTTGTCTCCTGCCAGGCATATGACCGGATTAGATTATGCTGCTCTGTCCCCTTTCAGTTAGGCGAGGTCACACTTTTTGTCCTGGCCAATGGGTCACGAGTGTAAGTGACACAATTGCTGGAAAGCCAACTAATTTAATCCTTCGTGTGAGCCCTGCCAATGTTCTCTTGGCCTGCTGTGCTCTTGTAGAAGAGGCTGGGAGTTAGGAGGACTGGGCTAAAGCACTAAGACAACAAGTGTGCTGAACGCTGTACGAACGGGAGTTACCAGTGCTCCTGGATCACGACAATTTTGTAACAAGTGAGAAACACTATTTTGGGCTAGGCCACTGAGATTTTACTATACTGTTTATCAATATTGCAGAATCAACCTTAAGTGTATTGTGACAAATGCTGTCCCAGTGCACAAGCAATAGAACAGGATTCAAAATCCTGGGCCTTTACCCAGCACACTCTACAAGCTGGCTGGCAGGACTGCTGGGGGATCATTGCCATTAAGGTCAGCTCTATGCCATGTTGGCTGTGACAAACCCCACCAGCTCCCCTACAGGACCACCTCTGGAGGCTGGAATGCTGCAAGGATGCAGCATGAACTGCTTTGTTCATCCTCACTGATCATTAGTTAGCTTCTACTATTCTCGACTGATCAGTCTCACTTAGAAAATTTTTAGTGACACAGATTGATTAGGCTACACTGCCAAATTCTTTAATGGCTCTGGCCCTGTGAGAGACTGTCACCTGGGGCAGACTAGAGACTTCTGTGAATATCGTGCGTTGGCTGGATTGGCCTGCATCCTACTCGCACCCTGTCCTCACCCCTAAGTCTTGCCACTTGCACTCATCCCTGGATAGGTTCAACCTGGACACCCAGATGGGAGGTTAGAGAGGGGATTTCAGTTCCATTTCAGTCTCGTTGAAATTCTAGGATCAAATTCATGGAGCTGAAAATCTAGTCTTTATCCTGAGAATGGAAATCAAAGGTTGAAAAAATCTGGCCCTGTGGCTAGAGATGTTTTTGAATAATCTTAAATGGAATGACACTCTAAGGCAGGAGTCCCTGACTCAGATATCCACGGGTGCCAGTGGGGTGCTGGGAGTTAGTGAAGTCAGCCAATGGAATTTGCATCTGTCATATGTCTCGAGAGTCTTCGGAGGCTGCCCCTTAGCTGTCTCCAATTGTTATCTGGTGGAAACATAAGGAGGCAACAATGGCCTGACCTTGACGCTTTACTCTAGAAGCCAGGGATACAGATCTATATGGAAATCTTTTAAAATCTCCAATTTAAAATATTGGTAATTGAAATCGAAACACAGTAACTCCGTGGTTAAAGGAACATGACTAAGAGACAGCGCAGACTGGTCTTGCTGTTTTGTAAACAGCCCTGTATATACATCTGACTGAGGGACCTGGGGCCGGCTAGAGCCAAGGATGTGTGCTGAGAGATAGGAGATGTTGGCCTAGGTTTGGAATGAAGGGTGGACCCCAGAGGACCTGTTTAAGTCTCAACGAAGCAAATAGGGAAGTAATGTGGCAAGGAAGGGTGGGGTAGAGGAGCGGGAAGCACAGGCCTGGGGTGAAATCCTTTCCTCTTTACATAGTAATTGTTCAGAGTAGGTTGCTTTGCCTGTTTTGATTTCTTTATAATTAAAAGGGAAATTAAATCCTGACAGGGTCATGAAAATCAAATGAACTTATACATAAGAAAGTGGCTGCCCTTGGAAAGGATTTAAAATAGCATTTTAAAAAGGTTTCCTAAAATGAAATGATTTTTAGTGTGCATTAAAGTCACCTGGAGGGCTTGCTGCCCCCCTCCCCCCAGCCCAAGAGCAGACCTTTGGAAGGTTCCTGAGTAAGGAAGATACTTGATGAGAGCACTGTTTCAGGAAAGGTGGCCAAATGGCAGTTTGGAGCCTGGAGTCAGCAAGACTGATGAAGTCTCAGGTGGTGTGACCAGTTTGAGGAGAGCAGTGTTTACTATCCTGTAGCCTTGGAGCCCAGCCCAACCCTGGTGACAAGACCATAAAAGTTGACCTCCCAGCTCCTCCTCAGATGAGTTGATGGACAGGGTACAGTGTCAGTGCCAATGAAAGCTTAGCTATGCCAGCTCTCCTGTCTGCTTCCCTCCTGTGTTCTCAGTACCCTTAGGTCAGCTGGAGAAGGCAGGCAGGGCCCCCTGCTCACCTAAGCACAATTTTCAAACCCTAACCTTAGCATCAGCCTCAGACCTATGTCAGATTTTGGCCTTTGTGGGCTGCTCACCTGTTTCTCTCCCAGGTCTTTAACAGTTAATGAAAGCCTTCTGCAGAGTTCCAGGCAATGCTCTGAGCCATTTTAGCAAACTCATTTTCAGAAGACTGCTTACAGCCTTTGAAAACTTAGGAAAGTTAAGCTTTTTGCAGGCATGACCAAGTCAAAATGTCCAAATACATACAAGCAGTCCTCACAAGAAACTGAGAGAATTAAAACAAAAAAAATAATAATCTTAACTTTCAGGAAACATTAGAACATGTCACCTACTAATTATAATCCATTCTTACCAGTCAAGACTACTAATGCTGAAACAGGTTTCCTAAAATGAAAATAACTTTCAGTGCACATGAAAGTCATCCAGGCTTGGGGGGGCCTCGTCCTTTTCTGAAATCAAAAGGACAGCATATGTCTAACTAGTTTCAGGATGCTGCTAATCCTGTTTGAAGAGTTTGTATGGATCACCACAGTGATTGTTACGGTTTTGTCTAGATGTCCCCTCAAAGCCTCATGCAGTCATAGGTGGGGCTTTTTTTCAGAGGTAGATGGATCTAGTGTGTGTGATGCTGTAATTAAGGCTGTGTGATTACTAAATTAGTCCACTGATTGGTTTGGCATGTGCCAGGTAGCTTAGAATATAAAAGGGGCAGAAAGAAATTACTGCTGAGTGTTTCTTGCTCACTTTGCTGTCTTCAGCCTGCTATGAACTGGTTTGGTATTTTGTGTCTGCAATCAGGGAAAAGTAAGAGTAATAGACCTGTGTATTCAGTTCATAGTGCCAGGATATGGAATGCATGTGAACCCTCAGCCTGATTCTAGTAAATAGAGGGAAGAGCACAATGACAAAAACAAGGCTAACATCACTCCTGAAAGCTAACAATCTTACCAAAAATCCAGAATTCTAACAACTGGTTATAGGTTGAAATGGTGGGTTGGCAATGCTGGTGAAGCATTAACCTGGAAACCAGAAACTGGCCAGGAACGATGGTCTCCAGTAGCATCTGCAAAAGCTGATTCAGGAAAAAGAAACGGGCTCTCAAAATGGGACAGTGTACTCTCCCTACCCTCCTACCAATTCCCATCTTCAATGAGGGTGGAGTTCCCATGACTTAGCTCTAAGGCTTGGATGGTTTTCCATGAATCTTACAGATGCCTGCTGTATGCTCCACTGGGCTACAGAAGGTAGTGGGGTTTCCAACCACAGGGAGAGAAGCTTAACTGGCTTGAGGTCACTGACAATTCATTTCTTGCTTAGGAATGACTAGTTAGGGTATTTAAGGGGCAAAATATTCTTGGTGGCCTAAGTTTCCTTAGGGAGGAACTTTTCTATTTTATTTCAGAACATACACACATTTTCTAGGTTCTGCACAACTAACACAATACCCAAAGCATGAGGCCTCAACCGAGGGTGCAAATACATTTGCCTAGCAACCTGCTGGTGAGAAGCTAGACACTGGCTTTCTTGTCCCTATACCTTTTAGCACTCTTGGGCTTGACTAGCCCTCCAGGTCCTGCCAATATAAATCCATATACAAGCATTTTCCCCCTTTGATTTGACTCAGCCAAGAGCCAAAAAGCTAGTCTTTCATCAATAGCAGTAATATGTCCACACAGTTACCTTCCTAGTCTGATAATGTTCTGCCTCATTTTTTGAAATACAATCTTTTGCCTAGGTGACTCCTTGTGGATTATAACATGAGGATAAAGTAACTGGTATCTTGACATATTTAAGTCTATGAAAATTAGGATGCTTCTGATCAGTAGATCCAGCTTGCTTTGGTAACAGGGGAAAAAAAGTCAAAGAACTGAGACAGGCTTAAAACTTAAAAAAATACACAAAATATAGTCAGTTGAATGTCTGTTGGCAGCAGAAACACTTTCTCTGAGCTATTGGAGTCTGCCCTTTCTTGTTGAACTGGGTCACTGCTGGACAGACAAGATGCTGGCAGGGTCACTGGGAACTAGTTGTGCACAGAGGTCTCCCGCTTGGAAAGAGGCCCCAGGGGAAGGAGTATCCTACTAAGGGTCTATGGTCTGGGAGAAAAAAGCACTCGGTCTGAGAAGTTTCTTTGCTAAACATAGGGCTGGCAGACCAGCATGCAGTATTTACTAGCAGCAATGTGAGGCAGACTGGAGGGACCCTTCCTCGGGCTGAGAATGCTAGTTATTGAATCCTGTAACTGAAAAGGCCAGCAACCTGCCTCAGCTGGGAACAGAATTGTGCTCACTACGAGGTACGACATGGAGTAGGCTCAGCTGAAAACTCAGAATTCTTGGTCTAGTCTAGTCTCTGACATCACTGAAGGCTTTTTATACAAAGTGTCTCTCAAGGCCCAGGGCCATAGCATAACTCATCAGCCTTCTAGAGAAACAGATGTGCAGGTCCCACCTCAGAATATGTACTTCCCAAGATTTCTGGGGATACTTCTGCACACCCCATGCTGAGAAGCCCTGGCAGGACGTACTGCCCTCAAGTGACCAGCACCGGTAATGGTTCACAACACCAACTGTGCTTGACTATCTACCAGCTTGAGAGAGTTGTCACAGCCACCAAACCTCTGCTGCCACTCAGGTATCTGTCTCTCTCACACACACACACACGCACGCACGCACGCAGAGGAAACCTGTGCCCCTTCGCAGACCTGGGATCTAACATTCAGGTGAAGTTGCAAAGCAGAAGTATCAAACAATTTTATTACAAAACACCATTTATTGATTTGTTGATCACTTTTCTAAAAAATGCAACCATGAGAACAGAAAACTTCTGAGTCTCACTAGCCCTTGCAGGACAGAAAGATGCCCTGGACAAAGAGCCTGAAAGTGGCTATACCTAATATTTGACTTCCTTCTCAACCACGGCTGCTTGTTTTGTCACCTCTGACATGGAAAAGAAACTGGCTAGAGGATTCATGTACAGGAAGGTCACAATTTTAAGGCTATCAATGCCATATGCTTGTACATTCTAGTTTGTAACTCTGAGATATGGCATCAAGTAAGCACTGTCAAATACCTACTCCCAGCTAAGCGTACTTTCCTTGTCCTTTGAAGTTATCTTTGGGACTCACAATATTCTTTCATTATAGCTTCTGTTTATCCCAGAGTGCAAACTCTAAAACCCATGTGCAGTCTCCATGTTCAAGTATAAAAGTTTGCTTCAGGATCATGCTAAGTTGCTGTAGTGTTTTTAATTCTGTAGTGTTTACTAGGTGTCACATCACTGGACAAGCTGGTCAAATTGTGGCACAGAGCAGGGACACAGGAACAACTTCCTCACAGCCAGACTTGCTCCCTGTTCAATCTTGACACTGAGCCATGGTCAAAGTAGAGATCTTGAAGTCAATGGTGACCCCGGCCGACTGAAGTGGTACTCTTACGTCACAGGAATCCATTTCTTCATGATTAGTTAAACGGAGATTTCAAAGGTATCAGGCCTATTTTAAAAAGAAAAGACAATCACACCAAAATGTTCCTAAAGGAATTTATGGTTAAACTAGAAGGACTCAAAAAATGAGTATTTTATACTCCATAATGGACTCAAGGTCCATCTCCAAGAAAGATAATCCCACACTTAAGTGAGGGCCCACATAAGCTTGGTGCTTTTGCATCCTTCACTGAAGGCCCCAGTCATTTCACCGCACTTAGCTGCTTTATAAGAAATAATAGACATCTCAAAGAATCTTGAGAACACCAAGAGCTGAACAAGGGGCTAGGACACACCCCAAGGACTGTCAACACTGACTAGGTAAAAAAGTCCAATGCTCCTATTTACTGTCTTCTAAAGTAGCACTCGTTTGTGAATCTACTGCTGAGTTTTAAAAATTTAATTCCTAATTTAATAAAAAGGGTAGAACAGAAGAATCTTATGGGAACAGAATGGTAAAATAGAAACCCTACTAAATACATGGAACATATCAGAGCTCAAAACAGATCGTGAGTCCCATTTAGTACATCACTTCAGAACGCACTGCTTGATTTTATATTAAAATTGCAAACAAGTTAACACATATCTAGGGAAGAGACTCATTTAAGCAATTTCAGAAAAAGAAGACTTCTATGTGAATTTCCCTGGCACATGCCAATTACTCCAGCTGGATTCTAATGAAGTATCTATGCATATCTTAAATGCTCAGCGCTAGTTGTAGAGTATCGTACTCAGTGATGTAGGAAACTACTACTGATTAGTACTCAGGGAAACGTGACTCCTGAGAGGAGGGGAAACCCACCTGCAGTAAACACTTTCTGAATACATAATCCGATCCCCTATCACAGCTTATCTCTGTTCCTTTCATTTTATGTATCTGTAAGAAAGACACGGATGTTCCCAGACAAAAAGAGGGGACACCAGACCTTAGGAAGTGTCTTGAGACAGAGCCGGAGGGTCCTGGCTTTCAGGCTCTGGCGGGGGTGCCGGTGCAGCTTCCTTTTTCTTGGCTGCCAGGAACTCATGAATTGCTCGTTCTATCTGTGGCCTGAAGATGTGGTTTAGTTTTGGATCCACCACCTGAGATATAATCCTGTCCACTCCTGCTTCCAACATCCCTGACCTTGGGGAGACAAGACAGATCACTCTGTTACTTAGTTCCTTTGAGAGTCATCTTTAGCCTTAGTGAGCCCCAAGTGTCAGGTGAGAGTCCAGTGAGAACCTACCTGCACCCTTCTAGGGAGTTCTTGTAAGGGTAATCTACCTACTCCAGGGAGTTCAGGTCACTGTAATTTCTCTTTTGAGGGGAAATTCACAACCAGCAGCTACCCCCTATTCCCAACTCACAGTCTCATCCACTACTACCTCAACTTTGTGCAAAGGAACCAAATACCCGTAGGCAGACTGCCCCAAAGACAGAGAACAAGTGACAACCTAGCAGGAAACTGACAACATGGGCAGATGAAGACCTGAATCATATGGTCAAAGCCAGTCACCTCTGATTTGACTCCATTCCCAACAATTCTTCTCTTACTACGCAAAGCAGAAACAACATTTGGCAGCAAGCTTGTCACTATCCTCAAACCACATACAAGACAAATCAGTCAGGGTGAAGCATTTTCATCACTGGAAACTCAGTGTGGCTTCCAGTGATGACCAATACTTACAACACATAACAGGCAACTTGGAAGCAATGATTCTTAGCTGGTGGGGCTAAAATATACCGCTAAAGTGCTTTCCAAGCAGAGCAAAATGCAGTCAATATCTAACAATGTTTGTATTCAAACACTTGGGGCATGAAACCCATTCTTGAGGCCCCATGACCTCATCACCTTCAACTGGTTCTCAACACTGCTGCACTGGAGCCAAGCCTCCAGCATAACTATACCCAGAGCACAGCACCACTGTCTCAATGACCTGGTGCAGGTAAGCACTGTCATAATGACCTTACTGCCACAGGGACCTCCTGTGCTACCACTTTTATATCATCCCCTCCTCCCGCCATCCCTAACCCTGGGCAACCACAAATTTGCTCTCCATTAGCTCACGAATGTAAAGGGAATTATGCACCAGGTATCCTTCGGATATTGGCTTTTTTGCAATTATAATTCCCTGATATTTCCATTTTGAAAGACACTGGCTTCACAGGCTTTCAGATATTGAGGAGTTTTAAAAAATCTGAGCTCAAATAAAGCTCATCTCAGGACACCATATTCCACACCGCACTTCTACCTGTGCCCTGTAACACTGAAGGCGCTTAGACGAGCTCTCTGCAACACCTTTATAAGTAAAGATTTGGTTTATTACTGGGAAGACAATACCTCAAAAGACCGTATATTCCTGCCCCTAAGCTTTAAAGAAGGCCAAGATGCACTCACAGAATTTACAGAACTCCCATTGGCTTGTGAAAATAAAGACTAAGCTCCTCTTATCTAAGACCCCAAACTCCATTATCTTGATATAAAGCTCACGTGATTAGATTACACTGAAAACTTTAAAGAACAGAGAACCAGTTGCACAATTTGGAAGAAACTCCAACACACCCAGGAGACATGCACACGCAGGAGGAGGCCTTCTAAGCTTGGATAAACAGTGGAGAGCGTTTCTTCACCCCTGGGTATATAGAATAAAGGAGCAGACTACTGTACTTGATACAAAGTATCATCTACCTTGACTACATAGTGACTCTGATCAGCCCTCTCAGGCACTGTCCCTGTGATCACTGCTTTTTCAAAAGCTCTAACCTTGCTTACTTACTGAACCACGCTCTGCCTCAGACCATTTCGCAGTTGGTTCTTGTTCATTGTAGGATTCCATTCCTGTTTGTCCAGATGTGTTGACACAAAATTATCCACTTTCTGCCTCAGGTTTTGGTAAGCTGGCTAAAATATTAAAAAGAGATGATGTCAGCTGTAATATGCAGCAAAGCTTTTGGACTTAGCCATCTAGAACCCATGTACTGTCACACCTAAATACACTTCCACCTATCCGTGGAGCTCGCCATGCACAGTGCAGCCAGGTGTCAGTCGCTGTCATAAGCACCCATTTGTGGCTGGAGGCACAATGCCATGTTTCACTGTATGATCCCATTTACTTCTTCAGTAACTGCTGGCAGAAGCTCCTATTAGCATTCTTCTGCCTCCATATTAGAGATAGACTTTTAGGCTTGGAAAGGGAAACATCCTGCTCGCATGGCTGAAATATGGCCAAGTCAGGTTAGACACAGGCTGTTTCTGAATGACAGGACCTGGGTTTTAGGCCTGGCTTCACTATCCACTTATTGTCTGACTTTCAACAAGTTACCCAACTACCAAGTTTCTATTGGTAAAACTGAAATGCTCCTAACCCACTTACCTCATAGGGGTCTTCTCAGCAATGAACTCAGCAAATTCCCTGCATAAAATGAGGGACCACCCAAACCTCGGCGTGACTCAAGATATAGACTAATGTCAAAGTCTATAGATGTTATCAAAGATTATGGCAAAATAATATGTTAGTCTATTACAGAGCTCATGAGGCACTAACTGGTCTCAAAATGCTCTAGACTCAACTATGATCAGGAGAGCAAAGTTAGAAAGTTCCTCAATAAACCCAAGGAATTCAAGGTCCGAGCCTCCAAGAGTGTGCGCTGCTCCTTTCCTCCATTCTAGGAATCGAATATGTCTTCAGTCCACTGCTGCAGAGTTTAGCAATGTGAAGCTCTGGACAGTGGAATGTTGGAGACCAGAGGCTTTACAGGTGGATATGTTTCTTGTTTGACTCTTGTGTTCTGGTGACCCTCTAAGAGGGCATGTCATATGCATCACAGTCCGCTCCTATGGCCCAGGGCCTAGGATGGACACATGGGAAACAAGCCTAACCTAATGCATAGCCTTGGCCCTGCAGCCCAGCCACACAGCTGACGCCTATCTAGATCAGCTGAATTTGTTTGACCTGTATCTCTAAAAGGATAAGACAAGAAGCTTGTTGCAAACCAAGATGTGGTTTGTAATGCAGCGTAATTGTGGCCAAGTTTGCTAGCAGGGAAATGAAACTCAGAGAGGAACCAGGGGACCTCAAGTGACTCTGCCAAAAGGCCAAGAGAGCAAACACACATGGACTCTTCATTAAACCTAGAGAGTGGAAGGCAGGAGATGAGGGAGAGGTATAAATTTCACAAATTCCCATGTACTATCTGCCTAGCAGTTCCTTATCCTGGTAACTATCTTCTCCTCTTCACAAGGGTACTGGGTGCTGTGCTCTGCTAAGACAATGTGGAAATTCTTTAGGATTTCCTGAAGCAGAAGAAATCTCCCTCTAGAGGAAGAAGCTGCAGGATGTAGTCAAGGGGTACTAGTAGTGAAATGTGTGATGTTGCTATGAGGAACAGTAAAATGAAGAACAAAGATGACAGACTGCCAGTGGAAAATCCCTGGCATAGTTTGTTCATTTAATCCCTCCTTGCTCAAAGGAGTTAGATTTGTCACTAGTAAATAGGAACCCTGATACTACACCTTCTCTCAAGATAACCTACCTGGTTTGAGCAAGCAAACACTGTTTACAAAGGACAGGGGCTGTCCCCACCAAACCTTAACAAACTCAAATAATCCCACCACTTAGGAATTCAACAGACCTACTAGGCCTTTCACTGTACATTTTATTGTACTACTAACCCTCCCTCTCAGCTTGCTCTATTCATACTTTGGATGTATTGCAAAGGAAATTACAGCTATCAGCTCTTTGCTTTCTTCTGAATACTCCAGCAGTCCATGGTGGGGTGTAAGAATCTGCATTCCCAGTAAGTTCTGAGGTAATTCTAATGTTGCTAATCAGAAGATCACACTTTACAAACCACTGGACTAAAGCAACAGGAATGAAAATGCCCCGATGGCTCAGAAGGAAGAGCTAAGGAGGTGTAAGTAGGGAAGGCCTCAGTGGCTTCCACCAACACTTCCACCGATACTCTTGTTTCTCTTTTAAAATCACATGTATACTTTTATTACATGAGTGAAGAACTTCTAATGAGAAGTTGAGAACATCTAGTACTAGGCATGGTGGAAAGCTCTGTCAATGCCTTTCTATATTAAACAAATTACAACTGTGCTTTCAATAGAGAGCTTCTACTTGGGTTTTTCATCTTGCAGGAGTGTAGTAGCGTCCATCACTTACTACGTATGAACTACTTGGTTTACATGGCAGTTTTTCTATCCTAGAAGCTATGGGGATGGGCTTCCAGCACATTATAGGTCAATAAACATTTAGTGAATAAATAGTCTTTCCTTACCTGTACAGTCTAATCTTAAGCTCACAATCTTGCTATTAGGCAGGCAAAAACTTTTCACTGCAGGGTCAGAGAAGAGAAATTACTACCTTGGAGGAGCCCAGTCAGTCACAGAGACTCAGAACCCTACAACCTTGGTCTTGTTGGAGGAATTTTGAAAAGGGAGAAAGTGAATGTTCCAGTAACTACTACTGTATATGTCTGATGCTAAACACATACGTTTTTATTAAATCCAAACAATTCTGGCAGGCAAGTAAAACACCATTTCACTTAGTGTGTGTTGAGTGGCCTATAGTATTAAGATTAAAAAAAAAAAGCATCAATTCTCTTTTAAGGAATCAAGAGATACAAAATAAGGGTGCTGGTTCTACAACTTAATCTCATACAAGCTGCAAATCGCAAGGCTGAAAAAAAGGTACAAGTGACCATTATGTAATATGCCGATGACTGCATACAAAACACTCTGTATTTAATGTCAGTTCCTTTGGGATGAACAAAGAATGAGTGACAATTCTAAAGCATTCTTGTGTGCCTGTCTGACTTGCTCCACTGTTTTATTTTTTGATCCAGGGTCCCCCTATGTAATTCAGGTCGACCCCGAACTCATTGATTCTCCTGATTCAGCCTCCCTCATGCCGAGATTACAGGTGTGCACCATCAAGACTGTTTTCCTTTACTGTTCTTAACATAAAATTTTTTTTTGACAAGCTCAAAGAAGTTCCATTTTAGGAAAGATAGCGCGTAGGCTCTAAAATCCGTATTGAGTCCTCAAATTTTGAGAAACTGGGGTGGTTTAAAACCACAGCTAACACTGGAAGGGCAGAGCACCCACACGCCCATCTCGCAGAAACCTCTCCGCACTATACTGCCCCAAGCGGCTTAATGTGTCACTGCCAGTGCTACTACACTGTCTTTTGTTTTACTCTCAGCAATCAAGGCAGCCACCCGGCCCGCCCGCTCCTGGCCCAGCCTGGCCCCCCCACCGCCGGACGGTCTCAGGTACCTTGGTGTCCACGTCGGCCAGGCAGTCCCGGCGAAAGCTGTCAAACAGGCCCCGGCTCTTGAGCTGCTCCACGATGAGAGCGATGAGCTGAGGGTCGCCGGGAGGAAGTGAGGCCGGGTTGATGGGGCCCCCGCCGCCGCTCGTGCCCGTCCCGCCGGTGGCTGTCCCCGCCGAGGCCTGGCCCGCTCCTCCGCCGCCCACCGCACCCGTTGCCCCGCCGCTGCCGCCATCCGCCATGCCTGTGCCCCGGGCCCGAGAGATGAACTCTGTACTGCTTTTTCTCCGAGGCTTAGGGCCTCGATGATGCAAAGGCAGCGGAGGCACCCACGGAAGCAGCGGTGGAGGTGCTGGTGGGGGCGGCAGTGGCGGTGGCCTAAGCAGCGGAGTACGCGGAGGCGGTGGGGGTGGGAGAGGGGGTGGCGGCAGCGGGGGCGGCGGCGGTACTGGAGGCAGAAACCGCCTGCTTCGTTCTCGGCCTGCGCCCGATGACGTCACAGACGACCTTTGCATTGTGGGACGGTTGGTTTTCGGCAGCCATCTCTGGCGTTCTTATAGGCAGAGGTCTGTCCCACCGAAACTACAACTCCCGGCAAGCTTTGAGCTTGCTCCGTGCGAGTTCATGAGGCAGCGTGGGAATTGTAGGCTCTGGCCCTCTTGATAACTAAAACAGGCGTTCCCAGACCTCAAACCTGCGCATGCCAAGAGGGCCTGATTATAAAACTCATCTGCCAAAGCCGGTCAGATTACCAGGTTTATCCTTTAAAGATAATGGCTCAGTATATTTGGCCTGGGAATCTGTGCTTTGGAGATGGACTCCCCAGTCCTCTCTGAACAATATCATCTGGGAAATTTAGCAAACAGTCGACTAGTCGTATTACTATTCAAAACTATATGTCCCCCCCTTTCTGATTTTTATAGAAATTAAAAAAAAATTGGAAAATAACGGAAGAGTGTGAAGAAAGTCATCCTTACGTATTTCTTGCATGTATAGATTTTCCTCAAATATTAAATATTGTCAATATTACTAATAATAAACATTGAATAACTGATGTTATGCATTTTAAACGTACTGCTTCACAACTATCTGAAAGTGGGTACTATTTTTTTTTCAGATGCAAAAATGGAGATTCAAGAGAACTTGTTATACTGTCTATATGATATACCTAGAGGTGGGAGGTATTATTCAGTCATCTGGTGACATGATGACTGCTAACTGAGCTGTACTTTTCCAGTTCATGATTTTGATGTGAATTGAAGAAAAAAAAAACTTAATAGAGGGGTAGGATTTGAACCCAGATTTCCTGAATTCAAATCTAGCATGTTTAACTTAAGGTATACTACATTATAAGAACTTCCTGGCATTATACGACTACATAAAACTTCATATCCTGTTTTTTATAGCCACAGTTCGCTATTGGAATCCTACAGGTGCCACCACTATCTTCTCTTCCTTACCTCCTTTGGCCTGTTAGCTCTATTGCTGCCAACGCTGGCAATTATGATTGCTGTGTTATCCTCTCATCTTGCATGAGCAATGGAGCAGATGTAAATAATAAATTTTGCAGTATTCTTTTCTCCTGGGAAGCTACAGACTAGGCAAAGATTCAGAATGATCTCCACTTCAACATTTCCCTCCAAAGGGTTTAAACTAGCTCCCCAAATAAGTACCAGGTGTCAGATTATATGCCTTTAACATCAGCTTATTCTCAATAGTTAAATTAATGACATTCTCTATTAATAGTTTTCCATCTTTGGGATTGCCTAACATCTATTCCTACTAGTTGACCTCACACTGATCAGTCACCTTTTAACCCCAGAAGTTCAGGTTTCCCCCAAACTCCCTGATCCTTCTTGACTAACCTCTTTTCCATTTTTGGAATACCATACCTTCTCTAGCATCAGGATAAACTTTTCTAGTTCCCAAACCTAGTCTTGTCTCATGCAAGACTTCTAGATCCTCGTTATTGTAGAAATTATTGTAATTGAAAGTTTTATAGACTAATGGCTACCTGCTCCCCAAGCAGAGAAGAAGGTTTAGAGCAGGAATTTATTCATCCCCATGGGCACGTATTACCTACCTCAAATGAATGTGGAAGATGCAGTCTGTTTCCTGTAGTTGTAGGGTAGAGTGAGAGAGTGTATGGGTGGGCATAGTCTTCAGAAAAGAAATGTATTACAGCAAGAGATGATACATTAATCTTCCAAGACTTAGTGGATAATTTCGGATCCTGGAGGTTGACAGTAGGTGGTTTTACACTGGCGATCTCACTTTCTGTCATGGGGCCCTGGTGTCTCGGATGCTAGATCTCTAAACCATGCTACACGCTATACCCATGACTTTGCCTCTGGAATTGATACACATGGTGTGGGATGTAGGTGGTTGGAAAACGAAGAGTAATGACTATCAAGGGAATAAAGGGAGATTTGTTATAAATCCGGGCCTTGCAAGAGATATTCACTATATCCAAAATGTGTTCCTCCGCAGCAAAGAGACATGTGATACAAGAAATGGCCATCAGAGGGCACTGTTGCCGTATTAATCCAGAACAATCGGAAATGTGGAATGATATCATTTTGCCCTAGATAGTAATCTAGTTTTCTGGAAACGAATCATTTTTGATTCTCAGTGCTAAAACTTATCTGTAACAGGCTTCTTGAGCCTGGTAAAATTACAAGTACTAGATGTTAGAAAATTTTATGTCAAAGAGTTTGTGAAAAGGTGAAACCCCAGTAAACCCAAATCCAGACATTGCACAAGCTGGAAAAGAGATCTGTGGTTTGCCAAGGGAAATGTGAGAAAGTAGACAAATTCCTGGGTTTTTTTTTTTTTTTTTTAAATCATATGGTACTGGACTGGATCCTAACTCCATCCTTTGTGACATATCTTTGGGAACGTTGCATCATCCCCGAGAACCACACTTTCCTAGGATAATGGAGAAGATTGAGTGTAGTCCTGACATTCCATTAGCATAATTTCAGGTCCTTACCAAATGTTGTATAACATTACCGCCATGAATTCATGTTTGGTTAGGAGGTAATTTGATTAACCTCTGTCTTCCCCAGTGGCCCCCACATTTCACAAAGGTAGATATCGGTGCATCAACAGCACCGAGCATACTGCCTGGTACACACAAGCTCCTCATAAGCATATGATAGATGAATGAAGGGAAAAAAAAAGTAAATTGGAAAATCTTTAAGATTTTGGGTACTGCCCAAAGGTCAGAATACAGTCAATATTTAGAAAGATCAGGTATAATTGAGTGATCTATCTATAGTGACTAAGAGGCTGGAACTAGGAGCAAGGCCAAAAATGAGAGGAGGGTCTGTCTGTAGGTTATCTTGGTAACTTTATAAATTTCTCATCTGGGATCCTGTCCTTAAGCAGTATCTTATAAGCAGGTCTTATAAACAGGAGCCTTTGAAAGTCCTAACATTCAACTCGGCTGTGGATTTGGACACCACATCCGGTTGGGCAGAGTAGTTACTGACTGAGCCTTAGTCTTCATGGAGTAACTGTTCTTGCCTCTATGGGTTCATCCAAGGATCCTTGCCATTTCCTAGGCTGGAAAGATGTTCACTTCTTAATTACCAGCATCAAGTTGCTTGAGATTGTCTGTCTGTAGCGTATTGTCTACCTCTGTACCATCTGATCTTTGCTTCTTTTTTGTTCTTTTCAATGTTTTTCAGTTTCTCTAATGACATGTTGGATCCAAAGACACAGTAAGAAAAAGAGGGCTTTAATAAGCAGAAGTCTTCAGCCCCAATCAACACGACTACCTCCTCACCTAACAAGGCCGTGTCTTGGATGAGATTTCAGGCTACAGTGTGTCTAACACATTGTCACTTCAAATTGTTAATACTAAAGGGTATCTAGTAAAGAGGCAACTTTATATAAAACAGAGATGGTTAAGAGAAGTGTAAAATCTGATTTGAGTGTGGATCAGCTGTGTGACCCAAAGCAATCCACTAGACAGTCTGAGCCTCAGTATCCATAAAATGGGGATAAATATGGCTACTTTGCAGAGTTTTCACAAAAAAATAAGAGATTATGTATATATATGTATGTATATAAATAGAACATGGCATACAGTAGGCCTTCAATACTAAATAACTAGTAATATGGCTCATACAATACTTTAAGGTATTCACTCACAGTCTGTTATTGGATAGAAATCTTGGCTATTAGATTATCTAGGATTAATACTAATAAATATATTACTCTGACAATTTTAATTACTGATGATTAAGAGATCATTGAAATGGGTGGACTCAGTGAAGTCAAGCTCATACCCAGGCTCTGTGTGCCATTGCTGCTGAGGTCTAAACATGCCTGTGTGAGTCTTCCCACCTCCATTCTTCAGTGACACCGTGATCTCCTCAGTTACTTCTAGCTGACTCTACCATCCATCACCTTTCTTATACACAGAATCCAGTTTTGTTTGGGGCTGAAATGTACCCTGCTGAAGTATCTACTTCCTTAGATTTTTCTCACCATTTGGGGTAATTACCGGAAATATCAGCTGAGGATTTCTGGGATAGAAGCACCACCCTTCCTGCTGTAGTATCCCTTCCCTTTCCTGCATGGAGGTCCGGAAACCACAGAGTATCTCTCCAAAGGTTGGTTAGGGTCATGTAACTAGATCTGGCTGAGGAGTTATGAGCAGAAGTGACTCATGTCATTTCTAGGCCAGGACCTTTACATATCAGTATCATCCTCAGAACTCTCTTCCAATCTGACATTGTAACTATGTCAGTTTGAGATTGTGGCTGATCTATCATCTTGGGCCTGCAAATAGACACATGCAGCAGAGGACCCAGCTAACTATGATGATGTATACTAGAGCAAGAATATGGCCTTAATACAACTTCCTAGAGATGCAGCATTTTGTTTTAAGCCATTGAGATATGGAGTTCTTTGTTACTGCATTATAACATAGCCTCTCCTCGATGACAGAAACCTGGTAGCATTCTTTCATTTGATCCATCATTCGTGAGATGACCAAACATGGTCTGGTGAATGAGTGATTGAAAGCTTGAATGATTCAGTCTTTCTCCTAGGTTATAGCTAGATACTATAGATAATAATGCACACTGTATATTTAAAAGGCTGGAAGAAATGACTTTAAATATTTTCCTCATATAGAAATGAAAATATTTGAGGGGATAAATAAGTTTAAACTGACTTAAATATTTCACTATGTGCAGATGTATTGAAACATCACAAGTGACCATCAAATATGGACAATTTTAGGGTTTGTGTCAATTAAAAATAAATTTTGTTTAAATTAAAAATTCCTGGCCAGGTATGGTGGCTCACACCGGTAATCCCAGCACTCTGGAGGCTGAGGCAGGAGGATCATTGTGAGTTCGAGACCAGCCTGGGCTACAAAGTAAGCTCAAGGCCAGCCTGAACTGCATAGCAAGACCCTGTCTCAAAAAAAAAAAAAAAATTCCTTCTCCTAAGCCCCATCTTTTTATAGTATTTCTAGGAAGTACTATAAATCAACTTAGTCTATTATGTCTCTCTCTTTAGATAGCTCAGATCTGTCCTTTAATTTTGGCGTTTATGAAAATCCCCAGCAAACCTCATTGAAAATGTGGATGTCCAGTTGCTGTAATTGGGGTCTGGAGTGTCCTCCAAAGGCCCAGGAATTAAAGGCTTGGTCCCATTGAGGGTGGTAGAGGCTAAAGGAGAGGGGACTGACTGAGATAAGTCAGGTCATTGAGGGAGTGGCCTTGAAGGAGATATTGGAATCCAGACCCTTTCCTCTTCCTTTCTTTGCTCCAGCTCTCCTCTAATGTGCACTCCCACCACTATGTACTGCGCCATCACAGGCCCAAGGCAACAGAGTCAAGTAATCATGAACTGAAGCCTCTCAAACTGAGTCCAAATAAACCTTTCCTCCTTTAAGCTTGTTCCCTCTGGTATTTTATCACTACAACAGAAAGCTAATACACCATCCCCGCCAAACCTACAGAACTAGTCTCTAGAGATAGATCACAGCCAGTTTCATTTTAAAACAAATTGGGATTCTGATATTGGGATAGAGTTGACGACTGTTGCTACTCTGGGTAGAATTTTTAGACTTCATCGACAAGGAATAAGGATCGTTATTAAGCATGTGGACTTGCAGTTTCTCTCTATGATCTTTTTTCAACTCCTCTTTTCCTCCTTGCTAGTTTCCACCTGGTTACTTCCACTTGTAAGTGATTCCCCTTGGTGAAGATTCCCTTAACATGCAGGATATGCGCTGTGAATGTTGTCTGCTTGCGGTCCTTGCTTCTCTTGTCTATAAAAAAGGGGGGATTTTCTTCAGAGTACTAATATCTAGAATATACAAGAACTCAAAAAAAAAAATTAAACCACCTAAAATTAAAGACACAGTCAAGAAATGGCAAGAGAAATGAACAGATATTTCACTGAGGAAGAAATACAAATAGTCAATAAATATTTGAAAAAAATGTTCAACCCTTCTGCCCATTAGAGAAATGGAAATTACAAACCCCTAAGTTTCCATCTTATTCTGAAAGAATGGCAATCATAAATAAAACAATAAATTCTAACATGGATGTGGTGGGAAAGAAAACCTTTCATTGTTGGTGGGAATATAAACTAGTAGGACCATTAAGACAATCAGTATGGAAATTTTTTAAAGTGCTGAAATCAGACATTCTGTATGACCCAGCTATCTCTCTTCTAGGTATTTTCCTTAAAGAGCTTTTGACATCATACTATACTAATACATGCATACCAATGTTTGTAGCAGCACAATTTGTAATAGCTAAATCCTGGAAATGGCCTGTATACCCATCAGTAGTCGGCTGGATAAAAAAAATATGGTATTTATGTATAATCGAATACTACTCAGCTATAAAGAATGACAAATTTGAGACATTTGTAGGAAAATGGGTGCATATAGAAAATACAATGTTGAATGAAATAAACTAGGCACACAGGATTAAATACTGTTCAGTATCATTTGAGTGAGACAAAGTACAAGCAAAGAGAATAATAAAGGATAGATAGGAGAGGGCAAAGGGGTGTATCTCTTGCAATCAGGAAGAGGTCCAAGGGAAAAGGGCAAGGGGTGAGGAGGAAGGGGAGGGGAAATAAGAAGAATTAAAGTATGCCATGAGCAGGAACTTATGAAGAATGTAACCATTATATCCCCTGACATGAGCTAAAATTAATAATATCAACAAGAATGAAAATTGGGGATAGGGAAATTAGAGAAGGAAGGAGGGAAGCGGTAAGGGAGGGGACTGAAAAAAAGAAACCCTAGTATGTACATGTAGCCACTCCCAAAGATGACTGTAAACTGCATATACAGCAAACACATACTAGAAAAAAAAGAAAGAAGGAAAAAAGGAGTTGAAAAGATGCCAAAGAGCAGTCTGGAGAAGTGTCAATAATGAATAATCCAACAAACTCTGTCACAACACAGTGTGATATATTATTGTGCATAATGCAAAAATTAATATATATCATGCATTTAAATTAGTGAATGTGATGTACACTCTGTGGTGTGATGATGGGGCAGCATATATAGTGGTGGACAAATATCTTCATTGTTCCTAAGAGAGTTTCTCTGACATTATACATCTGGCTTTATAGGGAGAGAATATTCAGACTCGAAGGCTCTGGACTGTGGGGTCCAGTAAATGGCCTTCCTTTTATTCCACTGTGACCCTCTTCAGCCAGCCCCTACATCATGATGAGTTTAGGAAAGGCATGGAGAGCGCTGGTCCTGGTGTCCAGGTATGATTAGGTGTGGCAGATGAGACGCAGGTTGCCATTTTTCTGCAGCTAGATTCCATCTGAAGCCAGCAAGAGCATCTGAACCATGGGGAGATCCTTCCATTTCTGAGGCCAGAGCTGGCCCTACCATCTAAAGGAGATGATGAGAAGCACAACAGGAAGCCCCAGACACAGGTAGGAAGTCATATTGATTAAGTGTCTACTGTGTACCGGTATTAGTTACTTTTCTGTCATTGCTGACACAAAATACCCAACATCCAAAGTTAAAAGGTGAAAAGGTTTATCTAGCTCACATTTTGCAGAGGTTTCAGTTCATAATTGACTGACTCCATATGCAGACTACCCACCCCAGAGCAGGTGTAACACTCATACCCTTAATCCAAGCATTGGGTCATGAATTAATCACAAGCTCTAGATTCAGTCACCTCTGAAGGGCCCACAACTCATGACTGCATGAGGCTTTGGAGGGACATCCAGATAGAAACCATAACAATACCTGAGCTGGGTTGAGACCTTTTACCCTAATACCTCTAACAGGGACAATGTGCAAGATAGACTGGTGTTGTTCCCATTTTACAGAAAAGATGAGCAAAGTACAGAGAAAAGTTACTCTCAGTGTGAAAACAAGTGTTCAGGCAAGGTCTATCTGATTCCTAAAGTCAGGGACCTTCTATCCATAAGGTATTGGGAGGGCCACGTCCTTTGGAGATAGGCTTGGAGTGGGATCCTGGTCCTGCCACCATGTATCTGAATTGGTGGGTCATCTCTGTCTCTTCTGGGAGCCTCAGGTTTCTCGTATGTGATGAGGAAAATATAACCTATGTTGTAGGAATGTTCTGAGAATCCTATGAGACGGCTCTGGCAGCTGCTAAGTTCTAGGTCTGTGATAACTATGCTTATTTTAGAGAGAAGCAGCTCAGTTGTGGGGCACTGCTGAGCAGGAGAGAGCTGTGTAGGGGTGAAAAGTTGTATACGTATTGCTCCTGAGTTTGGGAAGTTTTCTCAGGATGCTGGCTGTTGATAAACGTGAATACAGCCGCCTGCCTAGTTCCACAACTGCTGCCGCACTCTCAACTCTGCCCTGGTGTGTTGAAATTTAGGATTTTTTGTTGTTACCACATCATTATCCAGCCTGACTTGACTGATATGTGCATATTCATTCCCTTCCTGTTGTGGCTGAGTTCCTCATCCTTTGAGTCTTGTTGGGAGGCAGGACCTTCCTGTATGTGGCGAAAAGGCCAGACAACTTTCCCAGCATCCTTTGCAGCCCAGGTACATAGCCAAGGCCAACAGAGATGGCACCCTGGCTGCAGTGCTGCCATGCTAGCTGTGTTGGTAGTGGCTGTAGTAGTGGTCTTTCTGGGGTGGATCTGGAGCAAGAGTTTTTGCTGTGATTCTGGGTGTTGACCTCTTTTTTCGTGGTTGCTTCGTAAGTCTGGTTCTCCAGGTTTCCTGACTATTCTGTGAGCAACCCAGAGATCTTTCCATACATTCTCTGTCAGCTTAAATCACCTAGTCCATTTATATTACTTGTGACTAAGTGTCTTGGACTAAGACAGCCGGTTAGAGATGAATATGGGGGCAGCAGTGGAGGCAGGATTGAGAGGGAAGGAGCAATCAAGAGGTGACAGATTTTCCTACCCCTTCCCAAGCTTGCTTCTTCAGGAGTGACTCTTAGATATCTTAACCCAGTGCAAGCCAAAAATACTTAACAGAGGGGATCTGGTTAGACTTGGTCAGCCTTTGGCTGTATGGACTTCACTTTCCTCATCTGTAAAATAGGGCAAATAATAAGAGCTCACTTACAAGGTGGATGTGAGGAATATATTTGAAAAAGAATGTATCTGGTAGATTTCTAGGAATGACAAAACAAAGATCTGGCCCAAGTCTACCACATGACTATTACAATAGTTCCCCTCATTTGTGGGGAATACATTTAAAGACACTCAGTTTGATGCCTAAAATTGCACATAGTGTTTAACCCTATATACGCTGTTTCATTTTTATTGTAGATCTTAGCAACTTCAGCATACATTTTTTTCCTTATCAAGCTGGGAACTTTCATCTTTTTTACTCAGAGGAAACACTTTACATCTTTCCTTTGGTATATGTGAATTGTCAACTCCTTATGCTGAGATTTGGAGTTATTATTATTACAATAAGGATTGTTGAACATAAGCAGTATTATCGCACAGTAGTGGGTCTGATGCCCGAGAAGGTTACTAATGGATGGGTAGTGTATACAGTGTGTATTCCCTGGACAAAGGGATGATTTACATCTCAGATGGGACAGAGTAGGACAGTGCAAGAGTTCATCATGCTACTCAGAACTTTAAAACTTATTTCTGTAATTTTCCATTTAATATTCTTGGACTAAAGTTGATAGCAGATAACTGGAGTCATGGGAAGCAAAACATTGAATGAGGTAGGACTCCGTATAAATGTTAATTTTATGCTTCTCTGGAAAATCTTGGGTGGCATAACCAGGTAAAATAGAACCCAAGCCTGTTCTGTCACTTCTCTCTTAGAAGGGCACAGATCAGTCCTCTCAGTTGAGAACCATCTGAAGTTCTGCTCAAGGTGCGAGACACCAGCCTTAAGATAATGAAGATTTATAGTAGGCTTGGTAAACATAGAAAAGCATAGCGATTAGAAAAGGCATTAGAGACTATTTCAATCAACCCTCTCACTTTACCAAGTTCAGAGAGGGTGAGGCACTAACATCAGAGTCATACAGCAAATCTGCAGCTGAGTTTGGGGTTGGCATGGTGATCTTTTCATCCTTATATTGGCTATAATCTGAGGAGAGAGTTGTGCTGCACCCAAGATTGCAAAAACGAACAGGGAATGAGACAATTTTCTCTCAGAGCATCCACCCCTGTTTCGTAATAACCTATGAACCATGGATTCTCACTCCCTCCTAGAGAGAGATCCTGAGAGGCCCCTTCTGCTTTGCTTTCTCAGCCATCTAAAATACTTTATTGAGAAAGGGTGAAAAATTGCTGAATTGATCTTTTTAAATGAGCACGAATCTGAACCAAAGACATTTGGAGGAAGGGAACTTTCTCATCAAAGTGGCTGCCAACACCCACCCCCAGCTGAAGCGCTCCCTTGTTCTCACCCACTCTGCCCCAGATTCATGGGCCGCTTTCCGAATCGTTGGCAATTTTCTCTGCACTGTCCTGACAACCCTCGGCCATGAAATTAAAAAGCTAGTTACTGAATCTTGCTCCTAATGGCTTTGTCCTTGCCAGCCGTGCAACAGGGAAATCTGGAAGAGGGAGCCTCCACTTTTGCCTGCAGTGGGCTGAAATGCCACCAGAATGACAATGGGATTCACAGTGGGAGGAGGAGAGAATGTACAGTTTGCCAGGAATGAATGAATGAAAGAAAGGGGGAGAAAGAGTGGACTTGGGGCTGCAAATTGAAAAATTCCAGTGTCTCAGCAGAAGCCCTGGGGGGCTCAAACTGCTGAGAAGGCACATTTCCCCACACCAGTGCCCTCTGGCCCTGGGCCTGTGTCCAGCGCTCAAAACAGAGGGGTGGAGAACTGGAATTTGAGGGAGGAAATGGCTCCAAACTGGGGCAAGCCCCAGGAGACCAACCCACCTGGCCAGCTTGCCATCTGGCCAGGCCCTCCTGCGTCTCCCGAATGCAGACATCGGTACTAATGCCACACAGCACCCCCTCCCAGGGAATGCTGAGAAATCCCTTAAATCAAAGGAATTTTTAATTATCTTTAATTAAGAAGAAACTTTCTGGCCCTCTTATTTCCCAGGACTTGCCATGACTCTGCATGGAAGGGCAGGTCTTTCAGCATAGTGGTGGAGGTCTACTGAACTTAGCATTATCAAGTATAGCCCATTCCAATGTGCATGATTTAGTCAGTCTCTTTTCTGTTGCTGTTTCTGTTGTGGTGGGGCTCCTGAGATAGGGGTGTCCTGAAAGTGCAGGAGACTGAAGCATGGCCTTGTTGCTTTCTGTGTCCCAGTCTTTGACCTCAGTACCCACACTAGCAAGGGGCCAGCAAGCGTTTGTTGGATAACCGACTAGAAACAACTGCATTCAGAGAGATCTTTTTCTGTCTCAGCTGTGCCTGAGACTCCTAGACAGACATCCTGATGTGCAGAGGGAACTGGAGGGTAGCGTCGGGCTGAGTCTCCAGAGGTGAGCTGAGAGAGGCTGGAGCTACAGCCTCAGGACTTCACGGCCAAGAAACCTAGAGCAAGTTGCTTAATCTCCTGAGTCTGCCTTCTTATCTATAAAACAAGGATCACCATGGCGACTGCCCAGAGGGTAGCCGATAGATTAAACAGAATCTTGCATGACCTGTGCTTGTCATGTGGTTAATGCTTGGTCCCACTTGCATATTGGAATTAGTCTCATTGCTGGACAGGCCTGATGTTGATGACCCTGTGGAAGTTGTGTTAATCCTTGCTAATGAATGAATGCATGAATGAATGAATCCATTCATTCATTCATTCATTCAAATATTTAATCCAGTACCTTCTCTTGCAGCTTTGTCCTGGGAGCAGGGGTTGTAATATTAAGTACAAGTTATTGTAGTTTTAGGTCTTGGAGCTTGTAGGTCTACAACAAGCATACAAATAAGCAAAACCAAAATCATCTTGGAACAGAAAAGCAGGGGTCAAGGAAAGTCTCTTTTGGGATGGATTTGAGCTGAGACCGAGGTAACAAGGAACCAACCATACTTTCACCTGTGGGAGGAAAATCCTCAGGGAGGCTGCAATTGTGCAGAGGCCTCGAGGTGGAACAAGCCTGGCTTGGTCAAGGGGCTGCATCAATAGAGCAGTGAAATGTGGGTAGCAGATAAGGTCGAGTGGGGACCTGCAGCAGTTTGGGTGTAAGGGCTCTGAGAATCCACTGGAAATGTCATTTCACACTGTTTGGAATAGGAAATGCGGGAAGTCTGCTTAGATGATTGGAGCTGGGTCAAAGCCCAGAATATGTGCTGGATATAGATTACTCTCAACAGTAGCTCCTTACAGGTTAACTTGGCACTCTTATTTCCCAGGACTTGCCATGACTCTGCATGGAAGGGCAGGTCTTTCAGCTTAGTGATGGAGGTAGACTGAACTTAGCATTATCAAGTATAGCCCATTCCAATGTGCATGATTTAGTCTCTTTTCTGTTGCTGTAACTGAATATCTCAAGACTGAGTAATTTATAAAGAAGGTAGGTTTATTTAGCTCATAATTATGAAGGCTGGGTAGTCTAAGAGCTTGGTGGGGCCACTGGCTACATCATTACGTGGCAGAGAACATCATATGGTAAGACAGAACAAGTGTGCTGTTTTCTTCTTATAAAGGTACTTACGCCCTTGGTCCCCACTTTCATGTCTTCATCTTATCCTAATTACCTCACAAAGCCCCATTACCAAACATTATTAACATATTGTCTTTTCCACTTTCATGTGCCTGGGACACAGTACCCACAATGGAACACAGTATCTACAATTTAAAGAAGGAAAAGTTTGTTTGGGCTCATATTTTCAGTCCATGGTCTCCTGGCTCCAAGGAGAAGGGAAAGCTGCTCATGTGGTGGTGATTAGGAGCCTGAGGGAGTTGGAGGTGGGGGCAGATATGCTTTGTGAGGTTATGCCCTCAATGACCTGCCTCTAACCAGTCCCACCTATTCTGGGATGGATTACCATCATTAATAGTCATATGCCAACCTGACCTGAGTAAGAACTACCTAATAGGTTAGCAAAGCTCTGAGTGTGTGTGAGGGTGATTGATGTGTAGGGCACAAACTGGGGAGCGAAGACCTGTCCTGGATGTCTGTGACACCAATTAATAAGCTTGTAGCCTGGATGGAATAAAAAAAAAAGAAAAGAAAATCTTCAGTTTTTTTTCAGAGGCACCTTGGTCTTAGGCACTGCCTTTGACATTGCTCTCTGGTTCCTTCAGGCTTTTAGCATATTCTCGAGGTTCTGAGTCAGACTCACACCAGTGACTCTGCAGTGAACTTCCAGGCCTTCAGACTTTGACTGCTGTCTCTCCAGCAAGCAGATGATCATTTTGGATTTTTCACTCTGATTCTATAGATGGGACTTTCTCCCTTCTGATCCTATTTGTCTATCAAATAAATCCCTTGTATAATTGTACACATATTTTATATTGATTTTGTTTCGCTAGCAAATCCTAATACACTCATGAATTTGGGGATTATTTTTCCAACACATGAATTGTAGGAGTAATACCTAAATTGTAGTAGTGCATATCTCCCCAACTTGGGGGGAAACACCTGTATGGAGAGCTGGACTTTTCTCCTACTCTTCATGCATGAGGCACATAGCAGTGCTTCTGTAAGGACCTACCGGAAGTGAAGCCAGTGTTGGTGGCAGTGGTCAGGTCATGTCCATAGTGGGCCTATCTTGGAGACTCCCAGGCTGAACTCACCACACAATAAAGCTTTCCCTGGTCAAGCAGAGGCCCTGCAGCCACCATAGTCATCCAATTTTGTGTCCCAAGGTCATACTGACATGATCAGTGAATTCACAAAGTGATGCTACCTTGGGCTCAAGCAACCAGAGGGTTGAAGGTTTCTATTGATGTGGAAGCTGAGCCTGTTTCTACTGAAAGCCAAGAAGTCAATCCAGCCTCATTCATTCATTCATTCATTGAGTTAACTCATTCACTGAATTAATGTCTAGCACCTAGTATGTACCATGCATTATGTTAGTGCTAGACTGTGTACTAAATGTGTGGAACTACACAGTGAAGAAAATAGAAGAAATCATTACAGTCCTCAAGGCATCAGTATCTGGCCAAGGGGAGTAAACAGATATAAACGAAATGCATAATAGAACAGAGTCTACAATATATATTACAGATCAAGATGTGGTCAAACCTGAGCTAAGGGGACAGGTGTAAATGGCTTGGGAAAGTTGGAATCCCAAAATGATTGAATCATATGAGGTTTTCATTATGAATACTATATGTGACATTAAAGAAATAGGGAAACTAAGTTATAGACAAAGTCTGAAATTTGGATAGTAAAGAGATAGCTGAGGAACCCTGCTGTGAAAGAGAGTGACTAAATTGAATGTTCCATTGACTGTAAACACAAAGACAAGACAGATGACACATCTGTGGAGCATCCCCCTCCATTCCAGGCGGGGATAGCAGGGCTGAGTGCTCCAGACATTACCTGTCACCGGGAGGTTAATCTTAACATCTTGCTAGAACCTTCCTCTAGCAAGATGGTCCCTCCATCCTGCACCAAGGGAGGGTTAGCAAGGCTGCAAGTTCAGGCTTGTCTATTTTGTTTCTCTTCAAGATTTGACCTTGTTGTCAGATTTCTGTTGAGATTAACCCGGCTGAGTTTGAAGTGGATGTAGTTCACTCTCCAGTGGCTTAGGTTTTCACACTTGATGAAGTCAATTATCTCTACATCTTGGTGAAGCAGGCAGGGAGGAGATTTGTGTCTACAGAGTGATCCCATTTTAGATTAGGAAACATCGAATTCATGTTTGAGAAAAGAATACTATTTCTGTTTTGATTCTGATGTGGTGCTCATTTTGGTTTTGAGCTGTGCCCCATTCCAGAGCAAAATCCTCATTTCTTCCCCACCTCCTCCTCACCTTCTCCCTCTTCCTCCTTCTGTCTTTCTCCCCTCCTCCCGCACTTGCTCCTCTTCTCATTCCTTCCTCCTGGTGACTGCCTGCCTCAGTGGGAACCTCCCTTCTAATGGGAACTCTGTATCTGGGAGACAACCGAATGTGAGTGAGGACATGGCTCCGTGACCTAGCAAGACTGTGCTCAGCGTGGGCCCAAGAAAGCTTCTTTGGACAAGCTGGGACTTAACAAAGCCCTGAAATTTGGAAAGATCTGGAATTGGAGGCTAGGATCACCTGATTCTGATGGAGGGAGAAAGTGGCATAAGCTGCTCCTCTTCAAGTCCCCACGCCAACAGAACTAGCCTTCTCGTGTCCCGCTGCCCATCTTCACTGAAGCGCCCACCCATGAATGTTTCATGTTACATCTTTTCTCTTTCCTTCCTTGTCATTGAAACTGGCCAGGTCTCCCCTCCTTGCTCACTGCTGGGAAATTTCCCTTAGCATTCCCAGGAGAACCAAATGTCCCAGGCATGGTGGCAAAGAATATTCATGGTGGAAAGGACACAGACTTTGAAATCACCTTGACCTCAGTCTGGATCCTGACTTTGCTTGAGATTTTAAGTTGGGTTAAGTCCCTTGACAAGTTGATCACACTAGTCCTCTCATATAAATTAGAAACAATTGTTCTTTGTCCCTCAGTTAAATAAGATAATGCCTGAATAAATGGTCTGACACAGCTAGGACACCCTGAAAACATTAGTTCCAACTTTTCCATGGTTCATTTCAGCTAAACATGATGGCAAAGAAGACTACCCAAGGAGGCAGGAGGGTGAGAAACAATCAGATCAGGCTTGAACCCTAGTTCCTGGGTTTCAGGATGGGTAACCTTTGGACAGGTGACTTATCTATTTGAACTTCAGTCTTCTCCTCTGTAAAACAGCCCCTCCCCCTGCAATTGGCATGAAACTAGACACAGCACATGAAGTGCTGACTGCTATGTTTGTCACATAGAAAAGGCACTAGCATTGTTGTCATGGTAACTATGACTGAGCCATGGCCATGGATATCATTTTCCTGGTGGCATCAGGCAAGACCTTCACATCAACCTTAGAAAGAAGATGAAATGAATAGGAAATGGTGAACCATCTCTACTAAGTCTTTATTTGGAATTCACTACTGACTAATAAAAGTACCTATAGGCAAGAAGTCTGCTTGGAAGTAGCACCCAACAGCCACAATGGGTCTGATTTTCTAGAGTTGCCCTTTGGAACCTACATACCACATCCTGTCCTAAGAATTCATCTTGTGTCAAGTACAGAGTAACTATACCGAGTACAGCTGGTGTGCCTGGGCCCATCGTTCATAGACCTAAGAAACAAACCAGAACCATGATGGCAACTCATGAGCCTGCTTCAGGTGGGTCAGGCCAGGGTGCTTTCTTTAGCTCCCTATTAGAGTAACAGCAGCAGCCAAGATAAAAGTTCAATGTGCCAATTATCTTTGTGTTTCGGGGTGCTTCACAGGATTGAATGAATGACTTCACCGAAGAGTCCATGGAATACTGTTGTGTGAAACTGAAAAAAGAAAGAGACTCAGCTTATATGGTGGCAGCATCCTATGTTTTGTAATCAGAGCTGCAAGGGCCATGAGTCTTCCTCTGGACATGGTGGCAGGGATTCTCACATTTCACAGATCCACAGGGCATGAGTCGTAGTCAGACAAGAATCAGCCTCCAGAAATAGAACTACTTGCAGGGAAACTGAAAGAATATATACTTGGACATATTTTCATGCCTCTTCACAGGCTTAAACTGAATGGTGGTAATACAGCCTGTCCTGATTACATATTATATAGGTCATGAAACTGGTGTGGGCCAGGAACGTACCTCCCATGCTATTTTGTGAAAATTATTATCATTATTATAAGAAAAACAGAATCAGCTCACATTATGCCAGGTCATTTTCTAATACATCACAACTCTATGAGGTATGGTGCTAGGGTTCCCATTTTACAGGGAGGAAAACAGAGGCCTGAAGAATAAAGGCTAGGACCAAGAGATCATATTTATAGACCCTTGTGCTCCCAGCCATCAGAGAGCTTACACTCCAGTGACAAGGTCTTTAGGTTTGGAGAATGAATAAATAAGTTGATCACCAGATATAGGCAGACCACAGTGCATGACAATGTCGAGCAAAGGATAGATTAAAAAAAAAAGTTTAGAAAGGAGGGTATATCAGAGCCTGAAAAGACTGACTAGCATCCAATAGTAGACCAAGATGGAAGGAAAAAGAGGGCCAGAGCTCCCAGTGGAAGTCACTGCTCAGCAAAAGGATTAGAAGCAAGTCTGGATAAAAAGGAAAGAGTTCTAGAATCTATAATGGAGACTCATTCATGAAGGCAGAGCTGGAGAGGGAAGATAGAGCTGTTGGAAAGACTCAAACGCAAAAGTGGAAGAACTGAGTTTATTCGGTCAATATGAGACAACAGCTGTTGTCTGGAGTAGTGGTAGCCCAAAATGTTGCTTTATTTCTTGGCTTAGGAAAATAAGTAGGAAGCACACGTGGTCTTTGGAGTTTGGCAATTCTAATTTTAATCTTGATGTTCTCCAGAGTTTGTTCTGAGTCTACAAGGAAGTTACCAAACTTCTGTGAATGCAGGGTGTAATTATATGTATTTGATAGGTTTTTGGAGAGAATAAAATGTGGTAATGTATGTACAGTATGAGGTATATAGTAGGTCCTTGAAGGGAGTGGCCAATATGATTTATTAACCATAATAAACTCCCCTGTTTATCATCATTTCTGGATCTGTCTCTAAAAGTCATGCTTTACCAAGACCTATCCCTCCTGAACTATAAATATAAAGATTCTTTCTGGATGAGCTCCTTCTCAATCCTCAAAGACCTATTTCAAAAAGTTTCCTACGTTTGAAAACCTTTGCCAATTTCCCCAGTGTGAAACAGGTCACCTTTTCTGCCATGCCTCCATTTGGGCCCTTATCACATTCTGTAGAACTTATGTTCATTTGTGGTCTATCTTCTCAGCTGGACTAGGGGTGCAACACTGCTACATTCCCTCACTTAGTGGTCCTCCATGTGAACCCTGGCGATTCTCAGACCACTTCAATGGCTATTTTAGATGAAAATCATGTTTATAATATATCTAGGATGCAACTTTCCTCTTTTATCCTACTGTCATTTGCACTGATGGATAAACTGTGGGCACCTGAGTACTATTCAAGGAAATTGCACCTACTTATGCAAGAGTCATTGTGATCTTCACTGTTGCATATTCTCAGTGAAATGTGTTAGTGAGCCTTTTTTTTTGTTATTGAGACTAAATACAAAAGGGGTTTATGATTTCAGTGGGTTCACTCCATGGTAAGGCAGACACAGTGCAGTGGAAGGGTATAACTGGAGAAAGCCATTTTCAATGCCCAGCAGTCAGGAAAGAGAGAGATGAAAAGAGCTGAATGAGAAATATACCATCTCAGTGACTTACCTTCTCCAGCTTGATCCCACCTCCTAAGACCACAAGCAAACATGCAGATCAAATGCTCCCTGATCTAATCATCTTAAAGCCCTACCTCTCAACCCCTGAGCCTTTTGGGAGGGGGGCATTTTTCATTTAAACCATAAAAAAATGCATGCAAGTTTCACCTGACAATGTCCTTAATACAGCAATAGAATGACTAATTTTAAAACTTACTAATCCTCGCTTACATGTCTGTTTAATAATCTGTGTGAAGGTAGGAAGTGTGCATAAAGGGCTTATGTTGCATGCTGAGAACAATGATTGAAGGTGATGGGCAGCGCATGTGTGATGCTTGCATTTTAGCTGAATTAGGCACTTTTTAATGGAACATCATTTCTATCTGAAAGAACAAGTCATAAACCATGGTTATTCACATGTGAATATTTGGCAGTTGTTTTCTCAAAAATTAACCAAATAAGCCTGTATTTTCAGAGAAAGCAACTGGCAATGTTTGTTGTCAGTGATAAAATTAAAGCTGTCAAGTGAGAATTAGAAGTTGGGAGAACTTTGTGTGCCACGTGGAGTTTGACAACTTCCCATTACACATCTCTGAAAGGATCTGAGCCAATACTGATGCGCATTATTTTTTGATATTGTATAATGAAACGTGTCAATATGTGAAAGAGCTGTGTAAGGCAATTAGTTTCCAAGTGAACAATGTATGATGCTATTAAATGATGCATGAGTGAAAGAGCCATTCAAAGTGCAAGACCAACCAGTGTAGTTTAATGGGGCAGAGTAAAGTTCATTAACACGCGTTCAGATTTTATACATTGCAACAACCTTTAGCCATTTGTCAAGCTTTAGCATACTATTAAAGAAAAGTATCCACAATTACACAAAAAGACTATTAGAATAATTCCTTTTCTAACTATCTATCTGTACATAATGGTTTAGATAAAAAATGTCTTCCCAAAGTCTTATGTGTTTGGAAGGCGAATGGATCACAGAGGCACTGTGCTCATGGGGGATTCATCCATTGATGGGTTCACAGAGGCACTGTGCTCATGGGGGAGTCATCCATTGATGGGTTCACAGAGGCACTGTGCTCATGGGGATTCATCCATTGATGGGTTCACAGAGGCACTGTGCTCATGGGGATTCATCCATTGATGGGTTCACAGAGGCACTGTGCTCATGGGGATTCATCCATTGATGGGTTCACAGAGGCACTGTGCTCATGGGGGAATTCATCCATTGATGGGTTCACAGAGGCACTGTGCTCATGGGGGAGTCATCCATTGATGGGTTCACAGAGGCACTGTGCTCATGGGGATTCATCCATTGATGGGTTCACAGAGGCACTGTGCTCATGGGGATTCATCCACTGATGGGTTCAGCAGATGAATGTGCTGTTAGGTGGAGTCTAGTTGAAGGTGGGTCATGGGAGGGGTGTGACCTGGAAGAGTATATTCTTGCCCCTAGTTCCTCCCTTTTCTCTCTGTTTGCTAGCTGCCATGAGGTGACCAACTGTATTCCTCTAGACCTTTCCACATTCCCCTTTCTGCCTTGAAACAAGGTGATTATAGACTGAAGCCTCTAAAAATTGTGAGCTCAAATAAACCTATCCTTCTTTAAATTGTGAGTATCAGATATTTTTTCCTAGGAACAGGAAAGTGACTAATGCAATATGTGAGCTCAGGTTTTCTTTAACCATGATAACCAAAATAAGATACAGCACCACATTGAATGTAGAAGCAGATGTGGAATTCCAGCTGTCTTTGAGTAAGCCCAACATTTAAAAGATTTGTAAATATGTACAACAGTGTCACCCTTCTCATTAAATGTCTCTTTATTCTGTAAAAAATATAGTTCATTTTCACAAAATGTTATATGCTACCATGTAACAAATTTATTATTGCTACAAATATTCTTTTTTTTTTTTTTTTTGCTGGCTCTGGGATGGAACTCACAACCTCACGTTTACAGAGTGGGGCCTTAGCCATCTGAGCTAAACCTGGGAGCCAAATATTCTTAAATGAATGAATAAATAAGTATTTATGTAATTCTTCAGCTTTAATTTCTTAGCAGACACTCTTTAAGGTCCTCAATAATTTTTAAGAATCTAAATGGGTCCTGAGAAGGAAGAACTTGAGAGCTGATGGTCTAGCTCTTGAGCTGGTGCTTAGCGAGTGCTCTGTAGATAATGTGGTTTTTCAGACAGCCTAGTCCAGGTATCACTCTGTACGTTAGTCCACTTATCATTATTTCAAGGCACCCCCTGAGGAAGACAAAATTGATAAAGAAAAAAGGGTTTATTTAGCTCATAACTGTGGAGCCCAACAGTCCAAACAAGATGTCCCTAGTGATGATCCCATGAGGAAGAAATCAAGAAGTTGGGGAGACAGGAGCCCCAGAATTCCTTTTGAAGGCATTTCCCTAGTAATCTGAAGACCTCCCACTAGATCCCACCTCACACTGCTGATTAAGCTGCCAATATGTAATACTTTGGGTGGACAAATATTCAAACCTAGCACTTTGTTTATCTGTTCTTCAAAAGACAGTCTCTAGACTGCCTGGTCATCTCCCTATGTCTTTTAGTAGGTGCTGGACTTGGTGACCTTGCAGCTGAGTTTCTGTTGCTTGGTTTATGTTAAGTGGGATTACTCATGAGGACTCACGTCCACATCTCAAATTGCTTCTGCAGACTGCAGGTTCTAATCCCATTTGTTTTCTGCCTTTCTTGCTGGGTTTAGGCCAGATTGGGAAGCCTATGGAACTGCTGAGACTGTAATTTGCAATTAAATTTCAGAAATGTTAGGAGTCAACTCTGGGGCAACCATGGGCTATTTTTAAAGACAGACCATTTCAAAAGAGAGCAAAGGTGGGCCACTTACCACTCGGCCTTTCTTTGCCTGGCTCACATAGGAAATGCTGACTCTGCTCTCCTTGCTCAAAGGCAGAGAGAGGTGGGGGAGCAGTGACCTTTCCCTGACACACGGTAATCCAATCTCCCCTCTTTCCTCTCTCCTTCCCCAGCTGATCCCTGTGGGCCTGAGAGAGAACATCTTCCCTGTCCGGGCTGAGTGGCTGCCTGTCATTAGAGCCAAGGCCATGATACACTGGAGGAAACAGTAATGGGCCCTGGAAAGAAGCTAATTAGCTAATGTAGCAAAACATATAAATAAAGAAACCCGACAACCTTCAAAGCTTTCAGTACCTGTGGAGGTTGTGGTCACCCTAGGGCTTTGGTGTCACCCAGTCCTTTTGTGAATGCTCCTTGGCTCCCTTGGCTTGGGTCTCAGTTGGGAAGAGACCATTGGGATACAGAGACAGTTATAGCTTTGGATGGTGACAAACACCCCATGAGGTGTGTTAGGGTAAATACCTCAGGAAGCAGTCTCTGAGACAGATGGTAGTTTTGGAAGAGGCTTAGAAGTGGATCTGTGAGGTAATCAGTGGGACGGGCAGGGCAGAGGGAGAAAGAAGGCTGTGAAGCTACTGAGACTCTAGACCTCCCACCCCACCATCCCCACCATCCCCACCCCTAGGAGCTCGGGCCACCCAGTCTCATTGTATTGAATCAAAGTGTCTCAACTTTGCTCCCCAACAATAATCAGTCATCGATTGGCAGCTACTTTCCAGGGAAGGCCCAGAACCCAAGGCCACATAGTTCCCTGTAACCCAGTGCTAATCCCAGAGAAGGACTTGATGAACAGCACCAGTGGCCACTGCTCCTAGAAGCCTGAGAACTGAGTGCCTGGATCCCCTTTGTACCCCAGAGAAGTCCACAGAGGGCAGCTGGAGGTCACCTGGGGATGCAGGGCATAGAGTGAAACAACTCAGAAAGTTTGCAGGAAGCAGAATTAACAGGGCCTTTGTTTCATTTTAAAAAGAAATGTTATTTTGAAGAAACTCATAGAAAACAGAAAATATTCAATGCATTATCTGTTGAGTGTTTGAATAAAAAAATGAATAAATGAGATCGTGTATGGGAATCTATTATATATAAAGAATGCTGTACGTATGCTGGGCCCCAGTTTTCACATCTGTAAAATGGGAATAACAATGGCACCACTGTCAAAGATATTTTGTGAGGATTAAATAATTTAATATAGGTGAATACCTAGAAGGGTGCTTGGTATTTAATAAAACCTCTGTGCATGTCCAAGCTTTCCTAGGGGTTGGTGGTCAGTGCTGTGGGACTGTGTTATTATTTTGCAAAGTGCTCACCTATTCCAGTAATCTCCAGATATAGTCCCAGAGCTGAAGGGCCCCAAAGAACACAGCTGTAAAGCAAGTGTGAGACAACCTTGGGGGCACACAGAGATGTAGAGTTTGGCTTCAGGTTTTGACTGGGACTCAGTTTCCCAAAATAAGGAGAATTGCAATTAATTTCCATGGTTTCTGTAGAGGGACACAGATAAAACTCCAAAGAAGGCATTTGCCTTATCTTAGTCCTCTCTTAATCCTGATTTCACAAAGAGAAAGGCTTAGGCTGGTTGGGGGGTGTCCCTAACACCTACTGCTGGCAATTCTTTTTAATGAAGTGACCAAGTGGCAGACTAGCCATCTTCCCAGGGCAGCACAACCTGACTCAGTGTCAGAGGCTCCTGGTGCTCTTATTTTTATGAGGACCATCTACTATGGAAAGTGCAACCTATTTTCCAATTACTGTGGTAGGAAACAGATTCTTCACATAAAATTTTCAAATAAAAACCAATAAGTTCACTTAAAGAAAGACGAGGGATGAATAAAAGCGCAGGTGGTATGTGAATACGGAGAACAGGAGAGGGCTTTTTGTGAAGGACTGAGTTCAGCATGTGCTGGGGCTTAGGCTCAGATAGGAAGTGATAAGGAGGCAGAATCAGAAAGAGCAGAGCCGGCTCCTTTCCTTATTCTCTGCTTATCACACATGGAATGTCCCGATGACCTCTTTCCTTGTGGCTCACCTCTGATTCACTGTTCCCATCCCGTCGTGTAGTACCATCCAGCACCACCTCCTTCACCAAGTCTGTGTGGAATTCTCCCCAGGGATGGTCACCACTCTCCCTGTGTGTATTAGCAGATTCCCTTTAGTGTGACAAAATACCCAAGAAAATCAATTTAAGAGGAGGAAAGATTTATTCTGGCTCACAGTTCTAGAGGCTTCAGTCCATATCCAAAACAACAGAGTCACCTCTTGTGGGGAGGTCGCACATCCTGGTAACAGCATATAGCGGAGGAGGCGTATTCACATCAGGAAGGCCAGGGAGAAAAGTGAGAGGCAGAAAGGGGCTGAGTTCCTAATATTCCCTTCAAGGAAACTCCTCAAATGATCTGGGGAAGACCTGTCGCTAGGCCCTCCTCTTAAAGTTTCACCGTCTTCCCAAAATGCTGTAGGCTGGGAGGCAGCCACTAGAGGACATTCATGACCCAATGAACATGGCTCCATTCCTATAGTCCTTTGGGGTGCAGTAAGTCTTCTCTGTTTTATAAGTGCACATCTAATGCCAGTCATCGTGGCCAAACAGAGTGCAGAGCATACTGTAGGTAGTCAGTACGAAATCACTGGGAATCTGCAGCTCACTAAACCGTGGCCAGATCATATTCACATGAACAGACTGAACTAAATATAGACAAGGAGATGGAAACCACAGCAAAATGCTGGGACCCACAATTGCCAAATTGTAGAGATTTCCTATGATATAAGACTTTGCCATTGTAATTACTCAAGCTAAACTTGGGAAATGGACATCAGAACTGTGTGGTATAAAACAGAGCTAGGCAGCCACGTTCAGTGTTTCTGAGAAGCCAGAGGTTCCTAATGGAGGTGGGGCCATCACAGCTCATGTCTTCAGCAGCTCTGTGTTGTCTCCAGAAGCCATTCACTCTTACCAAAGTCACCACCCTCGTTTGAATCTCAGGACCCTGCCATGTATCTCTCTTCGATTGTAGATGACCAGCTGCTGATCTCAGGAGGAAAGAGCACCTCTGATTACCATTCTTCCGTTGCCATTTTGGGATGGAGTTTGACTCACTGTTAAGCTTCCCAGGAGCTCTGATGTCATGCAGTGTGAAGTTTGAGCCCTAGCCCTCCATCGGTGGCTTGCGATTTTGAGCAAACCACCTTCCTCAGAGCCTCAGCTTCTTCATCTGTGAAGTGGGAATGGCCACCTCTCCCGGCAGGCTGTGGACACAGTGATGGGCTCAGTGACAGCAGCTGGCAGGAGCTGGATGGAGCTCTGGATCTTTGTCATCGTGCTTTGAGGTGCTGTGGGTTGAGGGTAAAGATAATAGAGGAAAGGGTTCTTCTGTCCCATTGTAATGGGTGGACATAAAGGGCAACGCCCTATTAAAAGGGAGAAATCCCAGGATTTGTCATTCTCTCATTTTACTGGGCATAAGTATAGTATGAAGGTTCTTGCTAAAACACAGATTTCTGTGTGCCCAATTCCAGAGATTCTGGGTGGGGCCAATGAACCTGCAAATACTCCCTTGTGGGAGACCACCAAGTTGCTCTCTCCTGAGAAATGAAGCCCCTTGCCTTGATCTTTACTTGACCTTTACTTTAGTCCTACTCACTGAGATACGCAAAGCTGTCTTTAGTAAACCTAGATATTCCCTTAATTGGCCAAAAGAATGTGATTGAGTCTGGCCAAGATGCCAACATGTCTCATTGCCCCACATGGGCAAGAATTGCACTTCCTACTGACACTAGAATGGGCGCTTGAGCAAGAGTCTGTGAGATTCCAGGGCTAAGACAAGAAATAACATCTCAGCTGAGGCCATGGCACTCAAAAGAATAACACTTTCCTGGCAATAAAGGTACCAGCCTTGCAAACATCAAGCTATCCATTGTACTGCTAACCAGAGGGCCCCTGTGCCTAGTACAAAATTGCTATGTTTCTCCTTACAGCCAAAGATTGCAAAGTTTCTTTTCCCTAGCACTCTGAAGTGTCTCCCACTCGCTTTTCTGATTGATACCAATAAAAACCATGAACTTTTGGACTCATGGCCATTTGCTCCACAGAGAGCCTTGGGTCATCCCAGAGCTTGTCAACTGCAGAACTTTCTCTCTTTGGCTTTATTTGTATCCATGTGTCATATTTCCAGGTGGATTAGACTGACACCCTTTGTGGAAATTTTGGTAGTCCCTCAGGCTTTCTGGCAGGGGTTCCCAGCAATACCTGTAAAAGCCTTGCTTTCAATTGCAAGGCAGACTGGCCTAGTCCAAAGGTCATAGATGAGGGATAACCACTCAAAATGGAGAGATTACCACATAAACATCCAGATTTCTAGATCTATAGGGGAAATCAAAGGCATTGGAATTCTTGGTCTGCTTTCCTAGTTGATAGCAAAGGGCAGGAGGTGACTTGTATCAGCTTCCTTTTGATTAGGCTACTGTATCCGGGACCCCAATGATTTAATGTCCTGGCCCAAACCTGGCATTGCTTGTGTTTGTGTTTGTGACCCTAACTGGTCCAGTTTCCTTATACCTGGGTCAGGAGACTGAGGGACTCACGAGTAGACAGCTAGTTGTGGATGCCCCAGTTCGTGGTGGCCTGAAGATCTGAGACCTGAGAGTGGGCTGAGATCCACAGCATGAGGGTTTCTGGGGCCTGGCGGGGATTAAAGCCTAGCAGAGGCCACAGAAGGGCAAACAGCCAACTGCAAGGGGAGACAAAGGCTGTCCCTGAGGCAGGGATGGAGCCTAACATAACATAGATAGAGAGGGGAGAGAGAAAGTGAAAGGGATTTATCATAGTCCTAAGGTCCAGAGAGCTGCTGGGGGTGACTTTGTGTGTGTGTGTGTGTGCGCTTGTGTTTGCCAGGCAGGCACTTGTGCCACTGAGCTATATCCTCTGCTGAAGGTGATATTTGACCTCTTATGGAGTGAGCATCCCTGAGGCTATTGGAATGACAATGAGGGAGAGGCAGAGGGAAAGAGAGACAGATGAATCAGTAGATACTCACCTCACCTAGGGCTGTCAGAGAAAACAGAGGCTGCCTGGTTAAATTTGCATTTCTGATAAACAGTATTTTTAGTACAAGTATACCCATGCAATACTGGGGACACACCTGGGGTAAAAAGAACATTATTTATTTATTTGAAATTCATATTTAAATGAGCATCTTGTATTTTTATTTGCTAAATCTAGCCACCCTCATCCTAGCCCTCCTTTAGGCTTAAAAACCTGGCTGGGTTTTTGAGTTCTTGCAACCAAGGAATCTCAAGGGAGGCAGGCAGTTGTGTAACTGGGGCCCAGAGAGAATTGAACTTGCCCGGGGTCACAAGGGTAGCAAGCCATGGTGGCTGGAATAGAACTTAGATCTGTGTCTCAGCATGCCTCTGCAACCTCTTCCCAGCCCTTCCTAGTATTTGGCCTCTAAGGGAAGAGTTGGGCCATGACAAATGAGGAGGATGTGAAGCTGATGCAGCAGAATTAGGTTTGCGAAGAATGTGGAGCAGCAGAGAGCAAAGGGGACTGGGACTTGTGGCCTTTTTGACTGATGGGTGACACTGCTTCTTTACATTGGTTAGTAATTGAGTCTAATTTCTTTTTCAAGTGCTAGCGATTGAACAGAGGACCAGGTACATCCTTGACAAGTGTTTTATTACTGAGCCACATGGTAGCCCTCACTCTAAGTATTTATCAAACATCCTCCAGGTCTGAGGTTCTGTGCTTATTTCTCTGACTTCTGAAGAGTATGATAGCATCATTGTTTACCCATTTTATAGAATAAAAGAGTGAGGCTCAGAAAGACCCAGGTCTGGGAGCCACAAAAGTTCAGGTTCTCTTTATCCAGACCTCCTGTATAGTATGGAGCCCCATGAAGCTCACAACAGAGGCCTGTCTGCTCCGGTGCTTGGTACAGACTCAAACCTACCTTTCCACTCATTCTGAGCAAGCTTCCCCATCTCACTCTCTCTGAACAGGGCAACACAATGTGAAGTCACTTTTAAATATGTTCTGTCTGCTTGTGTCCACTTTGGCAGATGCTACTGTTGTGGCACATGAAATATTTGATCTTGTCATCCTGTGCCCTGCATCCCAGTCACAGTCCTCCTCTCAGGGCCCTGCCACAAGCCCTGTGTGGATGCCAGCCGTATCTTCTTTCTACCTAGTGAGATGAAGGATGCTGGGGAGGGGTTGGAGGGCAGCAGCCCAGGGCCTCAGTAGAGCCGGAAGTTGGAGCTAGGCCTCCGGTGCCATGGTGATAGTTGCTATAGAAACTCACCAACTGCACTCAGCACGCCTACCCAGATCTGTGGGAGCTTGTCACACACTGGAGCCAATCGACAGGAGAAACTGTAGTGTTTAGAGTGAGAGCCAAGTCTCATTGCTGCCCCTCCCTGTGTCTCCATCTTCCTCCCCTGCCATGGCCCTCTTCTGTCCCTTTCTTACTCTGCAATCTGGGGCGGCAGTGGCAGTGACAGGCTTGCTATGCTCTTGGCCTGCAATGCTCATTCTGACTGCTTCACCTGGCCAAATCCTGCTTAACTCTAACTCTCATCTCCATGCCTTTTTTCCCTTAGCGAACACTTATAGAGTGTTTATCTGCACAGAACACTGTGCCGGTCATCAGGAACACAGCAGTGACCAAACTGTCTGCTTCCATGGAGCTACACTCTCCTACAGAGGACACAAACATTAAGGAAGTCCCTGAGTAATTAGATGAGAACACAGATGGGGGTTGTGAAGAAAACAAAGGGGTGATGGGACAGGCGGGAATGGGCTGATGGGGTACCAGGGGAAGCTATATCTGGGGAATGGCCCCTGTCCTTCATGAGGCTTCCAGCCCCCTACTTTCCTAGTCTGAACCCAGTACATTGTGTATTCCTTGCATCACAGCACTGACACCATTCTGTGTCTCCCACCCTAAGCTGCTTCCTCCTTGGAGGCAGGAATGGTCTGATATGTCTGATATGTAACAGGGACGTGATAAGATAGTGGATTAATTGAGTACGGTATGTCCACAGATGGGGGGTCTCACTTCTCCTTTGCATGAGTTCTTTGACATTGTTGTGACACGATACATTTTGTCACTTTAGAGATTAAAGGAAAAGGCTCTGCTGGACATGGTGGCTCACACCTGTAACCCTAGCACTTGGGAGGCTGAGGCAGGAGGATCATTGTGAGTTTGAGGCCAGTCGGGGCTACATAGTGATTTCAGGGCTAGCCTGGACTACACAGCAAGACCCTGTCTCAAAAAGCCAAAATAAATAAATAATTTTTTTTAAAATGAAAGAAAGGAAAGGAAAAAAAAAGAAAAGGGCTCAACCAGGTTAATAGTTTCACTTCAAGTCTCAGTGCAGGTTGGAAAAGGTAAGGTTCAAACTACTCTGCAGTCTCCATGTCTCTTCCATGCAGGGACAGCATAGCTTTGTTGAAATATCACTCACAGACCATATGATTCCCTCTTTTAAAATGTACGTATGAATCGCTTTTAGTCTATTCAGAGTTGTGCAAACAGCAAAGTAATCCTTTTTCCAACACTTCCACTGCAAAACAGAAAAACAGCCTCCTTCCTCTAGCTGGGACTCCCAACCTCAGCTTTGTAGGAGGAGGACATGAAGTCCAAAAGTTGCCTGAGGTTGTAAATTTAGAACTGAAGATTTCTATGTGGGAGTCTGCCTTTCTCTTGGCATATCAGTAATGTGCTTTTTGCTCACTGGTATTTGCGATGTGTATGCCTGGCTTCTCTGAATTAAGACCCCAATTCTCTCTAATGAAAGATCTCAAAACAACCTACAGACAAATAATCTGAATTCCAGGAGAGCCGTTAGAGGGCTTTCCTAGCTGGAACACAAGGCATGCAGACCATGTGGCCACTCAGAATGTCTGGAATTCACCAGCCTCTGTTTCTAAGGCCTAAGGCTTTGTGGAAGCCTGACTTTGTGGCATGTGCTGACTGTAGCCAGAGGGTACCAGTGGTTCTTGGGTGCCCAGGATAATGCTGCCCTCCTCTTGGGAGAGGCCCACGTTCAGTTTAACCCACACATCCAGTTTACCTCTGAGACAGTCTCTCAACCCCAGGACCAGCAAGCAGAGTGGACAATTTATTTACCTTTCTCTTTGCGCCAGAGAGGTGCCATTGCTCCAAATTTTCACATTCTTTCCCTCCTTTGACTAACTACAAGTGCTTAGATTTTGTCTGTGAATTGTAATTATTAAAGTACCAATGAGTAAATGATAAACCACCCTACCCCACCCTGCTCTTGCTTAAAAGAGGTTGCTTGTCTTGTGAACATGCACAAGGAAATCCTCAGCTGCCTAATTTAGTGGAATATTCAGCACCCCTCTCCCTTCTCAGCCCTCCTTCCCCTAGAATGGGGCCAAAAATTCATGGCCTTTCTTAGGCTCTGGGGCATGCTACAGCCAGACACAAGTGAAAGCGCCTCCAGGAAGTCTCACCAGTCTCGGCTTCTTATGTTCATGGCTGCTCTGCATTCTCTGTCCTCAACTGGAATTCTCATGCACATCATCTCTTCGTATCTTCAGGAGATTGGTTCCAAGTCCCCCTGCAAATACCTGAATCACTAGATCCTCAAGTCCTTTATGTAAAATGACACACATTATTTTCATGTAATCTAAGGATGTTTTAAATCAAATCATGTCTAGATTACTTATAATAACTGATGCCACAACTCTGCATAAATACCTACTACGTTGTAGTATTTAGGGAATAACAAGGAAAAAAGTTTGTACATGTTTAGTAAGAAGCAATTTTTTTCCAAATAGTTTTGATCTACTGTCAGTTGAATCTACTCTGTTGGTGGAACCTTCAGCTAAGCAGGGCTGACTGTGCATAGGAGCCAAACCTGGTCAGTTGAAGCAGCAAAGGATTTCTTAATGATGACTTGTTGTGCAGCTTCTAGATTTTTGAAGGAGGACCAGAGGGCAAGCCTTGGAAGTCATCCAGGCAGGAACAATTTTCCAAACCTCACACATCTCAGAGCTGGCCTTCTACTGGACAGAGACACTACCAGCGGCACAACCAGGAGGGCCAAGGCTGGACCCTCGATCCAGGGACTGATACCACTGCTAGAACTCTGGTTTAGGCCAGAACTGGCATCCTGGTAATGTGGATTCCATGCAGTTCCTGTATCTCTGTCTTTGTCAGTGTCCTGAGAAGGACATGTCTAATCAGAGCAGCTTAGCTCATATGCCAACTCTCCCATCGCCGGGAAGACTGGGAAGTGAATTTCACTTTTTAAGAGGTGGTCTCTGCCTGCCCCATGCAGACTCATGAGGTGAATTCCCCCAAAATGAGCATGCCACACAAGTCACCAAGTGATTATAATTTCTAGGCAATTTTTTTCATCTTCTACCTGGTGCCCTCTGATCTCTGTGTACCAGATGTACGTTAGAATTCTGTCACTAAAATGAGTATCTGAGAAAATCAACTTGTCAAGACAAAGGGTTTGTTTTGGTTCATAGTTTTAAAGGGGTCCAGTTCATTACCAAGTGGACCTACTGCTTTTAGGTCTCTGCTGAGGGTACCAGATGGCCATGGCAGAATGTGTATGGTGGAGCGAAACCACTCACCTCATGGCTAGGAAACGAAAGGAAATGGAAAGGGACCAGGGTCCCTCAATCTTCTTTAAGCACACACACTAAATGATCTACAGACCTCTCACTGGGCCCCACTTCCCATTTCCTCCCAATAGTGCCATGGGCTGAGGACAATTTTGGGAACATTTATCTGAACTGAAACAATAGGATTAGGAGAGAGACAGATATTAACACCTAAATAAATCTCATTTTTCTTTCCCCAGGGCCACAGATGACTGCTCCCTTGGTGTTTCTATAAATAAAACAGACAACAAGTGATTCTGCACAGAACAGGATGACCATACAACCTGAGTGGACCCATATGGAACCAAACAAGAAGAGTCAATCCCTAAAAGAAAATAGGTGCTGCTTCTCAAAGGAGGAGCTAAAGAAAAAAAAAAAAAGATGTGTTCACTATACTCGGGACGTCTTGTGGCCAAAAGTTTAGAAAACAAGAGTAATACATTTATTAGTGAAGAAACAAGAGGGCACTTCCGGAAATGAGGTAGATTGGAAATGGACCTTGCCCTCACCTTGTGTTCCTGTTCCCATCAGTCATGCCCTTTAGGACAGGCCCTTCCCCATTCCTTCCTGGACTGTATGGGGAAGGCTTTGATCCCCTCACTGAATTTTGAGAGATGATATGCTCTGAGGCTAAGAGGATGAACTTGGACTTTAGCAGATTTGTATTCTATTTTGGACTCTAGTCCTTTTATGCAAGGTGGAAACTTTCTTTTTTTTAAACCAGTGCTTCTTCACTCATAGAATAAATAAAATGATAGTACTTTACCAAAGGATCATTGTGAAATTTTAATGAGATTACTAACTGTGGTGGATTAACTAGTGGTCCATTTGTAACACCCAACTGAACTGAGTCAGCGTGATTCTAGGTATGGAAGGGCCACCTGAAGATCATTGCCAATTGCATAAAAGGATAACTGGAGAGGATATGGTGTGCTGATGATTCTCCTGGAGATGCTGGTTTTCCTGATATGAACTCAACTGTTCTCATTGTCAGAGGAGTTTGGGTCTTCATATTGCTGAGTTTGGCTGTGATTCTTTTTAGGGGAGTTCTGGTTCTTACCTTGAATATTGTTTCTTGGCTCCAGTGCAGATCCCTCAGCCTGCTGGCACAGATCCTTCATCCTATTGGCACAGACTTCCTAGTTTCTACCACTGTCCTTTGGGTCTTGCCAGTGCAGATCCTTGATACAGATTTACATGAGACATTGTCATAGGCTCCAGACCTCCATTTGGATTTGTGGAGGACATGGTTATGGTATCAGCCTGCTTAGGGGGCCCAAGGGAGATTTTCCAGGGTGAGGTCCCAAGGTTAAAGAATGCATGTGGGCAAGACATCAGCAACAATAGCAGGCACCATGCAGCAGAGCAGAGCAAGAACCAGAGCACAAGAGTGCAAGAACCAGAGCAGCCTGTGTCTTTATTGTGTAATTCTTATACAAGTTGTTATCTCACAGTTACATTCTTACATAGTACCATAACCAGCACATGCATGTTTACCTGTGTTGAGTCATGGTTAAATAACTGTATCCTACTGTGCACCTTTGTTAGACAAGTGGGGTCACATCCTTAGGTGTCCTTAGACACCCTGAGCTTTGAGGCAACTTGAGTGGTTCCCCACACACAGGCTCAAGGTCTCCAGCTGGACTCGTGCAGGACATTGCCATGTGATCCAGGCCCTCAGCTGAATTCTGTGGGTCTCTAGTGTGTGGACAGATTTCCTATACCCTTTTGCCTTTGACTCTTTGGGTGAATATTATAAAATAATCCTATAAATTATGTGTCCTGTGTTAAATTTATCCCCTAGTAAACCCCTGACTGTAACACTAAGGTAAACTGCAGGTTGAGTATCCCTCACATAGAATGTTTGGGACCAGAAATATTTCAGACTTCTTCAAACTTTGGAATATTTGTGTATATACTGTGAAATATCTTGAGGTGGGACCCAAGTTTAAACATAAAATCACTTACGTTTTCATAAACACCTTGTACATGTAGGCTGAAGGTAATTTTACACATTATTTTTTATTAACTTTGCATGTGAGAAAAAGTTTCATTGTGTAGAAATTTCTACTTGTAGTATCACAGTTGTGCTGTGAAGATTCTGGATTTTGGTACATTTTGGATTTCTGATTTTCAAGTTAAGAATGCTCAGTCAATGTGCCATGCTACAAAGCATACAGCAACTATCACTAAAAGGCAGCCATTTTAATGATATTGACAATTGTATAAAAAATCATTATTATTATCTTTTCTAGCTTTCAGAGTGAGGGCAAGTTGCTTCCTGTTTCTGAGTCATGGTTTCCTCTGCTATAATGCTGTGTCTGCTCTCAGGGAGTTACTGTGAGAATGTTTTAAAACTTTGAAGGAGGCACCTCACAGGGTATAGAGAACACAGAAAGGTCACATTATCTCTCCCTTACTTCCCACCGCCATATGCAATTACCTGGGAAAACTCATTTTAAGACATTTGTTGGTGAGAAGTCACAACAAAACATCAATGGAAGAGAGAAGTCAAGATGGACGATCAGTGAGCAACAAAATACAAAGCCTCCCAGGAGAAACAACTCATATGCAAGAATGAAACACCCTGGAGAGACACAGACAGAGGGAGATGGATCCTCTTGACACAGAAAGAAATTAAAATGTAAAAAAGCTTGTCAAATACATCGGGACTACAACTGAAACAGCTAAAAATTACGGGACACACAGCGTTTTCGTGGCGACCCGCCAAGTTTGCACTGGCCTGAATTTGCACCAGCTTGAATCCGTGCTGGCTGGCAGAGCCACCCAAATTCATTCCTGCCACCACTCACAGGAACCACAGCAGTGCTGAATTTGGGGGTTGGTGAGCCTGATGGAGAGTGGAGCCGGCGAAGGGACCTTCATTAATCCACAGTCAGTGCTGGGAATGAGACCTCCCCCATGGGAAGGGTGCAACCAAATGGGCGACATGTTGGAATCAGGCAGGAGGGGCCTGAATTGGGAGCAACAGTGACTTCAGTTGGTTGCTCCCTGCCCAGAGAAGATTCATGGGATTTGCTTGGACTGGGCCATGCCCCTGGCCAGGACCCAGTGAACTGTCCCAAATCGATTCCCTGTGCCTCGCATGCACTAACCAGGTGAAGTCCCCTGAAGTTTGGCTGGCCCAGTAGGGTGGGGCAGGCATACACAGTCACTGCTTACACCTCAGTGACAAGAGCAGGAAGGAGAGGGCAGAGTTCCCTCGTCAGTGTGCTTTGGAGGAAATGTGGCCAACAGGGAGGGGGCTGGGACCTGCACTGTAACCTGAGTGGAGGAAGCCAGGGCCATGACAGGAGAGAGAGGCAAGAGGAGGCCCCCAGCCCAGAATCCTGAGAGCACTGATCCAGGAGAGGGAAAAACAAGGGAGACTAAGAGCTGCTAACACGCAACATCAGACATGGCTTCAATGGACATTAAGAGATATCTTCGGGACCTTGTAGACAAGCTCAAAACTGAAATATTAAATCAGGTAAAGCAAGATATGAGTAGAGTAATAAAAGAAATGCTCTCAGGAAGCATCTCTCAGGATGATACAGACGGAAGAAGGAACACAAAAAAGGGAGAGAAACATTCGATAAAGAATATAAAGAAAATATAGAATACATGAAGCAGATTCAAAGAGACTACCAGGAAATTAAAAACTCCATTGAAAGCTGGCAAAACTCCTTAAAAGAAACCAAGGATAGACTATCAAAACTTGAAGACAAGTTTGCAATGTGTGACCATGAAAGGAAAGATCTCTTTAAAATAACAAGGAAACAGGCAGTAACAATACAAAGGCTAGAAGATGACAAGAGAATCTACAATGTAAGAATAAGAAATGTGAACAAAGAAGCAGGCATACATAAAGGCAAATTACAAAGGCTATTCACGGAAATAATTAAGGAAAACTTCCCAAGCATGGGAAAAGACAATGACATTTGGTTATGTGAGGCATACAGAACTCCAGCCACCTACAACCAAAACAGATCTACACCCAGACATATAATAATCAAGATACCAGAAATTCAATATAAAAACAGAATATTAAAAGCCATCAGAGAAAAGAAACAGATTACCTATAAAGGTAAGCCCATCAGGATCACAGCTGACTTCTCGACACAGACCATCAGATCAAGAAGAGCTTGGAATGAAACATTCCAAGCCCTGAAAGAAAATAACCTCTAGCCCAGATTGATGTACCCTGCAAAACTGTCACTAGAAATTAATGGAGAAACAAGATGCTTCCATGACAAAGAGGAACTGGGGGAGTTTGTGACCACCAATCCAACCCTACAGAGAATACTGAAAGACATTCTAGAGAGAGAGAAAAAAAATACCAGGATTTTAAGAACAGTGGCAGAAAGGCCTTAGTGAGTGGAGCAGGCAGTAGAATGAAGAAGAAGTAAACAAACAAAGGCAGAAAAATAGCATAGCAGAAATTAGGCAGAGAAGGATGGCTAGAATCACTAACATAGATGGCCTTGATACACTATATTGTTAATAGTGCACCAGGATTTAAAACCCACATTACTCACACTACTCTGCTTAGATGTATTATATTCTGTTCCAGTCATTCTACCTGTACTAGATTTGAGGGCACAGAAAGTTATCCCAAAAATAACAGGATATAGAATGGTAATCATCCTTAATTTCCTATTAAGTTAATCTACAGCTCTGTAAAACCTACACTGTTTTATCATGACTGAATGTAATTGAATCTTGTTTGTTAGATTGCTGTTTTGTATTGATAGATTTTATTCAAAGATGTTATGATTATCAAGTCTGAGAGTATAGGCAACTGCACTGAAGATGACAAGATTCACTAGAATATCCACTCTGGTTTGATTATTACCTGCCTGTGAAGTTTTATACTGTCTACAATGTTTTATTTTACTAATATTGTTATTTACTGCTATATTCAATTATACTGTTATATTCAATTATGCCTGATGATATAGACATTCTATTGAAGATAATAAGAAACAACAGTAAGCATTGTAGATCATCTTGTACTGTGGTTTTATATGACTTTTTGGTTTCATGTTTTTATAGGAATTTGTTTTGTTTTGTCTTGCTATGTTTTGTTTTTCCCTCTAATACAGAAAGGATAGAAATATATGTAGAGATTCATGCATGCATAGCTGTTTACACTCTCACTGTTTGAATATCTACTTTGTATGCTTTAATTTTGTAACTTGAACAACTTATTTCTAAGAGGACAATTTATAATTTATCAAGAAGTGATTTCTTATTGTTTATCTTTTTTTTTGAGACTCTGTATTATCTCTACCCTTTACATGCTTTTGTTTCTCTTTAAATAAAAAAAGATTAATGGAATCCATAGCCAGGAAAGACTTTCCAGTCCAGATGATGTGAGGAGAGAACCATTTTCCACAAAAGTGGTGCTCAGGCTCAGGAAAGTGGATTCATGAAGGAGTGCATTGGTCAGAAATGTTCCTTCCTTCTCCCGTGAGGGACTGTACTTCTCTGCCCCATTAATTTCAGACTCGGTCATATGTGTGTGTAATGAAATGGGAGAAGACTGGAGGTGGTACTTATGAGTAAGGCTTTAAGAATTACCTTGGAGTTCTTTATGCATTTTTTTCTTTTCTTACAAAATTAACACTTCTAAAAACCTCTCCATCATCCAAAGTCCCTCAGTGAAATAGATACGGAGCATAGCTAATGTGAATGTGCAGTAGACATGCAGTACAGACAAGAAGTTTACTATTGTCATAAGATACTGAGAATTTTGATTCTTTTTTTTTTTTTAATATTTTGGCACTGAGGATTGAACCTAGTGCCTTTACACTAAACTACATTCCTGATCTTTTTTTTTTTTTTACTTTTTATTTTAGAGACAGCATCCAACCTGGGCTCAATTGTGTGACCCAACTGCCTCAGCCTCTCAGAGTGCTGGGATTAGAAGCATGTGCCACCACACCAAGTCTGGAATCAGTTTTTACTGCAGTGTAACCAAACCACCCTAAGTGATACCCCAAATAATCTTCCTTCCACAACAGGTATGACTCTTTGCTTCTAGTCTTAGATGTCTTTTGGAATGAAAGTCTTAACTCATTCTTTTCAAGAGAAGGACAGGGCAGCTGTACTCAGTGAGGATGCTATTTTAGTAGAATTGTGGAGTTGTACTTAGAGTTGTGCATGGAATGTGACCTGGTAACACCCCACAGCAACTGTGTGAGTGCGGTGTAATGAACACTATGGGAAGCCTAGCCAAATTCTTTCTGATTCAGTGTCTTTTCAACATATCCCTGATTGTCTAAGGTTTCCCCATCCAGCTCCACACATGTCAAAGGGAACTGACACCCTCCTTGGTCTAGGAAAAGCCCATGCTAGTTTTATTTAAAATGTGGCCCATCAAGCAATGCTTTTCTGCAATCTCTTTGCTACTGGTGTAAATGAGATAAAACAAAAATGGATAGTAAGTGCTTAGACATTTTTATAGCAATTTGACCTTGGTATGACATTCAAGCTCTGAGCAGAGCACTCCTTTTGTTGGACAGTGTATAGATTCTTTAGATGTTGTCAAAATCAAAAGAGTTAAAGACAACATACATGCATAACCATGTCTGTAACAACACAATTTAATATAAATCTTGGAATCAGGCTATATGTCAGATATAAATGGATAAAGAAAATGTGGTATATATATATATACAATAGAGTACTATTCTTCCATAAAAAAGATAAACTTGAGTCATTCATAGGAAAATGGATGCACCTTGAGACTATAACGTTAAGTGAAACAAATCGGATGCATAAACTTAAATGTTGCATGGTTTCTCTTACTGAGAAGCTCCCCCCCAAAAAAAAAGAATAAAATAAAAGATAGATAATAGAAAGTAGGGAGATGTTTCTCAAATAGGAATGGGATCGAGGAATAAAGTCAGGAGGGAAGGAAGGGAAAGAAAATAAAAACAAGAATTAGGATGTGTTATACACATGTACCAATTCCCTGTCAGAAACATAAACATTATATACTGCAAATATGTAGTAATAAAAAATTAAAGTCCCTGGTATTTCCAGGTAATAAAATAGTCTGCCAATTATGTGCAAACAGGATCGTGTACTGACCCCTGGATGGTCTAGGCCAATCATGTTAACCCTCTTCTACTTACCAGTGATTGGTCTAGGATTTGGTATATGACCCAAAGCTGCCCAATGAGACATAGGAGAGATGTGTCTGATGAGGGATTTTGGAGAAACAGTCCCTTATTCCTAATAAACAGATACAAAAAAATAACTATTTCTCCTTTTCTATGGATTATTTTGGGTGTCAATAAGATGCTTGAAATTGTCTCTACCTTCCCTTTGGAGGAATAGCTATGTGAAAGAACATATTTTCTCATTGTTTAAATAGGTTAAAGCCTATTGGTCTCTGGTTAATGCACTCAGGGCTACTATGAACAATGCATCTACCTGCCTCCCAATTCTCTCCTCTAGCCTTTCCCCCTCCTTTCAGCTGACACCTGGTGACCAGAGCTGGAACTTTGAAGATATTCAGTTATATAAGACAACTTTACCGTGAATCAACTTTCTGATATATGACAAAATGCAAAAAATATGTGCAAATAAAGTCAGATAAAAAGTGTTGCATATAGCAACATACATAAACGAACAAATATACAAATAACAAAGCAGAGAGAAATTGCTTCCAGGGGACTGTAATAATATGTTCCTACTATGGCACAATAGAGCTGTGTTTGTCTCTTGTCTTTAATGTAAAAACCTTAACTAAGTGAAAGAAATCCAAGCAGATAACCTTTTACAATTCCATCATCATTCATTTTTCTATTTTCCCTTTAATGTTTCTTATTTGACCTAAACAAGCTATGTAAACAAGTTGTTCCAGCACCAAGAAGGCAAGGGGCCCAGGCCTGCCAAGCAGTGAGTTGCTAGGCAGAAGGGCTGAAATTGACATCTTTCCCAGTACATAAATAAAGGTGCTACAGTGGTTAAGCGGTTCCTTTCCTCCCATCAGGAGGACAAGGGCTCCACCTGACCCCAGCTTTGTCTTTTCTTTATTTTTCTCATTCTTTCATGGTCCTTTACCCCAAGAATCTCAGGAGCCACATGGGCAACCTTGTGCTTGCCAGGCAGACACTTACGCTGCTGAGATATGTCCCCGGCCATTCCATACTTTTACGGCTTGGGGCAATACTGATCTATTATTCTGCATGTGTATTTATGGGTTGAAGGTTGTGCCTACACTGTCTCCCAGAGCCTGTTCACCTGGAGAGTCACCTGGATTGGAAAATCCAAAGTAGCCTCACTCATCTGTCTGGCAGCTGGTGCGAGCTATCAGCTGGAGCACTCGAGTTCTGCTTCCCATTACCTTTATATTCATCCTTCAGTAGGCTCGGTCACCTTCCTTTCACAGTGGCCTCAGGGCAGTCTTGCAAGAAGATCCAAACCTAGAAAGCTGCAAGGTCTGTTGAGACCTAATATAACATCACTTCTGTTACATTCTGTTGACCAAAGCTTGTCATAAAATCATTCTGGTTTTCAGGGAGGGAAAAATAGGCTCTACCTCCTGATAGAAGGAGAAGCAAAGTCACATCCAAAAGGAATGTGCATACTAGAATGGCAGAAAATTATGCAAATATTTTGCAACTTAACACAAGGAGGGAAACCATAAGAACGTAGGAGTATCCTGTATTCAGATTGTTTTACAACTTCATTCTTTTAAGAGTCAGGTTGTGTTGGTCCTTTAACCTGTTAGTATCATTATACATGCAATTTTACTTTCATCAAATATTTTATAAATCAATTCCATTAGAGTGTAAAAGGAAGCACAGCTTGTTTCAATGAAAACTAAGTCAAATGCTTAGGAAAAAGCTGCCAGATATAAGCAAATGCAGATTTTCTGCCTCTAAATTCACACCTCACTTCAAAGAGAGCAGAATTACAAAATGTAAGTGATACATATTTTGTGAAAGAAAAGTAACATGAAATTTTGCTCAGCAGAGAATGGCCAGTGGAAAGAAGCAGGCTGTTTTAGTTACTTTTTTGCTGTTGGGACAAGATGCCTGACACTCACAGGCTGAAGGAAGAGAGGTTTATTCTGGCTCACAGATTTCAGAGGTTTCAGTCCATAGTCTGCGGGCTCCAAGGCAGGATGATGTGGCAGGGGGGTAGGGCAGAGGAGAAACGGTCCATGGCATGGTAAAAGGAATCAAGGTAAGAGGAGGGACATACATCATTCTGGTCCATGCCTAGGGATCCACCTCCTCTCACCGGGCTTTACCTCCCTGTACCACAGCAGTTTAAACTCATCAGTAGACTAATACAGTGTCATAATCCCATCATCCAGTCACTTTCCAAAAGCCCTATACTGTTGGAGAAGAGGGGTCCTATGATGAGTTATGAAAACATAAACTTTGTTTCTCCCATACTCTCACTCAGTAACAATCAATGAAGGAGACTACTGTGACCCCAAGAGTGAAGGGATTTCTTCTGCCAGTAAGCAAGCATCTAATCCTACAGCAGATACCAACTAGGTTTCTCTGATTCAACGCAGTTCTGACTGGGCTGGCTGCCTGTGTCAGGTTCCGCAAGTTGAGAGGCTCAGTCTGTCTTTTTCAGATGCCAGTTACAAGCACCAGGCTGTTTTATTTGTGTTTCTGACAAACCAGGTACAAATCAGAGTCCCACAACTCTCTCCTCAGTTTGACTAATTTGCTACAGCAGCTCATAGAACTCAGAGAAATGCTTCTTAAAGGACATAACTAAAGATGGTGATGAATACCAGAAGAAAATGCACAGGGCAAGAAATGTGGGAAGGCCAGAAGAGTTTCTGTGCCCTCTTCAGACATCTGATTCTGGGCTCTCCACGTGTCGGCCCTTGAGAAGGTCTCAGAACCCTATTCTTTCTAGGGTTTTATGGATGTTTCCTTAGGAGGTCTGATCGATTGAACTGTTGGCCACTGGTGATCCATTTAACCTCTAGACCCTTTTGCCTCACCCCTAATCCTGCTTTTGTCTTGCTAGTAACCCCCAACCTGAGGCTACCTGGGAGTTACCATCCCCCAGACATCTTATTAGCATACAAAACTTACAGTATGGCTTTGAAGATTCCGAGGATTTTCAGCTTTGCTCCAGGAAATGGGAATGAGGACCAAGGGGATGAAAACCTGATATTTGCTTCACAATATTACACAGGTGTTTTCTTTCAAGCCAGGGATTAGCGAGTTCTCTGTTCGTCTTTTAAATAGCTGTATGGAATTCCATATTTTATTTAACCAGTTGTTTTATAATAGATTTTCAGGTGGCTTCTTTCTTATTCCTCTTTAACATTATATTAAATATCAGTGTACGTATAGCTTTTGATACTAGGATCAGAGAGTATACTTTTTGTAGTGTCTATGAGCCTGAGTCCCAAAGGTGGAATCTTTGGATCAAATTTCATTTATAATTTAAATTTGAACAGATATGGCCAAATTACTTTCTGCAAAGCTCCATTCCCACCAGCAATGTGTTAAGAGTATAATTTTCTCATTTCCCCAGCCCTTAGGTTTCTCTTTGTGACATGTTTACTTAGAATCCTCGATAACAGCATCTTTGGGTATCTGTGTATGTTGCACACCCTGAATGTCCCACCTAGATACTCCTTTTCTATTTCTCTGTCTGGTCAACTACTACTTGGTATTTAGAACTCAACTAAAATCCCTTTTACTCTGGAAGGTTTTTTTCCTCATTCCCTAAAGAATCAGCTTGCTTTCATCCCTCTTGCCTTTGCTCTCTGAAAGTCCTCTCTGTCCACCTCATATGGGCCATAAATAGAAGTGGGTGTCTGCAAAATTTCCCCACAAACTCTAAGCTGGTATAGAGGATAGGGCCATGTCACAATCTTCTCTGAGTTCCCTGTGCCAGGAAATGTTCATTTATCCAGTGACATGATAACCATGCTTTTCCACAAATGTTTATTGAATGAGCAGAGAAATTTTTAGAAATGAGATTAATGCTTGTAACCGTGCTGACAGGGTAAGGTGGAAAGAATGTGCAATTACAGAATGTACGGGCAGAGTCTGTCAGACTAGAAGGGACCTTGAGGGCACTGTGTAGACCTTGATCAGTTCAGCAATTTCTACAATTCTGACATCCTTTCTCTGTTCTTTCTGGACTCAGACATTCAAGGTCACCTCATTAATGCTCTGTTCGAAGACAGCACCCCAAAGGGGCCACCAATTTGGAACATCTGATCGGCTTTCAGAGTCAGATCCACCAGCTCGTAAAATCCAATAAATGTCAAAGACATGTCAGGCCCATTAACCTCTGGAGGTCTATTAAAAGACTCTGTCTTTGCTAAGGAGATTCTGTCTGTGTCACATAGACACCAGTGCAGCCAATTCTAAACCTCTCAAATTTAGGAAATTAAGAAGCAGGTAAGATTTGGTTCTTACTAGATTAACTAAGACTTCAGCAGTACGTATTACCTCTGTCAGCTCTGTGATGGGTACATGGGGGAAACATTCTAGAACTTTACTTGCCTCTGAGGGAATTAACATAACGCTTCCTTCCCTAACATACCCCTTGCACATCTGTCCTATGATCCTCTGCAACATTGAAATGTAGTTATTTGCCGGCCTGTGGGTCTCCTCCATTAGACCTAGAGGCCTTTGAGAACACAGTGTTTGATTCTTTGTGGTAAAAAGTGATGGAGGCTGTAACTCCTATTACTTCAGCTAGATAGGAACTTGGTATATATTGCAATGGTGAATTGGACTCAGGTAAAGGCACAGTTGGACTCAGAAGCCCCGAAGGTGTGATAACGAGATCCACCTCTATGTTACAGCTCGGTTCCTCTCTGCTGGCTGAACCCACAGGCAAGCACTCCTGGACCCCACAAAATGGGTGCCGGCAGACCCTGTGCAATGGCAAATCTGCAGTTCCAGACATCCTAACCTTAACATCCACGTGACAAAGAGCTTTCCTTTCCTAACAGAGCCAGCAGAATATCCCAGTGAATTTCTGCTGGCCCAGTGTAGGTACAGTTACCATTTCCCTTGCAAGGCTGTTACCACGTTATCGTGTGATATCTGTTTCCCTCCCAGAACTGTGAGTTCCTTGATGGTTGCAACTATCTCCAACCCCTCAATACCTAGTTTAAGATCTGGCACAAAACAGGTACTTACTGTGTGTGGAACGAATCAATTCAACTAACATTAAGCTAACATTGATGAGGGTTTCCTGTACATTAAACACTGCAGAAAGTGTTGACAAATGTCCAAATGTCCAGAGTGGTTGACAAAATGCCCCCTAGCTCCTATACTTATTTTGTGAGGAGACTTTTTATATTAATTCATTTTGTGTTGCTGTAACAGAATACCAGTTTGTGGTACTTTATCAAGAGGTTTATTTGGCTGGATTCCAGTGGGTGGAGGACACTAACAACATGGCTGTATCGATCTGCTGAGGTTTCCCTGTTATTTTTTTCAATATGGCAGAGAAATGAAAGGGATCTGGCCATGTACCAAAGGAACCAGCATCCTGGGTGGCCCTGCTTTATAACTATCAGCTCTCAGGAGAATGAACTCACTCCTGAGACCAGCGTTCGTCCATGACATCATCACTTTGCACTAGACCCTGCCTCTTCAAGTTTACACCTCCTCAGCACCTCCATGCTGGGGACTAAGCTTTTCACTGAGGGATGTGCTTAAAACATATTCAAAGCGTATCACTTTTCTATGCGTCTCTCGGGAGGTACAGTCTTCCAGGCAAGTCTGTGGGGCTGGCACATACACCTATTACAGTCACCAGGAAACATTGGTGCCTTGTGAGGCTGGGCCTTAGGAGAGACAGAACTTCTGCCTTAGCCTTTTGATTGCCCTTGCTGTCACATGGTGAGGAAGCAGAAGTAGCCCCATGCAAAGGCATGCGAAGGAAACTAAGGCTCCCAGCTCCCAGCTCCAGCCGAACTCCAAGCCAGCAGCCAGACCAGCTGCCAACCATATGAGCAAGGCCATTCTGGACCTTCAAGCCATCCCATGGCCTCCACTGACACCATGTGACACAAACCCAGCAAACCACAAAACCATAAGATGTAAAAATTAGTTATAGCAATATAAGAAATAAAATGTCATCCTTGTCAATACTATAGACACAGAGGCTCAGAGGTGATGAGTCTCTTTCCTCAAATTGCACAGACCTGAAGCAGAACAGCTTCAAACTTATAGCCAGAGTTTGCTAAGGAAATAGATTGTATTCCATTTAATGGTGGAGAGCAGCAATACATGGGCAGGCCTTTTGGCAAAATTACAGAAATGCACTTCTGAGCCAGACACTGGATTTCTGTCCACTCCTGAAGATGTGGCAAGGCCACTAGAGTAAAAGACCAAAGATGAGAGCTGGAACAGTGGCATGAAGATGAGAGAGGTGCCTGTAGTATAGTAGGGACGACGGAGCTGTGGCAAGCAGACGGCTTGGCTGGTTGAGAAGAGGCTGTCAGGGTGGAGGTCACATGTATCGCTGCCAAGTATGTAGTTTGGCTCAGGGTCACCAGGTCCTTCAATAGTTCACAAGTGCTAAGTATTCAAAAATCCCTTATTTGTCTGAATGGGAAAAGACATTTACATGCCAGATCTGGCTCCCAGAATCCCAGTTTTTGAATTTTTTGTTTTTTGAGGGAATCACTCGAGTTTTGGGACTAAAAAGGGAAACAAACCCACTGTCTTTGTTTGGATAGGAAATAAAATCAATTGTTTTTCTCTGTAAGCTCTGGAATTGGTTCAGTGTTTTCTCTCACAGTTAAGGTAATTTACTGAGGATTCCTGGTCCATCTTCTATCTCTCCACTGGCTCTTGCCTCTCTAAACTTTCATCATCCTGTGACAGGCTGCTGCTTCTATGAAGAGGCCAATGGGAAAGTTGTGTGTGGGCAGGAAGTTAACTTCTCCTAGGCTAAGCTGTAGTTCCACCTAGCACCACGCCAGGCAGTGGGACAGTGGGTAGGAATCACCCCGGAAAATGACTCATGTATTAACCAGGGTTTTAATGGAGAAAACAGATATAACACAAGATACGCAAATGTATGAGAAATTACAGGACTGGATGGTCAGCCACATTGTTGAATGAGGAAGTGTACAAAGGGTATCTGCGTGCAGGAGGCTGAAGGATTCAATCCAAGGTCTAGAGTTCACTGCATTGTTCTGTGCAAATCTACACCATCGGGCTAATGGGTCCACAATGGAAGGCTGAAGAGCCTTTGCTGGAAGTTTGAAGGATCCAAGGCAGAAGCTGAAGAGTCTGCACTGGAAGACAGGAGATGACATCCAAGCCAAAGGTGAAGACTGGAGCTCCTCTGAAGAACAGAACCTCATCCATCCTTCCTCCTTTTCTTTTATACCATCCAGAAGATGAGCCACCTCAGGGTGAATCTTCTACACTCTACAGTGTAGAATTGCTAAGCAAATTAATTAAGCTTCTATATGGCTCAAGTTAACACAATCAATCAACCACTACAACTCATGTACCAGGTCCAAGTTCAGGTGGAGCCTTCCCCAGGGAGAAGAGGCCAAGCCAGATGTGGAAAACTCTGTCCCCCCATCTTGCCTTGTGCTCAGTCTTGAGCCCAGAGTGGCTTTTGTTTTACTTCTGCTCATTTGTAAAAGCCTCCCCTGCAACTCTCTGCCTCATGCTGCTTGCAAGGATTTTGTAAGCTTCACCAAATGTCACATAGTCACTCACTTAGCTACCCTTCACTGAGATGTTCCAGTGTTATCACAGCACCTGACCAAGGCTCAGGAAGAGTGAGTGACTTGATCAATGTCACACAGTTGGTAAATTACTAGATATGGTTATTCCACCACCATTTGTCCTTGTCAGTAGATTTTTAAAAAGGTAATAAGACCTAAATTCATCATTACAAAGTCTCCTACTTACTCTGATTCTCACATGCCCAGAGGCAGCTACTGTTACTGGCTCCATGTGTGTCCCTTGGATAATAAAAATAATAAAAATCCATGAAGTTGGAATGGTCATGAGTAGCCATGATACATGACCACTTGACTAGCAATCATTGCCTGTTGAAGAGGGCCAGGCATGCATGTAGGGACACTAGTTGTGGCTGTGCAAATCTTCTCTTGGGTGTTATTCTGGACCTGAGAGGATGAAGGGTTTCCTAATCTTTTGTGGTGGGTTTATTTTGCTTACTCTAACAAAACAGGCCCAACAGAACCTAAAATTAACGGTACTGCTCTTAATTCCAGATCTCATTGAAAATAAAATGAAGAGCATGTAAATATAGCAGAAAGCAGCCCTGCCTCTAGAACAATGATGTTGGCTGTCAAACCCACCTTGATCATAATGCTAAAATCTCAGGCCCCCCCAGAACAAGGCATGCATATTCCAGAAAACATGTGAATTTGTGATAAGCTGTACTCCAGGCCAGCCTTCTACCTCTCTCTGCTGGAGTTCCCCTCCCCTGTATAGCCCAAGATCCTGTGTAAGCTTACAACAATGCTTTGTCCTTGGTGAATTTGGGGACTTTATGTCACAAGACTATCCAGATTTCTGATTTGCACAACCCAATAAATTTCCTTCTGTTTGACCCCAGACCCTGGGTCAGACTTTTGACATATACTTGAAGCAAAGACCTTGGCATTGATGTCTTGGTAGAGCTGGAAGTGATGGGCCTGGCATTGGCCACCCAGCTGCACAGGACAGCATGCTTCTCTCTAACAAGGACCGAGAGATTCTAACTTTGGTGTCCATGCAAGTTATGTGGTTGTTTTCCTCAATTTAGAATCCTGGTCATTATCCCAGGTCAATGGATTCAGAATGCCTTTGAGAAGACTCAAGAATCTGTCACTGTAAGCCTTCATGATCCTTTAGCACACTCAGAAAATTATGCAAAGATTTATGTGTAAAGGAATGTGTGTATTAGGAAACATTGCTGCCTTGTTTGACTTAGTGCATAGTTGGAATATCTGTACATGTCCATCAATAAGGGACAAATACCATACAAGGGAATACTATGCAGCATTAAAAAGTGAGTTGGATCTTCATGCCCTGATGTATTAGTATATAGTTGATCCTCTGTATCCATGGGCTCCAAATCTGTGGATTTAACCAAACTCATATTGGAAATATTAAGGGAAATTGTGTCTGTACTGAACATGTACAGATGTTTTTCTTGTCACTATTTCCTAAACAATGTAATGTAACTATTTTTGAAGCATTTACATTCCAGAGGAAACTGAGTGAGGGCTGTGTTTGACCACTGGACTGCTTTTCCTAGCAAAGGAAAGGGGATACACAGGAGGACACACACGGGATACTCAGTGGGCTAGAACAGGCAGTGCCTGTGGAAATGGCTTTAACTCCTCACCCTTTTTCACAGCATGTCATGAAGCTTCTGTTTAGTGAGTGCCTACTCAGAGTCAGCACAGAACCAAGCACCTTCTGAATCTCATATCACCTTATTATCTGCATTGTATAGACAGGAAAAGTGAGGCTTACAGAGGTCAAGTGACTTGTCTTTAGACAGATCTTTTTACTACAGAGCAGGTCCTGCATCCCACTACACTTTTCATAACTCTGATGACAAGTGGGACTTGCTGCTGTGGGGTCCCATACTTTCAGTCCTATTTATGACTTCGCTTCTCTAATAGCTCCCAGGGATCCAGCCCAGGTTCTTTGCTGCTAGGCCAGTCACTCCTCTCACAAATGAAGGCAAACACATAGCAGTGTAGGTCCCTCAAGGTCCCCCAAGTTCAGACAAACTCCTTGTGTCCCCTTGGCCAAGGGTTGAGCACCTGTGAGCCTGGAGCTAAACCTATATACCAGCACTGAGAGCATGCCCACCACTGAGACTTTGTGGAGGCCCAGGCAAAATATGCACCATGACTGCCATGGAGTAAGGGTTTCTTAATCTCAGCTAGAGGAAGCCATGACCTTGTGTCAGAGTGGGGAAGACGGGTGCATTTGTGTTTGTGTTGTGCAGGGAGGAGGTTTATAGTAGTGTTCCTCACTTGATACGGAGTTTGCAAATGGAAGCAGAATTTTGCTGAATGCTTCTGTTTTGAAATTGAATTGTTGTGAAAAGAAGTGTTCATGAATTAAGTTATTACTATACTTAAAGTCATCTTTAGATGACTTAAAGTACCACATCTAATGCCCACATATCACTTTATTCACATGGATTCAACATAGTACTTGGTGCCTGGTAAGTTCATATATTGCTTTTTGGAAATTTCTGGAAATTTTCTCTAATTTTTTAAAAATTGAATTCATAGATACAGAAATAGTAGATATGGAGAGCTGACTGTATTTTTAGAATTCATGGTCTGGTTGTCAATTTCCTGTAACACCAATTAACCTTAAATTTATTCTTAAGTTTTACTCCTTGCACACACGGAACACTTGGTATGTAGTAGGAGCTCAGTATTTGTTACCTAAATGAATAAACTGTTGATCTGTTTGCTAATGCTGCTGGTGACAATCTGGGTCATGTTGGGCTGGCTCTTCTCCTTGCCTCAGTTTCACCATTTCTGAGAAAGTAGGTCCCATCCACTAAACCTCAACCCATTCTGCCTAGTTCTCTTCTGGGACCGTGAGTTGCTCAGAGAAAGCCATCCTTCTAGTTGTTTGAGTATCACTTTCAAATTTTAAAAATCTCTTCTGGAATGTTCAGTGTTGCCATGGCATTATGACTGCTTTCTCTCCCTCTCCCAGGCAGCTAGAGGCCCCTTCTTCCCAGCTCCACCTTGCCCTACCCTGGGAGATAAGCCATGAGCCTTAAGGGGCCAGCTCTGCAGTCCTCGGAGAAGCCGTAAGATGGGTGTTGCTTCCTGGCAGGGCATTCATTTGCTTGTATCCTCTGGTGAGGGAAATTGTAGCTAGGTGTAGCTAGGTAGCCGTTCCCCAGGCTGCAGGTGATTACCAACTCTGTGCCTGAAAAATTACAACCTTATGTCACCTGTCTCATTTGTGTAACAAATGACTCCAGACACAGACCAGGTAGGAAGGGGAAATGATCTCCAAATGGATACTTCCACCAAAGGAACTAGGTTTTTATAAAAGGTCAAAACACGGCAGACAGCAGAACACTCCCAGGGGTGTTACTTCATGTTGTTTGAAACTCCAGATTTATATTTAGTCATGGTTGTCCTTAGAGGTTACTGCCCTGGGCATTGGGGATGGAAATTCTTAAAGGCACTGCCAACATAAGTGGGAAGGGTAAAAGCATCTAGAAGTAACATTACTTCTGGTAAAGTTTAATAGCTAATAACTGAGTGCCCCACACCTTGTGGACAATGAAATAGAGGCACAGGTGGTCTGTAATCTGTGGATGTGGTTAGTCTGGAGTTGTGTTGTCCAGAACTTCTTTTGAGGCTCTCAGCTGACCAAAGAGACGTGCGAGGGAATCCATAGGAGGAAGGGAAAATCAGCTTTTACTCTCTGAAGCCACTGTTACTGGAGGTGGTGGCAGCAGGACATGGGGATGCCAGCAGGCTTCCTTGGCCTCAGCTGCCTTCGCTCCATGTTCAGCTTTCCTCCCTGAGGTGTGACAGCAGACCTAGGAGACAGAAGGGCCTTGAATTTTCCTTCATTATTCCTCTTTTGAAATCCAGCTCAGTTTCCCAGGGGCTCTCCATTTCCTGGTTCAGACCATCCTTCTCCCGAAGCGGGTAAAGCCGAATTCAGTTATGAATCTGTCATTCCAACCAGTTGTGGTGCTGCGTGTCCTATAACCCCAGCACTCTGGGAGGCTGAGGCTTGGGCGGTTGAGCACGTTATTGAGAAACTGTCACAATGACAATAGCAACAAAAAGGCTGAAGATGTAGTTCAGTGTGATGGTCTTGAGCTCAATCTCCAGTACTGCAAACAAAGCAAAACACAAAACAAAACAAAGCAAAACAAAAACTTTACTCTGCAAAAACTCAGTGGCCTTTTCCTCAGTTGAACTTTGATAGATACAGTAAGTCTCCAACTGAGTGAGTTCTGTTTTTGGAGAATTGTTCATAAGTCAGATTTGTTTGTGAAGCGTCATTCTAAATCAGCAAAATGAGTCTTACACAGTACACCTGTGAAAGTTCACAGCTCGAGTGTTCATAAGTTGGGGACTTACTGTAACTTGCCTAAGGCACAGCTGCTAGAAATGGTACCTCCATTTATATCCAGGGCTGTCAGATTTGTGAGCCTGTGTTCTTCCCATGACATTCTCTAAAATGTCAATAAAGAGTTATTGGGCAGCCAGGTGTTTGGTGCTGTGGCAGAGCAGAGGTAACACAAATAGAGAGGCCAAACATGCTCTCAGGGAGCTTTTGTCTATTTAGAGATAGGAAATAAACAGACAAGCAACTAAGAATGTACAGCCACATGGCACAGAGCTTCATGGCAGTTTCTAGGCCAAACTGCCGGTCGCAGTAGAAACCTTGTGTCAGAGTCATTACCAGCCAGTTAATTATATACCTGGCCTTTCTACCTGTGGGTTCCCCATCTATGGATTCAGTTACAGAGGGAAAATATTTTTTAAAAGTGCATGTACAAACTTCTTTTCCTCGTCAGTATTCTAAACAATTCAATATCTGTACATATCACATTTACATTGTATTAGTGTAAGTAATCTAGAAATGATTTGAAGTAACAAGAGGAGGTAGGTAGTTATGTGAAATTACCATACTATTTTGTATAAGGGACCTGAGCATGTTAACGATTCTTATATACACAGGGGGAGAAGAGAAGAGGGCCCTAGTATCAGTCCTCCACTGTAATTGAATAAGCTTTGATCTCAAGCCTAATGCCATGCCCTGGTTGGTCCCAAAGATGACTAGGTATGGGAAATGGCAGAATAAGGGAAGAACTTGATGGGGATAACTGTTCAGATCTGGCAAGCATCCAACCCCTTCCTTCCAGAAACCTGTTCCTCTGGGTAAGCACTACTTTTAGTGACACTCCACGTGGTTTGTGGGGAGCTACCCTTCTCCTAGTCACAAGTAGTTCTGGAGTGAACATATGACCCAAGTCAGCCTACTTGCAGTCAGCAAGAGTTTTGCTGGAGCTCTGGGAAAGAAGGCTTCTCTTTCACAGGGCTGGCCAGATGCAAGCCTGGAGCCTTCAGAGGCTGCCTCCTGGGGACAGACTGAGCAGAGAGCTGAGCTGGTGATGGAGAGAAGCAAGTGACTGCCGTCCTCAAGTCAGTCCTGGGAAGGAAGGAGTTCCATCCTTTTGGGCCAGTGACTCAGGACTCCTCTCCATGGTTCTCAGCTCTCCTTGAGCTTTTCTTCTTCATCTGCCATCCTAGATGAGATCACCCAGAAGGATTCTCTGATAACTACCTGCTTCCCTCAGATGCTGACCAGGAGTCTGCAGGGGAAAGGAGATAGGAGCAATGAGTGTCATGGGCAGAATGTGGTGGGCTTTGAGATGAGCTATGGAGCTCAGCCCCTGCAGGAAGAGGGCAGTAACAACAGTCAAGACAGGACACTGACGAGGGTGTTAGCTATGTTTGTATCTTAAACACCCCCAAAGGTCCATGTGCTAAATGTTTGGTGCTAACATTGGTGCCTGCTGGAGGTAGTGGGAGCTCATGGGAGGTCTTTGGGTTACCTGGATGTGCCCTGAAGGGCTTTGTGGGACCATAATGACTTTCCCATCATCTCCTTTGCTTCTCGGTCATGAGGTAAGTGCTCTCTACAGCATCCTCACAAATTCAAAACCACAGGACCAACTGAAACCTCCAAAACGTTAAGCCAAATCAACCTTTTCTGTTTATTAGTTGATTATCTCAGTTATTTGGTTACAATAATGGAAAGCTGACTGAGACAGTGTCCATCAGCAGACAGATGAAAAAAGTAAGTGGGTATTTATGCATGATAAAGTATTATTCATTTATGAAAAAATGAAATCCTATCATTTGCACCAATGCAAATAATCTGGGAAGACAACACGTAAAATGAAATGTCAGGTACAGAAAGATAAATATTACATTTTCTCACTTATTGTCAATGTTGAAAAAGTTGGCCAAACAGAAGTAGAAGTAGAACACTGGCTATCAAAGGCTAGGAAATGAGCAGGGAGGGAGGATGGAGCTAAGATTTAACCAATGGAAGTACAATGGAACAGTTGGAGAGGAACAATAATTCTGATATTCTGTAGCACAGAAGGGTAACTATGGTTGACAACAATTAAATGCATGCTTCAGAATAGCTAATAGAAAGGATTTGGAATGTTTTTGATACAAAGAAATGATAAATGTTTGAGTAGCAAATATGCCAACTATCTCGATCTGTGCATTGCATCAGAATGTGACATGTACACCATAAATGCGTACAATTATGTCAATTAACGTATTTTTAGAAAAAAAATTTTTAAAGAAAAGGGCAGTAACACCTACTCTAGGCAATTCATGCCATGTGGGAGTAGAATCTAGTTCTTTAAGGGAAACCAGAAATAAAGACTTTGATGTGAAGTTCCCTGAATTTTAAATGTTGAAAATCAACATTTTGCCTCTTAGGCAGCTGCAGAAATGCTGTGAGCATTTCACAGTTCTATTTACTCGCCACCCCAGTCTGTAGAAGGAGTGCCCTGCTCTAAATCACCTTTTCCAGCTATGCCCTGTGTCTTGCAGAGCTCAGAGAAGGTGCTGGTCACATTGCCTGCTTCTGAGGTCCCCATGAGCCACAAACATTCAGATATGCATGCAGGAGAGACCAGTTGCTGCCTAGCTGTGGGTGGCAGGCTTTTGAGGTAGGTGTCAGCATTTCACAAACATTTCACCTTCCTTTGACCAGTTTATTTCCTCAACAGTTCAAACCTGCTGCAGAGAGAGGAGGCTTACATCAAGCTGATCCCAAATGAGTGGGCCATTTTCCAGGAACAAGCAAGGCTATGTCTCATTCATCCCAGGGAGAATGTCCGTGCTATGCTACATCCTCCTTCTTCATTGCCTAGCACAGCCAAGGAGATCCAAGGAATCTGTACCCCCACCCGCAGCCTGCAGTGCTCCCCACTGTTGCAGCTCCTAGTGCTTTAGCATCTTCCTGTGCTCTCAGTAAGCACTGATGGCAGGCCTGCTTTGTGCAGGGAACCTAGGGCGGCTGGAGGCAGGACCTACCTACCCTCCTGGAGCTCTAGAAGTCAAATTAAACAATCACAAACATAGTGTTTAAGCACACACTTTGCTGAGTGTTAGGAAAGAAAAGAATTGTGTTTTGTGAGGCATAAAACAGGACATCTGACCCAGTCTGGGAGAGGCAAGGGATTGTCAGGGAGGAGTGTTATTGCTGAGCTCCAGGGAAGAACTTTAAACAGAAAGCTCCATGATCTGATTTTCAGAGCCCAAGGCCATGTTGGCTGCTCTGCAAAAGCAGATGGGGTAATGGTTTTGTGCCCTATAAGTACTGGGAATGCATAGGAGGCTTAGACAGTGGTCCAGGAGGAGGTGGCAGCTTCTAGGAAGAAGGTAGTGGCAGCAAGGGTGGATGGAGAAGTGGGCAGCTTCGAGCTATATTTAGGAGGATCTGGTGGCAGTGTAGATGCATGAGTGGGTAGGTACCAGGGTGCTGCTTGCATCTGTGGATTTTGTGCCATATTAGCTGGCTGTGGCTGTGCTGCACGGGAATCCTATATGGATTGGAGGCAGCTGTGGCAGAGACTCTGTGGAGGGAAGGGGTGCCTCTGGGCAACCATAGCTCAGCAACTGCATTTCCCAAATGCCATTCCAGGGGCAGCTTTCTCCATCGGGAGAGCCATACTTGTGTGCTTATTGACCAAATGCACTAATGAGCCAAAGTCCAGGGCAAATGGGTCTTGCTCTGGCAATGCTGGCCACATCCCTGAGAGGATCCCATTTCTCACTTTGTGTATAGCCTGGATCACAGAGTACCTGAAAGAGCATTTCAACTAAAAAGGGAAGAGGTGGCAAAGCTTACAGTGGGTTGAGGGTCAACTTGGTATTTGAGAACAGAAGGGCAGGAAGAGGTGAGGGGGGTATGGGGATAGAATGTGAACATATATTGAGTGTGCATATGATTGTACGTGAGAATGTATGATAGTGTATTGGTGTCTGAGTGTGTGTAGGATTTTGTGGATCAAGACAATGTGAGAGTAAGAGAGGGAAAGTGCAGGAGAGTGTGAGAGTGTCTGGAAAAATGTGCATGTGTGAATGAGAGAGAGAGAGTGTGCATGGTGTGTTTGCCGGATAGAGGAGGTAAGAGTAGAACTGAAGCATTGGCAGGCTGGCACGGACTACAGGTCCCATGACTAGGAGGTGATCAGGGTGGTGTGCTCTGGAGGTAAGGCCATCTGGCTTTGAGTCTGGGTTCTCCCACTTAACTAGGCCCATGACCTTGGGTGCACAGTCTTCACTCTCTGAGACTGAAGTATTCCCCACAATGAGATTATGACAGCATCTATCCCATTGGGTTGATGTGAAGAGCAAGATGATGCTTGTAAAATCCTTAGCCAGGACCTGGCATAAAGAAGCACTCAAACTTCAGGACTGTTTCCCCTTGACCTCCCCGGAGTCCCAGGAGTGCAGCACACAGGCCCATGCCCCTGTGCACTCCCAGTAGCACTCATCTTACATTTATTGGTGTGTTTCCATAGTTAAAAATCATCTCCATAAACTCTAAAAGGGCTGGAGTGTGGTCCCTCTCTGCTCACCACCGTCTCTCCGACACCTAGTATGAACTGGCGCACAGGGGTGAACAAGGGTTTTTCAAATCAATGAACACAGACAGAAAAATGATCTCTGCTTCTCCTTCCTACTCTCTTCCCTGCTGGTTTTCTCTTTCTTTGATCCCACTCCCACCCACACACATACAAGGAGGCTGGTGATGCTGGACCTAGAGCTGGACTCCTACTGCTTTTCAGGAGGGACAAAATTGGTAGTCAGAACCTAGAAGAAAAGTAAAATGAGACTGCCTGAGACTGTACGGTATGTTTAATGTCTGCCAAACTGCTGGTGCTTCTCTGTTTCACTGATGGTCTCTGTCACTTTTCACATCTCTGAGCACAGTTGAAAAACGGCACTAGCATTTTTTTTTTAAATACCCAGGCTCGTATTAATTTGTGTTAGTTTGAAGATTTTCCTCTTTGTTTTAAGGATCTTAAGTGAAGGGTGCTAATTTATATTCTGCCACAATGGCAGTCTTCTGATTTGTTAATCATGCTGGAATTTCAACTGTTAGATGTTATCAGAAGATATTATTTTGCCCAGAGAACCCATAAAACTGCTAAAGAATCTGTTCCTTCATGTGTGTCTTATCAGATAGACAAATGGAAAACTCAGCTGTTTCATCAAGAGTCCTAAACATCTCACTGCTATCTGAAAGATGTGACATTCATTCTGTGGAATAAAGCTGTTTCCCTCCCATTATATCCAGGAGCTGAGGCTTAAGATATTAATAAGGAAAACAAGGATCAGCAAGCAGTTTGATCCCTTCCCTTTAGTCTTTAGCAAATTGCTCTGTTATGCAAGAGAAATGCAGGTCCACCCATAGTGGATCAGTCATATGATAAAAAAATCTGTTTGCAAGAGAGAGAAGCTCATTTCCCCACTGAGAAGATGCATTTGTTTGAGAGAGACAAGGAAGGAGAAAGCAGTTTGGTGGGAGACAAGGAAGGGATTAAGCCATCGTGACAAGCACATTGCTTAGAAATGAGCCCAATTAAAAAAACATGAACCCACCTGACCCTCATATGAAAACCTGGGGCAATCTCTGTCCACTCCTGATTTGAGACACCAGCACAATTATTCTGCATATCATTAGGATTCTGGAGGAATGAGTTTCCTGGATATGCCTGTGATTTCCATTTTCTCATTACTGACAGAAGCTGCATTTATGGATCTTTCCCTTTCAAACAGGAGCTTCTTGGGCTGGTTCTTTAAAAATCGGCCCTCCCAAAAGGCATCATGTCAAAAGCTTAGATGGGCTCATCTCGGCTGTTTCCCTGAGAACTGCCCTTCCTCTGCCCCTCCCCCCTGACTTTTTTTTCTTTCCATTTTCTTTTTCTGCCATGGAGAAGGATTTCGTGGCTGTGAGTAGGCAATTAGATTTCAAAGCCGAGAGCTCAGCTGCACTTTGCCAGAAACTGCTGGAGCGAGCAGGAGAGCCCATGGGCTTGGAATGCCTGGCACGGAAGCTTGTCTCCCAACGCTGCCGCTCCCAGGATGGGCTAGAAGAGCATGTTTGTCTTTGTTCTGAAAAGGGAAATCTAATTTCATCCCCTGAGCACTAGCTGTATGGTAATTTCAGAGCTCGGCTGTATTGCCTCTCAAAAGCTTGGGAGATTGCCTGTCTTGTGAAATGTCAAGAGTTGGCGTGGTCTGGGAGCCAGCAGGCAGGGCACTCGGGCTTGGTGCTCAGCCTGTGTTTGTGGCCCCTTTCCTTGGAGTGCTACTGTCTCTCTGAAGAACGAAGAACTCTGTGTTCACAACCCAGCCTTCTTCTCACTTGCCACTGGCTGAGTCACAGGGCTGGGGCTGATGTCTGATTTCCAAAGCCACTGGGAACAAAATGCTCACATTTGTCTAAGAAGACAGGCAGGTGCCATGGGTAGAACTCTGGATGGTGGCTCCCTGAAGAGGGGTCCAGGCTTGGTAGAACATGTCGGTGTGTCCCCAGATAGTGGAGCTTATCTTGTGTTCCTGAAGGAAGGAAGGTACTGGACTAAATGGATGAAAAGTTATTAAGTGGCCGTAGGTTCAGTGATTAAAAAGTGAGGCTGAGTGATGCGAAAGGAATTGGAGGGCTTCTCGGAGGAGGAGGTGGTATTCAAGCTGAGCCCTGGTAAGAAGGAACTACCTGTGCAGAGATTTTTCAGGAGGAGGATCCTAGGTGGAGTGAACTGTTTTCAGAGTGGGGAACAAGCTTGTCATATCCTTGGAACAGGGCAGAAGCTTTAGCGACTGGAGCATTAGGTGGAGATGGTGTGGGATGAAGTGCAAGGAAGGTAGCTTGAAATGCAGAATGTTTTACAGTAATTTACAAGTAGAGGAGACACTAATGACCTGATTTGTATTTGAAAAGGATCACTGCTTTCTGGGTGGAAAACTGATTAGAGGAAGCACTGGGAGCAATCGGGATTGTCTGCCAGAAAGCTAGTGCTGACCTCCAGGTGGAAGAAACCATTTTTAACTTCTAAGAACAGAAGGTAGTTTCTGCAAAATGAATGGCTACCCTTCCTCAAGAAACTGTGTCTAGGTCCTTTGCCTATTGGCATAGATATGGCAAATGGAGGGATTCAAGGAATTTGAGGTACCAAATTGCCACAGTTTTTATGGTGCTAGATATCAAGTTTTGGCTGTACATTATTCCTATCTCTGTATCCAATCTTTGCAATGTGACTGTGAAGCTTTTTCCCTTAAGAATAGATTTTCTCAATTCTTGAATCTGGCCTGGTCTTGTGACTTGCTTTGACAATTTGGTAATAGAATGTGCTAGAAGCAGTGTTATGAAGGAAAGCACTCTAGAAGCTTTGCAACTTATGCCTTACCCTTCCTGGTACCTGAGACTTCTACTTGAAAAGTGTGGGCTAGCCTAGTGCCTGATGAGGGGCCAAAGGAAGGTGGAGCGGGGATATAACCAATAGTGAGCCTAATAAGCAATAAGTCATCTACTTAACTAAGCCATTGGCTGACTGCAGCCACAAGTGATTCTGTAGGACCAGAAGATCTGCCCAGATAAACCCAGGCCAAGCTGCAGGGTTATCTGAAAATAAATGATTATTTTAAGTGACTGTGTTTGGGGTGCCTTGTTACACAGCGGTAGATAACTGATACCACTCATGTGCAGTTGACAGATGGTTCCTTAGGAGTGTCAGATGAGGGAACAAAATAGTCCACCCTTTCTCTCCTCTTTCCTTCCTATTCTTTCCTTCCTATTCTTTTTCAGTGCTTCCTGTAGAGATAATCTCCATCAGAAGCCAGAGGTCAAGGAAGACTGAGTCATGCAGTCCATCGGGTTAAACTTCAGGGCTGGAAATGGATCTGAGATGAGTAGAGGGGACAAATAAAAGATAACTGATCAGCCAGCAGGTACTTTTAAAGATAATCCCCTATGCTTATATGTATGAGGGAGGGCTGCTGCCCCTGGAGATGACTGGTAAAATGCTTTCAAAGTTTCTGTTTTTGCTTTCCTGTCTGTTTTATTTCATACACGATGCCCAAGAGAAAAACTTACAAGGAACTAACCAAATTCACTGATCTACCCATTTTGGGTGACCTAGAGTAAAACTGGCTTTTTATAATACTATATTCTCTACCTAGGGGTTTCTCATTTGCCCTTTTCTGAGCATGCAATACATGAAAAAGTATCTTCACAAACAGAACATGCTCAGGAATGCAGCTGCCTCTAGGTATGATGACAAATCTTTCCTGTATAAATATGGAGTTTCTCCTATAAAAACACCCTGCCCTCTTTTCTGGGAAAGACATTACTTTGAAAATTATCTTCAGTGTTCTTCTTACTTGCTACAAGAAATAAAACTTTCTTTACTCTTTTGCATCTTGGTTTTGCTCACCCTCTGCACTCATGAAAGAGCAAACTCACCACATTGGTTATATAACCACTGTGCAAGGGAGACTGATCAGTCCTTACACTTATTCTAGATGAGTCTCCACCTTTGCGGTTGCATGAAGCTCTGCTTCTTCAGAAAACTAGAATGCACACAGGCTCACCTTTGCAAACATCATCCATGCTTCCTGCAGAAGGGAGGGTGATCAGAGACAGCCGCTTTATTGCTGTTTTCACTTTAAGCGGGTCCATAGCATATTCACCCTCTCCTCAGTGTCCAGCAGCCCCCGTGAAATGGGAAAAAGGAGAAACACAGTGCACACAGTTCAGACCCAGGGACCTCAGCTCCTCTCTTGCTAGCATCCTAGACCACCCACATTTCCTACAGGGAAACTTTTCAATCATTTCCCACTTGGAAGGCGGGAACTGGAAGTTGGAAATGCTCCAGTTTTTCTTCCCCCACAGTTCTGCACCCAAGCTATGCACAATCCTTCCTGGCAGCGACCTGTGGGAATAAAGGGAACTTGGCATGGCTGTGACACTGAAGCTCTGCCTTCAGGCTGGGAAGGAACTGGGGGGCTTACTTTTTCATTCCTATCCTTGCAGCAGGAAAAATGAACTCATGTTTTAAAAATTGTTCTTCCCTCTGTGGCCTGAAGTCCTATTATGATTTAGCAATCATTTAAACTGCATTCAGGGAAAGGGTAAGGGATATTTTTCTTGCTCTTTTACCCTGAAATGACATTAGCAGGTTATAGAGCAGCCCAACTTCAGAGAGCAGCAGGGCAGAGCTCCTGGGAGGGTGCGTTTATCTAGACAAATCTTAGGCAGAAGAAAAACCCAAAGACAGATCGAAGCAGGATGGCTGACCCAGGAGCAGGAGAGTTTATTTTTTAAAAATCTGGCTGATGAATGAAGACAAAGTAATTTTTTAGCTTCTTTCCAAAAAGCCTCAAGGGGAAGGCAGCTGAGATTCAGGGGGTAACAAAAAGGGGGAAGTGGGCTGTGTGAGGGTGTGGGAGACACTTGCTGTTGGTGACAGTGTGTAGGGGTGGAATGTGGCTCCCTGGAGAGCAGGACCCCCATTCTGTCCAATGCTGACCCCTTGTTCTGAAAAAGCAATAGAGGGAATGCAAAAAGGAGCGGCTCCCTTGAGGGACAGCTCTAATAGGCCGAGTTCGTCTGGGACCTTGTGACACTGAAGCTCCCGTTTCAGGTACTGACTTCTAATAAGCTCCAGCTTGGAGAGGCTGAGCTGGTGGTGTTATCTGTCACACAGTGATAAACAAGGCCATGACTGTTTCCTGTCCTTTTCTGTTGTTGATCTAGTCCCATCCACCCCCCTAAGGAATGCCCAGTGGTCAGCACCCCAGTTTCCCATCCATGGTTGGAGAATAATGATGCTGGTGGGCATTGTGCTTTCAGACCTTGGGACACAAGGGAGAAGTTCTCTTTCCTGACACAGATAGGGAAAAGGTGGACGGACGGGAGGGCTTTCTAACAAATGTGTAACTTTCCTCTGCTTGAATAGAAATGGCAGAGAAGAGGGAAATGGAGTGGGGCACTCTTGAAGGCCCTGAAACCAAGCTCAGAGCAGCATTCAATCAGACATTGACCTTTGCCTGGTGACCTCTTATCTATCCCAGTTGCTCAGTCATCAGGTCTTTGTCCTGCAGAACTGAGAAGGAATGGTTTGCCCTGCCCAGCTGATCCAGGGCCAGCTCTCCGCTCAAGTGCTCACCATTAACATTTCCCTGACATGTGACTGATATCTTCATCTCACTTTGGTAAATAGTCCACCTCCAGGCCAAGGTGACCATGACCTCTAGTGCTGTAGAGCTGCACAGGATTCTCCCCAGGGACCCTGGCAAAGCACTTTCACATGGGTGAGGGCTGCTGTTTCCCATCCCCACCATTCTGATTAGTGCTGACAAGAAATAAATAAATAACCATGTGACAGAGCAGACAGCAGGCGAACTGGACAAAGAAAGAGAAGTGAAGAAGGGCACGAGGGAGGATGGGGAGAGGCAGGGGGAAGGCCTGACTTAGAAGTACACCCTGTAACTAAGAACAATGCGGCTGCCCAGGAAGCCACCAGAGGCAGCCCAGGCTATTAATAGGTCTGCACACATGGGGCCAAGCTGCAGCATTTCTGACGTTGAGATAGGATCTCCAGCGTGAAGTTGCTTGGAGGGTCTGATTCTGCTAGCACAATTAAATATAGACTTCTTGGGGATGAGGGTTGAGAAACAGGGTGGGTGGGTTGTAAGTCTGTGCTGCAATGCAATTTAATCCTAAATGTTTCTGTGGGTGTCTATATACTCAGCAAACATTTCTGAGTACCTACCATGAGCTTAGTTCAAGGTACACACAGAAGGAACACACTTTGCCCTCACAGAAGCCCATGGTCCAGTGGGATTACCATTGCTATTCCTGCCAGAGCCAGGCAGACAATATAAATAAATGACAGGCAAGAGGGCAAGACATTAGGATATGGTGGGAACTGTGAGGATTGTGTGCCTGTGTCCACTGTCCAGGGGTTGGGGAGCTACTTAACCTTAGTTTATGGTTCTGCATTGCTGGACCTTATGATTTTTAAAGAAGAAACCATATTTGGAATTTTGTGCATCTTTTTCTGGTTTTCTTTTAACATTGTGTAGGCCAAATAAACCACGTATGTAGCCTGCTGGGGCCAGGAATGCTCTGATAATAATTTAGGATAGGAGCTGAAATAGAAGAGGTCCCAGGAGCTTTATGAGATCCTGGGACAGGAGGGCATTTATCTTAGCTGGGTGGGGAGGTACACTGGGTCTTGAAGGATGTGTTATGGTTGCATATGTCCTGGCGTAAGAAATCTTGAATGACACTGCAAGGCATGGCAAGTAGACTGGGAGCACCATTCGCTGGTGATTTTGCTAGAGACATTGCATGTGCCTGCTCAGCTGAAGTCCTCATTTCTCAGCCTTCCTTGTAACCAAAGGTAGCTGTCTGACAATGGAGCCTGTCTCATGTCCTCAGAGGGAGGAGGCCAACCAGTCCTCTCTTCTTTTTTCCTTCCCTTTTGCTGACAGCACAGAGTCAGGAGCGTAGATTGTGCAGCTGATGATGAACGCTCTTTGGCTCTGGTTTCTGTGAAATTGAGATAATATTATCCAACCCAGAAAGAGATTCTGAGAATTAAAGGATCTGCATCTTTAGAGGATTGCAAACAACGGCAGGCATGTGTCGGGGCTGCCTTCTGTCATCACCATTGCTCTGCTGACAACAGTGTTTATTCTGTGATGATCCCAGGTGGTAGAAGAACAAAATGGCAAGAGCCTGGTCCTGGTCCCACACTGGCCCCTGTACTTGTGTATGGCGGGGGTGGTCAGCTTCTCTGCTGTCTGAGGCATGGTGCTCTGCATCTAGGACACAGCAGCTGGGCTCGTATCCTGCAAACACAATGAGTACCCAGGGGTCAGCCAGGGATTTCCTGGCCTGCAAGAACCAAATGAAATGGCCTCAAAGTGCCCCAAATAGCAGAGGGACACTGATACACAGATGTATGTAGCTCATAGATGCTCTGTCTTGTGAGCTCAGCTATCTCTTCTGTTAACCTGGCCTGTGCACAGCACTGTGGTGAGAGAATGAGTTGGTTTCCAGTTCCTATTCATCAGCAATCACAGCCAGTGGACCATGTGACACATAGGTGGGCTGAGCTGGCTCCTTTGGAAAGAGGTTTACAGAATGCCCAGGTGGAGAAGGGCAGGGGCATCTCATGGAATTTGATCCTTTGCTAGATTGTTGTGTCTCCTCCTCCAGCACTCTTGTTGTTCGAGCTACCTGATGGTCACTAAACTCCCCCTGGCAGGCCTCTACTCACTGAATTTGTGAGTGGCAAGCACCCCACTTGCTGCTGAGCAGAATTCCCCATCTCCCGGGCTGCTGTCATCTCACATGCAATACTGCTCCATTAGTAGACTTTGGCGCAAGGATGATACTGCTGACCCAAGGAGACAAAGATGCTGCCAGGGCTGCTCCACTCTCCCTCCTTCCCATCTCCCTTAAGCAGAGTCTTGCATCACAGCTGAGCTGCTCTCCCAGCCCTCACTATTCCCAGTTTCTCTCAATAAAACTCCTGTACATTTATTCTCAGCTTAGCATCTGTTCTCCCTTGATAACACACTGTTCAAGTTTCTTGGAAGAAGAGATAGATTCCTTCTTCCACACTTGGGGGACTTACCCATTTCCAGCACTATTTGGCTATCTAAAGTGAACAATACCTTGCTAAAGGTGGCACTTCAGGCAGCAAGAGAATATGTTTTGGTAATGTTGGTCCCTCCTGGTTGCCTTCAGGTAAAAGGCTCTGGCTCTGTTCTTAGGAGAGGGAAATGTGATGTCTGGGTGTTGAGAAAGCCCTAGAGCTTTGACTATTCCCTTTCATCCTCTAGGAGGCTACCAGATGGCATATTTTGGATAGTAAATAGTACAAGAACTCAACTCAAAATGGTTTGAATAAGAAGGAACATTTATATTCCAAGGGGAGGGTATCCTCAGGGCTGGTTAACTGTGGTTTTCCATGTTATCAAGGATCCAGGTTCCTTCCACTATCACTCTGCTTGGAGTCCTGGGCCTGTCAGTCCTGCCACAGGCTGCCCTCATCATGGTGTCAAGATGGCTGCACAAGCAATCATCACACTCAGATACAACCACGTCCAGAGATGAGAGAAAGAGGGAGGGAAGGAAGGAGGGAAATAAACAGAGACACAGAGAAAAAAGGAGTACATAATACAAGTCAGGATGAGCAAGAGAAGGGTAAGTGAGTCCTACCAGGGATAGCGATACTACTTTGGGTAATGCTGAGCAGAAACCTGAGGGAGCTGAGGAACTGAGCAGAGAAGTCTCAAGAATAATTCAGGCAAAGGAAGCAACCAAAAGGGGACCAGGGTATGATGATCTGGCAGCTCTGAGAAGCAGTGGGGAGTGTGGATTCGAGGACTCACATTGACTGTGGGGAGAGCCCTGGACAAGGAGAAGGAGAAGGTCAGGAGCGGCCAGGGGTGAATTTGCCTGGAACACTGTGTGTTGGTGATTTAAGCTACAGACACGTATTTGTTTATAGCTCTGGAGGTTGTAAGTTCAAGATCAAGGTGCTGTCAGCAGGTTCTGATAAGGATTTGCTTCCACTTTCTGTATTGCAAAAGACTGGCTTCTTGCTATGATCTCACATAGCATTGCTTCAGAGCAAAAGTAAGAGAAGAGAACATTCTGGTGTCTCTTTCTTCATAAAGACACCAATCCCATAGGGTTAGAGTCACACCATCATGATCTCATTTGACCTAATGCCTCTTTCAAGGATCTGTCTCCAAAGATCCACTGGTGGTTAGGGCTTCAGCTTGTGCACTTGGTGAGTGGACACAATTCAGTCCACTGCAACAGTTCATCCAAGCAGGGCTTGGCAGGTGAATGAAACTGTGGCATGGCATTCTCTGTGGTATGGAGAAGGCCAGGAGAAGATTCCAAGCAGAAGAGGAGTTAAGGTTTTCAAGGAGCTTCTCAACATCTGTGGTAGAAGGGGCCCTGCAAGGTAGAGATGAGGGCCAAGCTCAGATGCTGGTGCCACAAAAAGACCACAGGTGGTGGTGACCGGTAGTCAGGGGTTATGAGACATAGTCAGATTCCAGATGTATTGGAACATGGCACCATTAGGTTCTAGAGATGGATTTTATTTCAGGGTTAGGGAAAGGAGTCAGACGGTACTCATGTTTTTTTCTTTGAGCAACTGAAAATTATCACCATTTACTAAGAAGGGAAGAACTAGGCTGAGATGTAGCTCAGCAGTAGAGTGCTTGCTAATGTGGTTGAAGTCCTGGGTTTGATTCTCAACCCTGCAAATTTGGCCAAATTAGTCAGAGAACATCTTATCCCCGGGTGAATGGGACCAATAAGCCAGGCACAGGTTCTTTTAACATTAACCAGACTAAACTCAATGATGTCGCATTTTGTGAAACATGAGCCACAAGTTGCAGAATTATCACTAAGTCAAACTTTAAAATTCTACCAAGTGTTGATGACAGGCAAGAATGCCCTACTTGTTCTGGGGCCTCCCCATGTCTATATTTCCTGGACCAAACTTTAAGTCACTGGACAGTCCCCTAAGTCTTCACCATGATGAGATTAATTTTATTTAGAACACCATGTGTTGGTAGTTTTCAAGAAACATGTCAACTGCCTTTCTAATAGGGCTCTTTAGGGACTAGACATGGGTATTTAAAGGGATATCACAGGTGACTCTGGCTGGCCCCACCTTCATCCATATTCTGGATTCCTCTAATTCTGCTCTAGGGAATCATGGAAATGTTCAGTGCCCCAGTCATTTTAAACTGAGGATCTGAGGTCTGGAAAATTCAGAGAAGCCTAGATCTGCTTGAATAACTATTTTGTTGGTAAAAGTTTTAAAACTACTCCAATACACCCTACAGACATTATGAAGCCCTTCATAAATATCCATATTCTATCCCATGAACTGTGTTGTGTGTGTAAATTATACATTACTCTCCCCCAATCTCATATTCGAGCTCCCCTAAATAATACACCCACACATGGAATTTAATTGATGACTACACAAGGAAGCAAGAATAGAAGAACTTTTTTGCACATTTCTCAGTCGGATGATTAAAAATAACCATTAGATGTTACAAAACAATTGTGCTTGCTCCAGAATCACACATTTCTGGTCTTTGTGCTGCTCAGCTCCACAGTCTTGAGAGCCTCAGAGCCTTGATAGGCCACGTACCTCTCACCTCTATGGTCCACTCCTTGGGAGGTCTCCTCCAATCTGATCAAGACTGATAAAAGGATTCTTTTTCAGACACATGCACTCCCCGACTTTTTACTATGTATAAATAAAGGTGTTGGGGCAGGTACGCTACTGTCTCTTCTCCATTAGAGGCCCACGGCTCACCCAGTCCCAGCTTTCCTCTTCCTGTGTGTCTTGTCTTTTCTTAATCTCCCATCACCCCCTCTCAGAATCCCACCAGCCATAAGGGATGTGGCAGAAAGGACTTCCTGGCACCCATTTCCCTAAACTCATTCTCCACATTCTCTATCGCTCCACTGTATTTTATGGTTTGTAACCACTTTTTCCTTGCTTATCAATTTGGTCAATTGTCACATCTTCTCACTTTAGAAGTGTGCATTTTGCAAGGTTCTGAGACCATCTGGCACCACAAATCTACAAAGGTCTTACCTCCTCTATTCCTAGAAGCTCAAGTGGATGAAGCCTGAGTATCTCTAGAATAGTACTTTGCCAGTAAGCCCTTGTATTAATTTTGTGCACTGTTCTACAAATTAATTCAAATTTAGTAGCTGAAAACAACATAAATTTAGTTTGATCTTCCCATAAGCCACACAAACCAGGTGGGGTCCAGGAAGAGAGAAGCCAGGTTGCCTTTCCTGTGAGCCCACCAGCAAATGGGCCGAGAATCAAGACTCCCTCATCACCACTCCCCGCCTTCTCCTCCTATAAGCAACCAGCTGGTTTGAGGACAGGTTAATAGCAACTGAGATACAAAAACAACTAAATGCTTGTATTGTTTGATTCACTTTGTAGGATTAAGCCTGGTAGTCTAAGCATCTATTGGGAAGGTGACAGTATACAATGTGTCAAATATGGGGGATTTCTTTCTGTCTTGTTTTTGAAATCCAATATTGTTCTCACTGTTTTGATTTTTTCTGATTTATTGTTTTGTTTTAGTCAGTGTTCTGTTTTGATTGGTTTTATTCTGTTTTTTTAATTTGATTTTACTAGTCTGAGGAAATGGACAACTATTGTGAGGATAACAAGATACAGTGTGGTAGCCATGTTGATGACCTATTGTCCTGTTTTGAAGTTATGGACCACTTTCACTGCTTTGTTTTGATTGGTTTTATTCTGTTTTGTATTGTTCTCCTTAAAATAAAAAAATAAATAAACACAGATTTATTATTTATTCTGTAGGTCAGAAATATAACACGGGACTAACTAGGCTAAAACCAAGTTAGTCCTATAGGTCAAAAGTCCAGTTAGACACTGAGATCAGTTTTCTTGCCAAATACTTGAGCAGAGAATCTATTTTCTTGCTTTTATTTAACTTCCTGAGGCTGCCAACATGGCTTGGCTTATGGGTCCTTCTTCCCTCTTCAAAGCCATTACAACTCTCTATACCCTCCTTCTGGAAAATTTACATACTCGTATATTATGAGACTTAAACTTCTGTGTTATCCAGGATAATTTCCCTGTTTCAAGCCCCTTAACTTTAACATAATTCCTTTGCCACATGAACTAAAATATTCACAAATTTTCAGGATTAAGGCATAGACTTTTTTTTTTTTTTTAGTGTGTGTGTAGGTTATTATTTGGCCACCATAGCAATCTTTCCCCTTTATATCTAGTGCATAGAACAGACCAGGAAACTAGTTGGTAGTTGTTCATTAAATTTGTTGGGTCAATGAGCAGCTACAATGTATTGGCCTGGTACACATGGGTGCTGGGTAGATGTGAAGTACTCTTTTGTGTGTTTTCACATTTGCTCTTTACGTGCCTCAGTGGTAGATTTTACTTCCATTTTACCAATGAGGAAATTGAGGCTCAGAGGGTTGACCTAACTTGCCTGGGGCCAACCAGAAAGCCAGTGGCAGAGCTGGGACTGTAACATTGACCATTTTGCCTCCAAAGCTCCTTGTGTCTATCCTCTCCATCCTTCGACCCAAAGAAGGGTATCTTAAACCAACACAAGCCCCACAGTTGTCTTCTTCTCTGTAGTTGTCTTCTTGTCAGTCAGTACAGCCAGCTCCAAAAGTGGATTAAAGCTTGCTTAAGGCCTGTCTGCCTCCCCTTAACTTCTTTTAATACAAGCAATTCTGCCAACTAGACCTGAGTAAAGATTGGCTGAGATGGAGGTAGAAGTTTTGCTTCTTAACTTGTTATCCAGGAGCCAACAGCAATGCATGACATGGCAGTGTCAGCAATGCAAATTTTTAGATTTCCTGAGTTACTGAATCAGGCTTCATCCTTTCTCTCTCTTTCTCTCTCTTCCTCTTTCTTTCTTTCTTTCTTTCTTTCTTTCTTTCTTTCTTTCTCTCTTTTTTGTTTTTTTCTTTTTCTTTTTCTTTCTCTTTCTCTTCTTTCTTTCTTTCTTTCTTTCTTTCTTTCTTTCTTTCTCTTTCATTCTCTTTCTCTCTCTCATTCATTCATGCTTCCTTCCTTCCTCCTTCCATCCCTCCCTTCCTTCCTCCCTCTCCCTTTCTCTTTCTTTCCTTCTTTCCCTGCCTCATATCACTTTCTCTCCTTCCTTCCTTTTCTTTCATGTTTTTTGATTCTGGAAATGGAGCCCAGAGTCTTACAGATACTAAATCAGCACTGCAGCACTGACCTGTACTCCCAGCCTGGCCCAGCCTGTGCATCTTGACAGGATCCCAAGGGGTTTGCCCACACACTAGTCATTGAGATACCTGGTGGGAGACACCTCAGAGATCTAGGCCCTCATTAACCCCAGTGGGAGAGGGACTATTAGTTTTATAACAAGCAAACCTTGAACTCTTCTGGGATGTAAATGGTCTCCGTGGCTCTTTGAAGTCCCTGTTTTATCTAAATCAGAATTAAAGAGAAAGAAAATAAGAAATGACCAGATAAGAAAGACTCAAATTCTTTTGGACACCAAACTAAACCAGAACAAACCATATCAAACCAATTGAAACCAAACCAAACAAAACCAAACCAGAAAGAGGAAGAGAGAAAAAAATACAATCTTTCCTGAGATACCTATATGAAAAGATAACAAAATATCTAGAAATATACCAGGAAAGAAATCCGGCTAGCCATAGTTGACGTAATTATTGGAAATTCTTCTTCCTGGCTGAGGGAAAACACTCAAATAGATTTGTAATATTCTTTTCCCCTGGCATGCTTGCAACTCTCAGTAAAGGTGACAAATAGTTTTCAAACCTTTTGATTCTACTTGTGGTTAATAATTTCCAGTTTATGCAGCAGCCAATATAACATCTTTCCTAGGAAAGAATTTCTGTGCTTTGGCTGGTAACACTAGGTTTTAGGTCCTCTTAGCTACTTAACTTCTCCCACATTAATGAGGCAGGAAATTAGGGCATGACCAAGCTGGCTGGGGAAGTAGATGTGATCTGTTATTTATAGAATCCCAGGACATGTGCACAGAGCAGTTCCCAGAACCTGTATGTGGACTTCTTGCACAAATTCAAGCAGGTTTTCCACAGGGTGGCCTAGACCTGACATCAGCCTGAGGAATGGGTGATACAAAAAACAGTCAAGACTGAGGTCTTTAACACCATGTTCTTTTCCCCAGGTCTTGGGTCACTGGAATCTCCTTCTGGAAGTGATTTCTAGAATGCGCATATCCCCATAATTCTTTATGGAGTGCTGAGGGAGTAGAGGTCTCTGTCTTCTATTAGCTTATTCTGGCTGGAAGGGTCTACAGACCCTGCCTAGTGGGCATTTTGTGTTCTCCAACTACCTTTTTGTGTTGTAGCCCACTGGCTGCATTGAAGAGAAAAACTGTTGGAAGACAACAAGAAAAATAATTAGTGACTGGTGAGCTGCCTATTCGGTGAGAAGCAGATCAGATTTTCACAGAGGAGAGTATGTCAGAAAGGGATGTCAAATAAATTGTCAAAAGTCTGAGAGTCATGACCTTAGCAAGATCCTGTTTACTTGTCTATAAGAGCACTGGAGTCTTGCTCTTTGAAGAGGAGCCTCAAGTCTTCCAGAGGTTCTTGGGAATGGCTTTCTTCTTACTCTTTTGAAAGCTCCAGTGACAATTTCCCAGCGTAGTGTTTTTGTAATTTGCCACTGCATCCTTTAAAGAAGGATAAAAATGTTTCGTTGGGAACTGGGAATAAGGCTAGGGTCTTGAAGGGTTGTAGGGTTGCCCCTTTCTTGGATTCCTATTAGCCTTTTGATTTCCCAAGGAAAATTTTGACATGTCTCTTTGGGATCCCTTGCAATAAATGACAGCAGCCTGCTGAGGAAGACAGACTGTCTCTAAGAGTTGCAGAATTTCCTGTTCATGTTTTATAAATGATTGTTTATTAGTTAGCAAGCTTCTGCTTTCCAGATTACTGCATAGGCATGTAGCACCAGAGCATCATATCTGGAGTCTATATAGATATATTGAGTGTTTTGCCTTTTCCCAATATCAGTGCCTGAGGAAGAGCTATTAGCTCTGCTTTTAAATGGAAGTCCAGGGAGAAGAGGTTTTGCTTCAATGACCTGCGATAAACTGATGACTTTATGACCTGCTTTTTGATGTCCTTCTTGAACAAAGCTACTTCCATGAGTGAACTGCACCTCTTCATGGTCTCAGATGGGCACATCACTGATGTTCCTGCTAGATCAGCCTGCTAGAATGGGCCTGGGAGATCATTTGTTCATAAAGGATGGCTAATTTCTGGGCTGATAGGTATCAAAGAGGCAGGATTAACACTAGTGCAAGTTTTTATAATAACTTCAGGGGTATCTATGAGCACGGTAAGATTAACATTCATGTAAGCTTTTGTAAGAACTTCAGGAGTGTCTATGAGTAGGGCCTGATACTGGGCAAGTCATTGTCCTGTTAACTACAAGGAACCTTTGGTCTCAAGAATTGCTTTGACTAGATGGAGAGTCAGGATTTCTAGTTTATGTCCTAGCCTTTGGGTCAAGACACCCAAAACAGTTCTTCTCTTTTCTGATGTATAGAGCAAGAAAGTTTTTCTTATACCATACAGCAGGATCCAGCTGTTAGGTAATTAGGTCTGGAAGACACAGCACAGACCCAAGAGATAAAAGCCATTTTGACCTTTGTCAGAATTTGAGAATTTCCCCCAGTTTTGCTAGTAAATCACTTCTAGTAAGGAATTAGAACACTATAAGGCAATTTGAAATACGTGGTTAAACATTTGACTTTCAAAGTGACACATCAGGGCAGGAGTAAAGATTTCCAACGAGGCATCCCCTTGATTACAACTATGGTTATGGATCTAAAAGAAGGTTTTCCAGAGAATTAAGTCAAAATAGAACAAAATAATTGAATAAGCTCACCCATGGCATGCAGCATGACCCAGGATTCCTCACAGAAGATGATAATATCTGTGGGCAGGTGTATTATAGGGTTCCTTGGGCCTCTTCAGAGCAGGACACAAGAGTTTTGGTTATAATAGCCCCTCTGTGGGAGCAATCATCCCTCAAGTGCCATGAGTCAGGCACATTGGTTGCCTCACATTTGGAGCAGGACAGTCAGTGGATTGGTGTAGTCCCATGCCCAGTATCCAGACTTCTTGCACTTGAAACAGGAAACTTGTGGGTTTCCACTTAGACAACCTGAATGAGTTTTGAGCATTGCCAACTACAACAACTATAATTCTAGCTTTTCTCTTTTGACCCTCCTCCAGACCCCAATTGCTGAACACAGAAAAGGCTGTGTCTAGAAATTGGGACATAGGTATCTGAGGTCCCATCTGAAGTTTATTCATTAGCTACAGTCCAGTTATTTAAATACAGGATGACCAAAAATTGCATGTTTTAAATTAATTTTACAGGATAATATAACAAGAAATAAAAAATTATAATATTATCAAATTGGTTGAAATGAATTGGTCATTGGTTGAAATGACACCTGCCCAAGCAACACTGGTGCATTAGTAGCTTTTCTCATTGCTGAGACAAAATACCTAACAAAAAAGCTAAGGGAAAAAAGGTTTACTTAGCTCACAGTTTGTAGAAGTTTCAAACCATAATCAGCTGGCTCCAAGGTAGGGTGGCATCATGGAAGAGAAATAGTTCACAGTGAGAAGAAGGTAGCAAAACGATAAGGGACAACCATAGCTCTTTTTATCCCTTAAATCATCTCCAGGCTACTTTGGGTAGGTAGCACTCACATCTTTAATCCTAGTGCCTTTGATCCTAAAATTGCACCATGAATTAATTCCAGTTTCACATACTCTAGATCCAGCCACCTCTGAAAAAGCCCCATCTATGACTGCTTGAGGCTCTGGGGGGACATCTAGACTCAAACCATAATAACTTGGGAGGGTCAGTACATAAACAGATGCACTGCCTGAGTGATAGTTGGAGTAAACTGTCAAGTAGTTAAAGGAACGGAAGAGACATATCCTCCTGAGAGGTAGGTGGGGATCTGAGGGCAGGATCATCAAAAATATCTCTCTCTTGTTCAAGGGCCACTCTAATTACCATAGTTTCTGGGGTTGTACTGAGATAAAGGGTCACAAAAGCCTGAACATAAGGGATTTCATTTACTTGCTATATTTTAAGTGGAAATAGTCTAATTTAAAAATAGTTTCAAGAATTTAAACTGCCATCCCATAATCATCTCTCACCATTTCATAGGTCTTATTAAAACCGAACTGTACTACAGTAACAAATAAGTTACTCCTTTCTTTAAATTGGCAGGATCAAACCTTTCCCACCTTTCAAGGAGGTGACCTTAGTGAAGTTGGTGCAATCTGTGGGCCTGGTTCGTACAGTTTCCCAGAATTCATCTTGGGGCCTATAGAGAGATAACTAGGTCTTGGGTCCTTAAAATGACATCACATGCAGAAGAAGGAAACCTGATTTGAGTCCCCAAAACACCCTCTGTGAGACTCAAGTGTTCACTAGGCTGACATCTTTGTCCAAGGCTAGGATGACACTGGCGTCTTTCACAGACGCATAGAAGGTAGCCCTACTGAGCGCTTTTTGTCTCCATTCTGGGACTCACTAACTCCTTAGATGGAGGACACTGAGTCACTTGATGGCTCCACCTAGCCCTTTGAAACTTTCATGAGGTCAGGGTGGACTCCCTTCCCTAGGTTAGGCATTTTGGGGGCTCTATTTAAGCAGGGTGGAGCCATTTGAGAAGCAGCTTCTCTGGGTTCTCTTAAGCATTTTGAGCCACTTGAAAAACAATACATCTGCATCTACTTGATCAATCAAAACTTTGATACTTTGTTTAAGGGCATAGAGATGGAAGCCTCTTTTTAAAGAAAAAAACCTTAAAAAATTCTAAGAATGAGGATGGTTCTGCGGGGGGTGGGTGTGGGTTAGCTCAGCAGCACAGTACTTGCCTGGCAAGCAAGTACTACCCCTCCCCTCCCCACCCCCTGCAAAAAAAGAACGAGAATGGTTCTACCTTTGACTTACATTCATTCGAGTTAAGCTTTACTAGTTGTTCTTCTGTTCTGCTCAGAGTTTCAGGCATGTTTCTAAATTACTTGCATTTTGTTAGAAGGAATAAGGAAGGGATCTAGCCTAATTCAAAAGAAAAAGAGAGGAAGCCCACAAGTTCCTGGTCATCCTCTTCTCTCATAAGGATGAGGTTTTTTTTTTTTTTGTGATCATGAAGTCAGTTGAAAACAAAAATGGTGGAAGTCATATCATTGATTCAAAGTGGGTGGTCGGTTATGTGACAAGACAAGATGGTGACCCTGACTAAGCATTCTAAGAAAGAAAAGGTCATCTAGAGAAAAGTGCAATGGACCTTCAAGCTCAAAAGAAGGAAACTCAGATAGGTGGCTACTGAGGCAGGACACCAGGTTAACAAAAACTACTTTCCCCATATAGTAAGAAAGCTGAGCAAAGTATCACGGAGAACAAAAACATGATGTCAAAAAGGAATAAGCTCTAGGTCGCACACATGGTACCTCAGTAACCTGCAACTGGGTAATAGCCGACTCTGGCTGTTCTTTACTGACTTGTATCTGCGATGAGTGACAAAAATGAGAAAGAGAAGCAAAGGGGAATTAAACCTCAGTGGGGTCCATAGGACTCCCACAGCTGGGGGAAAACAGCAAAGCCGTGCATTCTTCTCTCCCCTCTCACATGGGGGGAAAAGCAGGAAATAGTTCCCAGCACCATGAGAAGAGTCTCCTGAGTTTCCCAGCCTAAAGGAGAGAGAAGGAAAAGAAGAAAAAAATCTTTATGATATTTTAGAGAGAGAGAGAGAAAAAAGTGCCCAAGGACCTCATCTGCTCTCCTGGCTGACTAAGGCAAATCATATTATTAGCTTTTGGGGTGCCAAGGTTTCTTTTTGGAGGAGGTTTTTAGGTACTTTCTGTCCTAAGCAAAGAACTGGTCGTGATAAGTGCAAACAGTAGGAATGTTTTATTAAAGGTAAGAAAAAAACTGAAAGAATAAATGGGATCCAAAATATACAATAGATATTGTAAAAGTTAAAAGGGAAGAAACTGCTCAAAAAGAAACTGTTGGTCAACTGTGATGAGGGAAAGGAGAAAAGAAAGAAGGGGAAAGATAATTATACTACTAATCTCTGTTAGTTCATAAAAGAACAGTTTGTACTTTCATTGTTTGATCATTTTTTTTCATGCCTTTATCTTGTAATCTGAGCAATGACTATTTTTTTATTTTAGAAACCAAAAAGTAAAAATGGTGATATACAATTTCAGAACAAAATAATAGGAGATTAACACTGGTTAATATATTGTGTATTGTTAGCACCAAAGTAGTTGTTCAGATTACAAGATTTAGGTGCCAAAAAAAAATCAAACATTCAAAGCACAAACTGTTCCTTTTGATGAACTAACAGAGATAGTAATTTATCTTGTGTGTGTATATTCGTGTATGTCTAATCTTTTCCTTCCTTCTTTTCTCCTTTCCCTCATCCCAGTTGTTCTTTCCTTTTGAGCAGTTTCTTTTCCTTTCACTTTCACAATATCTATTGTACATCATACATTTTGGATCTTATTTACTTTTTTCAGTCTTTTACACTAGGGAGACAATATGATATTTACACATGTGAGTCTGATTTATTTCACTTATGAGTATGGTCTCTAGTTGCATGCATACAGCAATAAAACCCTCACATTTCTCCTTCTTTATAGCTGAGTAATAGTCCATTATATAAAAATACCACATCTGTTTTATACATTGCTCTGTTGATGGGCAGTTGGGTTGTTTTCAAGATTTAGCTATTACAAATTGTGCTGCTATAAACATGGGTGCACATATATTGCTGTGGCATGATGATTTCAGTTCTTCTGGGAAAATACCAAGAAGGGGAATAACTGGATTGAATGGGACCTTCAATCTTAGTTTTTTGAGGAATCCCCACACTGATTTCTCCAGTGGCTGCACCAGTCTACACTCCCACCAACAGTGGAGAAGTGTTCCTTTTTCCCCACAGCCTTGTCAACCTTTTTTATTGGTTGATTTCTGGATGACAGCCATTCTTTCTGGTGTGAGATGGAATCTCAGTATTGTTTTAATTTGCGTTTCTTGAATGACCAGTGATATTGAACTATTCTTAATGTGTTTTGCGGCGCCCTTTTCTGTCCATGCCGCGTCCTAGTCCATCCACGCCTTGTGACAATCGCTTCTCCAGGAAAAGGATGCCGCATGTGGGAATTGGGCACGGGGATCTTGGATTGTTTTGTACTGATAATTGTAATTTGTGTAGTTCACATGTGTATGTTTTTATGTAATGCTCAATATGGAGTCGAGGGTGGAGACTCCAGGGGGGGTTGCTGGAGGCCCTCTAGATAACCCCTTTGTGAGGACTGGTTGTGGGGTTTTGCCTTCTATGAATAATGTGAGAGAGTTTATGCGGGAGCTTTGGGTGAAAGAGCTCATGGAGGAGGATTTACAAAATTCCTGTGAGACAACTGCCCTGAGACACTGGACAGGCAGCCAGAGACGGGCAACTAGGACACATATGTTACCCACCGGCCGCCTAAGACAGGCACAGGACCAATTGCTGTCCTGCAGGCCCATGACGGGTAAGGCCTGTTTGGGTTCATGTGAAGAGTCCTTGACCTAAGACAGGCACTGTCCTCACAGGGACTGCCACTCCCATAAGTGATAAAGGAAAAAATGTAGGGAGTGGCATGATAGTCTCACACATCTCTTCCTCCTGCGGGCATCCAGGTGCATCGGCTTACATTTCCCAAGCTAACTAAATAATAAGATTGAGATGTTAATTGATACCTATTGCCCTGAGCCTGGGGTGCTTCCTGCTTGGAGTTGAGGTCAATTAAAACCTATTGTTTAGGATTGTCTCTGACTGGCCCTAAGCCTGGGGCGCTTCCTGCTTGGGGCTGGGGGTTGCTGCCAAGGTTGGCAAATATATATTCCAGCTTCTAAAAAATAAAAGCGGATTCAGATTCACTCACAGACTGGTGTGCAGTGTCTTCTGTCTCTCACTCGCCGACTCCCTGTCCACCTTTGGGAAACCCTAGCCCTGCCGCAGCTG